>CM029013.1:27774258-28374258 GCA_016801055.1 Panax notoginseng | reverse complement strand
TTTATTTCATAAAATTCGGGATATTACACAGACACTAAACCTTAATAACTTGTTTTGAATGTGTTAATAATTCAGTTTTCAATGTGGATTTGTGTATGATTTTGGTGATTATGCTCGACCTAGTGATATTTATATTTTCCAATCATTATGGCAATGAGAAAGGCGTTAACCAAAACAAAAGACGCATTAATTTTACCCTTGTCAAAAAGGTACGAGTACTTGTACAGTTGCCAAAATAGAAAGCATTACAAAATTAAAAACAGTACATAGCTGTTCTAAAATGGAAATAACTATGATCACAAATTACAATGGAAAACATTACTAAGAGACGAGGGGCAACAAAATCATGAATCCAAAATCTTGGATCAATGGAAACACCATTAATAAGCACAATCACTACTCCTCCAATTTTGTCTTGTCCTTCTTTTTCTTCTTCTTTACAGAAACATCTCCATTTGTAACTTTATCCTCGTCACCATCCTCTGCAGCCTCAGCTTTGGATTTCTTTTTCTTGCTTTTCTTTTCAGAAGGTTCTTCATCCACATCCATTTCTGTGGATTTCTTTTTCTTACTTTTCTTTGCTGAAATCTCAATAGGTGCTTCGTCCACGTCCATTACAGTGTCTGCAATGTGGAGACAACCGGGATGAGGAAATCACACTAATCATGACCAACATATGAAGTGATAATTAAAAGGTAGCAATCAGCTTAAATGAGAACCAGTCACGAATGATTAGACTCACTGGCCATGGATGCTCCTTTCAAAATCCTAAAAATAATACCTCAAACAAATGTATGCTGGTATAATCATAAAAGAGTTCAACAATGTCATAAATGAGGGAACATCCCAAGTTCCTCGGTGATACAGCCAAAGAAGTGAAAGCAAGTCTCGATCAAATGTATGCTGGTATAATCATAAAAGAGTTCAACAATGTCATAAATGAGGGAACATCCCAAGTTCCTCGGTGATACAGCCAAAGAAGTGAAAGCAAGTCTCGATCAATTTAAATGGCTGAAAACTTTGGTACATCATTTAAGTTAAAAAAAACAAATCCCCTATATTATAATTATTTTTTATTTTGGTTTTCTTCATTATCTGTTGGCACAATCATTTACTACTATATATCCAAGTTCCAAGTTTCACAAAAAAGTAAAATGTGTCATGACCCTAACCTACCTTTGTTTTCCACATTTTCAATGGCAACTTTCATCACATCAATGTTTTTGCGAGGTGCAACACCCTTGTCATAAAAGTCGAGCCGCTCCTCAACTTGCTCACGCAGTTTATCTCCAAAAGCTGTGGTATTCTTCTCTGTAACCACAAGATAGAACTTATAACTTACCCCTTGATAAAGGGACTAATATGCAAGAGAAACAAAACTAATATGAATACTTTTTTGGGAAAAAAAAACTTAAAGACTCACCTAAGAAACAGTCAATGCGAGAAGCAATGGAGCACTTGTTTGCAAGATAACGAGCCATTCGACCTTTATTTCGAGCAGATGCCCGACCAATAAAAGAAGAATGGAATATGAGGCCATACTTAGGTGTATTCCCTCGAGTTTTTAATGCCCTGAAGCCAAAACAATTCAGTGATGCAGGAATGACACAAGTATTTTCAAAATAAATAATCATATACAGTATCAAAACAGTAGTTCTATGCCAAAATTGTTGACAGGAGTACAAGACTACCAATTATTAGATTTAAGTAGAACACCTGAAGAGCGCCTTCTCTGCACCAAGGATCTGAAGTGTAGAAGAAGGGCACTTGGCCAAATTTGTAAGACTACCAGCATGAGAAATCAAACGAGCTCCAACAACTTCACCAATAAGTGCAGCCAAATTAGGTGCTATATCACTCATTTTAGCAACCAGATAATCATAAAGCTTTTTCCTGTACTCTGCAAGGTCCATTACCCTCTGGGCAAATAACTTGACATTAATCAAGTCAACTGGGGACAAATCCTGTCCTGAAAGAGGGAAAAGTCAAAGTGAATAGAGGATGTCATGTGGTTTCATTCACAATCAACTTCAAATTAACATACCCATGGAAGCCTTGGCAGCTTCTACAATTTCCTTTGCTTTATCTTCATCTCCAACTATGTCAGTTAGGCCTGGTATTTTGTCTTCAGACAACTCTGATTTGTTCTCAACAAACTGTGCAACTTTAGCATAAAGATAGTTGTCATTGACAATCTTCACTAATTCAGGGAAATGCCAAGAGTACCATTCCCTACACAATAAGAGCAAGATTATAGGAAGAGATTACCAGACCAAGTAAATAAAAAATTACAACTAAAAAAAATACCATCAATTCAGATATCGGAAGAGATGACCAGACTAAGTAAATGTTTTGGCGACTGAACCAAAGATTATTATTATTATTTTTTTTTTTGGGGGGGGGGGGGGGTACAGACTACAAACCTGATTCTCATGGAAAAAGAGTTGACATCTTTATCAAGAGTATCAAGAAGGAATATTGCTTGAATGACCATATTGTCAACACGGTTTACATTGAATTTGACCTTCGTCCTGCTGTAGCTGTGGCCCAGACCAAGCTGGGCTTTCTCCAAATCACCAGGCTATATAAGTTAAGGAAAAATAAGAAAAACCAGAAAAGACATGTTAGCAAGACATCAGAATGGAAGTTATTACAAACTACAAGGGAAAATATAGGGAAGAAATGAACTGCAACCTTTAAGTTCTCAATGAACCTGTCAATATGCAAGCGCACCCCACGAAGGAGTTCAAGAACAAACTCATTGCTTTGGCAGGGAATCTTTGTTACTTCGTAGATATGAGAACCAAGCTTGGGCTCTGCTACGCCTACGCTGAACTTAGGCTTCTTACCATCCTTGACTTTGGGGAGAGTAAGTGCCAAAAAGTTCTGCAACTCATCGGTCATTTGCCCTAAGTTCACATTTAACATTAGAAATATACTCTATAAAAGACACATGCACCAAATTCGAACTTAACATAATGCTCTTGTAAACCAAATACCCCAAAAATAGGTGAGGGAACTAGACAAATCAAACCAATAAATGAAAGCTTCAAAGTCCCAGTTCCCATTTCCATTCAATAACAAGATGTGATCATCTTGTGGAGTCTTTGTACCAATAACAAAACAATAAAAAAATTTATTTTTTCTTTAAAACCATGGCTACTTCAAGCACCAGTAGAAATATTCTAAATCATCACTAGTGTATCAACTTCAAAAATATTAAGGTATCCAATTAAACTTAGACAAAGCACAAGAACAAAAAAGGAAATATAGATTACTAAAAAGAAATCGCAGCAACCAAGCAATCATTTTGAAACATTCTATTCCGATACTCCATTAAGCAAACTAGGGTTCACTGTTAGCTACGAGAAGTTTAATAACAAGAAAATATACGAAAAAAAACAGTTAGAACAAACCCTAATTAGAACTAAAACAAATGCGTGAAACTCGTGGATACCTTCGGAGACAGCGTTCATTTGGTTGAGAGCATCGAGAGCTGACTCAAATGGGCTAAAAGCCACAAGTTTTACCACTTTCCCGAATCGATTGAGATCGGTTACTGAGTTCCGAACTGCTTCTGTGTTCTGTCCAATTTCATCAAGTCCATGGCCATGAAACAGAGAATACCCTGACGCAAACTCGTATAATAAATACAAAGACATTCCAGTATTCCTCTCTCTCTACTTTGTTTCACTCCTTATCGGCTACCCAGAATAAGAGAACAGAGGTGAACGAGAATGGGAGGGCTTGTTAGGGTTTAGGGTTTTTGTATTTGTTGGAAGGAGCCTAGTTATGGTACTACGAGGGCCTATAGACTACACATTGCCAGGACATACTGACCGTCAAAGATTAGCAAGATCGACGGTCAGCAAGCAAATAACAATACATGGGGCTGTTTTAAAAAAAATAATAATTTATGGGCTCAGTTTAAATTAGGCGTGTGATGGGCCCAGCGCCCCAGCCCTACCGAACCCATAATTTATTGGTCTCACTTCTTCTTCTTCTTTTTTTTTTCCTGACAAAGGGCTCACATGTTTAAATAAGTGGGAAACTAGGAATTGCAGTTCATTACCTGCAACGACACCGTATGTGTTTCTTCGTCTTGTTCCTGGACGTATTCTCTACTCCGTAGGGCATTCCAGTTTCCAATTACCAGTACACAAAGCCAGATTGAGGAGAGAGAAAGCAATTGGTATAGAAGCTCTTCTAACTGGTAAGTTAGTCTCTTTCTAGTTCTATTGACAGATATTAGTTCAGTTCGATGATTCATTTAATTTGGAAAAGACTGCAACATCAGAGCCCTAAAGCATTAACTTGTAGTCATGTCTTTTTGTTCTCAACCTCAAATGCCAAACGTATATTAGAGCGCTCAAATTCAAAAAATCCAAAATCTCTTATACTCTCATTTCTCCTAAATTCATGTGGGTTGTCTTTAGAATCAGCTCATTCTGCTTCCAAGAAGCTCCAATTTGATAGCATTGATAAACCAGATTTGGTCGTGAACCTCCTGAAAACCCATGGGTTAACCCAACCCCACATTAGAAATCTGATCATTGTTCGCCCGACTTTGCTTTTGGCTGATCCAGATAAAACCCTTAAACCCAATTTTGAGTTGCTCAGAACATTGGGAGTTTCTGGCACTATTCTCCAAGGAGTACTAAAAAAATATCCAAGAATTCTTGAAACTAATGCGCATACAGTGATTGATTTCTTTAGAGCTTATGGTTTCAGTGAGAAACAAATTTGTACATTAACCATGAAGCTCCCTACATTGTATCTATACAATGTAGACAAAAAATTTAAGCCCAAGTTGGAATTTTTCAAATCATTGGGGTTTTCAGGAAAAGAAATTGCTGAGATGTTGTCCGCAGAGCCTTATATTCTTGCAAGGAGCTTTGAGAACCAGATTTTACCTTCTGTTCAAGTTATTAGGCGTGTTGTTGGCACTGACGAGAGTGTTTTGAAAGCCATAAAAGCATGCTATCGTTTACTTGAGTGCAGGCTGGAAAAGGTGCTTGAGCCTAACATTGCAGTCTTGATGAGTAATGGTGTTCCCAAGTCTAAAGTTTTGAAATTGTTAATGATTCAGCCAAAGTCATTTCTTATAAGTCGTGACCGATTCACTGAGGTTGTAGGGGAAGTTAAGAATTTAGGTTTTGATCCCATGAGTTATCTATTCATTTTAGCCATCGGGACAATGGCAGTCATGAGCAAATCACTTTGGGAAAGAAAAGTGAGACTTTTTTGTAGTTTCGGAATGTCGAATGATGAGGTTATATCAGCCTTTAAAATACAGCCTATGTGTATGGTCACCTCAGAAGAGAAGATAAGGAGATTGATGGATTTTTATGTGAATCAGCTGAAGTTTAAGCCTTCCTTGATTTCCAGGAATCCCAATCTTCTGCTATTTAGCTTGGAGAAAAGGATTATTCCAAGATGTTCAGTTTTGCATCTTTTGATGTCTAATAATCTTATAAAGGAAAATTTAAGCATAGTTTATGCAATTACAATGACTGAAAAGATGTTTGTGCAGAGGTATGTCTGCAAGTTTCATTCTGTGATGCCTGAAGTTGTTGAGGCACATCAAGGCAAGATGCAGCTTAAAGGGTTTTCCCTCAGTTTAAATATGTGAATGGTTGTAATTTTATCTCAGCACGGTGATCAGGTTTTGTAGCCTATGTTTGGGGCCAAATATCAGCGTGGCACAACAATTCGCTAAAATGAATGACATTACTGCATGATCTTCAAATCTTTAGAAAAGATGCTCTTAAAGCAGTTTAGGTGTGCAAGACCTAACTAGTTCTGCTCTTGGATTGGATTTTGAATTAAAAACACCTTTTGGACACGATTGTGTTGGTTCATTCATTGTTTCAAGATGTTTAATTTACAACATTTTATTGGACCTACTGATCTATTTTTATCCGTCTGCCAAAAATGTCATCGATAGAGTAGTTAAATAGTTGCCGATATGTCTGTTTGTTTTATTAAATTTTTACATTGACAATTTGCTCATGCTTCTTTATCCGCAAGAAACTATCAAAATTTAAGCTAATGCTACCACATCCAAAGATTGGAAAGAATTTAAATATCTGTTTTCTTAGTTTGGAGAATATTTTATCCCGAGATTCTCTACCTTGCAACTTCTGATATGTTCCATCTGGTAATTTTCTATTTTTTCAATTAATATGAAGGGGAATGATCCGTGGAAAACGTTAGCTATTAGTACTGTTTGAACTAACGTTAATCTAGTCGTTCAATATTAGAGTTAATGGCTGAGATGAATGCACGGCCGTCAGATGGAGTAGCGGCCAACAATAAATTAAAAAATCATATGTGCTGGCCGCCAGAGGGAGTAGCGGCCAGTCAAAACGACCAGGGCCCAGCGGCCAACAAAAAAATTGGTCAATTACTGATTATCCTAATTATTTTCATACATGCTACTTATTAATTAGTAAAATAAAATAATAAAAAATTATAAGTATAATCAGTAATTATCCTTATACTTACTAATAAAATAAGTATGTATAAGAATAATTAATAATTATCGTCTTATGATTTTTAATTATAAATAGGAAATAATGATTGAATTTATATTATATTCCTACTGAAATATATAAACTCAATCACTATTTCCTATTTATAATTAAAAATCATAAGACGATAATCAGTAATTATTCTTATACATACTTATTTTGTTAATAAGTATAAGGATAAGTATAAAAATAATTACTGATTATCCTTATAATTATCCTTATAATTTTTTATTATTTTATTTTACTGATTAATAAGTAATATGTATAAGGATAATCTGTTAATAAGTATAAGAATAAGTATAAAGATAATTATTGATTATCATTATAATTATACTTATAATTTTTTATTATTTTATTTTACTAATTAAAAAGTAGCATGTATGAGAATAATTAGGATAATTTGTAATTGACCAATTTTTTTTGTTGGCCGCTACTCCCTCTAGCCGCTGGGCTCTGGGCCAAATTAAAATATCCTCTGTGCTGGCCGCTACTCCCTCTAGCGGCTAGCAGAGAGGATTTTTTAATTTATTGTTGGTCGCTACCCCCTCTAGCGGCTGGGCATTCATCTCAGCCATTAACTCTAATATTGAACGGCTAGATTAACGTTAGTTCAAACAGTGCTACTAGCTCACGTTTTTCACGGATCATTCCCCTAATACGAATGACAGAACAATTCCACTTCTTTATTCTCCTCCTGTAATATGAATGACAGAAAATTTTCTTGGAGTCTCACTTTCTATTAGGAAGTCGCCCTTCTCTTTGTTTTCCATTAGCCAAGTATCACCTGTTTTTTTCCCCTGGAGCCGTAAAAGCACAACATAGCAAGACAGAGCTCAAAACTTTTACATGGTTCTGGTCTTTTGGAAATGTCTAATCTTGCTATATTGTAAAATGTGCTATGCTGTAAAAAGTTTTAAATTTCTTTTTTGCGTGTATAATAATAAAGATGATATTATTTTTTTACTCTATATTTATCCTTAAAAGAGAAACTTTATCATAATTAAAATTACCTCTCAACCTGTGTGTCGATACTTTATTGATCAATTGACCAAAAAACTAGAGTTAAGCTGATGATCCTACATGTTCTACTTGTTTATTCACGAGACCAATTGCTGAATTATAAATTAGCATAATATGGAAGAAAACCCATTGTCATAATTAGCATATGCAAGGGGAATCCTAATGGTTTCCTTTTTTGACGAAGAGAATATATATGCTGCATTGCATGCATGATCACAACTTTTGCTCCTCTTTTCTACGTCCTGATAATGATAGAGATTGTTTGAGTGAATTATTGTTGTGTAAAGGCATAGCTGTAACATGGTAGGTCTGCTCTATCTTTATTCTAAAAGGGTGGATGTGTGATGTGAGTATATATTTCGTTGCTGCTTAGCACTTGCCACTTGCCACTTGCGTAGTTGATAATTATATTAAATGTATGTTTGCCACACATAATTAAAACATAAAAAAAGTATATTTAAAATAAAATTTTGAATATAAAAAAGAATAATTTCTACATATACAAATATTTTACAAACTGTTGATGTGACATATTTCACCTCAGCAACATATTGATCAACAAATATCACACAATATATGAGTTAGGTGAAATATGCGACATTAGTAATTTATACTCCCTCCGTCCCAAATTAATTGCTCAGTTTTGACTTTTTAAAGTCAAATTGACCATTTTTAAAACTAATCTTTTTACTATTTTTGCTAAAATATAGGTGAAGAGATTATAACCAAAAGAAAGTATATACAATTTATTACTAATCCCAATTTTTAGAATTTTAGAAATATATTTATATATGCTTAATTATTAATTCTAAAAATAGTCAATTTGACTTAAAAAAATCAAAACTAAGTAATTAATATGGGACGGAGGGAGTAAAATATTTGTATAATAATTTATGTCTTTAATATTATTTTATAAAAAAATAATGAAAAGTATTATTATGGAGTATCTAAACATCTTAAGCACGTAGTATGTGTTTTGAATGCATCGTAATGTGTTAACTTCATCTTAAATGCTCTTCCACCATCAAACCTGACATTGGTACAATAGGCATCCTGCCCTAAAGCTAAGACCAATTTTGTCCCAGAATTAATGAAAATGGGGTCACCCACATTTGCAGGCATGGATATCATGCATGTGAGATTGATGGTGATTAGCATATTAAATATATATACTTTTTCCAATTGTGGGAACCACTGAATTATTGATGACAACCATTCACTGTTCCTTGCATAAGTAGTAGTAGGGGTGTAAACGATATTAAATAGATACTGATACAGGTATATCCGTATCCGTATTCGAAAAACTAATTCGCTATTCGTATTTGTATTCGGTATCCGGTGAATTTTAAAAATATTATCCGTATCCGGTATTCGGAAAAATATTTGAATACGGATAATATCCGTTACCGTTTATTTTATCCGAATAGACAAATTATTCGGATATCCGAATTCGTTTATCAGTAACCTAATATAAAATTCATTCAAAATATTTACGAAAAAAAAAATTAAAGTTTAAATCATAGATATTAATTAAACACAATTTAACATTTAAACCATACATATTAATTAAACATCATAATCTAACTTGATTCAAAATTGACATTGAACTTATTTTACATATTTGGACTTCTAGTTTCTAAATAATTAGGCAAATAAAAGTGATAAATACTCTCTCCACCCAAAAATTCATAAACGTTAATTACTTTATTTAACTCTCCCTTCTAGATTAATTTTAAATTAATTCAGACCTAACACATTTTAACATTAAAATTATATTGTCCATTGCTCCCGCCTCTCGACCGTTGATCTGAGAATTCTAATGTGACGCCCCCAAAATAGGTATACAACACCCATTTTGAGTCGCCAAAATACATGGTACAGAAATAACTACATCTTTACTGTTACAACATAAGAACTGTGAGTTTAAATACAAATATTGTCATCTAGACAATATCCACACTCAAATAAGTCATCATTACAATTATTGATATATTATTTCACAAAAATGGTGAGGACTACTAAAATAACTTCTAGAACCATCATTCCATACCCCGACTAGTACTCGCTACATTCTCACTTCCTGAGAAAAATAGAACAAAAAGGAAAAGGGTGAGCTCAACTAGCCCAGTAAAGAACATTATGACTAAGATAATACAGAACAAATTATCGTTAGTCTTCAACAGGAAAAAATTGTAACGACCCCAAAATAGGTCCATTCCATCTAACCTATTATGAGTCGCCAAATACATGGTACAGAAAACAACTGTAACTTTATTACAACAATTGTCGTGCAAAATACAATAACACATATGCTGTGAGTTTGGATACAAATATATACCAAATGTGACTCATGTTCCAACCGTGGACATCACCTCATAATGTCACCTTACATAAAGGTATAGTCAAAAACTGTTTTAGAAATTAAAATCTTTGGGAAGTGCACAAGGAAACCTTCGTACATGGGAGGCCATGCTTCTAGGTTATGATAGATATCATATGGCCACAGAATTATCCTTGGTTGACCCAATATACCCCAAAGAAAAACGAAAAGATTACTATCATATTCTTCTCAATGGTGAGTCTTCTCTTGACTTATCATTATCTCCACTGTCTCTAATTGAGAATTATACTTCAAACAAATACCAAGATTATATAGGTAGTGCTCGTAAATATACTCAGCAAGTGGATGAGCACAATCCTGTCTTATGATGACACAAGGTTGTATGTCATTAGACATCTTGTATGATAGTGACGAAACACCCTTCCAACGTTGGGTTCGTTTCACCCTATTTTCTTCACCAAATATAACTACTAAATGATGACCACCGTTCTATTCCCTTGTTACCCCCGCTCGACCCAGCTACACTCTTATTACCTGAAAGGAATTATGAAGCAAAAGGGTAAGCACAACTAGCTCAGTAAAGAATATCATGACTAAAGATAATTAAATTATCAATAGCCTTCATCAATAATAAATCAGAGATTTAAAACATATGGTAAATGATAAAAATTTCAACCATAGTTGCAGCGGAACGAGCAATCCATTAGAAGAGTCAAATAGATTATAAAGTCTATTATCTTCTCCATGTTAAAAATCCATCAACAATGTTTTATCCCTGTAACATCAATCAACAATTCTGGTCCACAATCATATAAATAACTCATAATCATAATTATGATTCTAAATTTTTCTTCGTACCCACGACTAAGAATATTTTCATCACCTGTCTTTACCTGAAACATCAAAGATCATGGTTATACCAAATCACAATTCCTGTTCATAATCATACTAATAAATCCATCTTTGCACTACGACCAAAGATATTCAACAACAGTTCATCTTTGCACTACAGGCCAAAGATATTCATCAACAGACCATCTTTGAACTACAGCCCAAAGATATTCAACAACAGTTCATCTTTGCACTACGGGCCAAAGATATTCATCAACAATTCATATTTGCACTACAGGCCAAATATATTCATATCTCAAAGAAATATATAATCATTTCAGAATTTATATAAACAATAATTATAACCATGTTGATCAATTCACCTTTGCACTTAAGCTTAAGATATTCAATTATAAATTCAATGGTCATGATCATACCAGTCACAATTCAACTTTGCACTACAGGCCAAAGAGAACCCTAGTCATGATCATACCAATAATCTACCCATCTTTACACTCAAGTGAAAGAAAATTTCAACATCAGGGTTATAAAAATGTTATATATGATAATAAAAAAAATATGATCAACATATAGATTTAATCTCAAGAGTAATATTCATAAATCAACTATAATTTGGTTAGAAAAAGAAACCAATTTTTATCGTGAATAGTAACTAATGAATAGTAACTCGTGAATAGTAACTCATGAATAGTAACCCCGACACAAAAAGGTAGAAATTCTACAATAAAATACATACCAATATTTCGGTATAATGATATTGAAAGAATAATATTTCTTAAGCTTATAAACAATTTATTTAAATTGTTTACACTTTACTAAATAATGCATTTAATCATTCTAAAATGTCAAACTCATAAGATTTCATCACCAATAACCAAAACCATCATAAAAAATATGCATATACCTCATATAGGATTCTCAAGTCATAAAATCTTATTTTTCAATTTTCTTACTTCACATAACATATTTAATTCATTTACTCATAACTAGTCTATTTTCATGAAAAATACCAAATCAGTTCCAAAAATATTTTTTTTCTGAGATTTAGCAGAATATAGTCCCATATTGAACATATATTTTTCTCAGAATTTTTAAAACTCATTTACTATTTTTCATATGGCCAAAAATAGCCGAATATTTAGACATTTATCAAAAATTATAATTTTATCTAAAAATTCTGAAATTCACAGAGTATACTCCTATCATATTCATGTACTCCCAATAAAAATTTTATCAATTTTAGAGTTAACCACAAGGAGTTATAAGCGGTTATTTTTAAAATAGTATTTTCTCATAAAATTCATAACTCTTAATCTATACATCCAAAAATCACCATTTTTGGACACTATCAAGAAAACTCATCAAAATATCATTTCAAATTTTTCCAGAATTTTTGAAGGTCAGAAAAATTACGAACTGAAAAACATAATAACCCTTAAAATCTCTTACTATCTCTTACTATCCCTTACCTCAAAAGAGCAGTACTTCTGATCGGTATGCAAAGCCGAAGGAAACTTGCACTGAATAGCAACTCTCAAAGTATCTAAATACTCACAAAATATGCTTCATAATATAGAGAGAGAAAGAGAGAAAACTTGTTTCTGGTGTGATTTTCAATTCTAACTTAGCCCTCTATTTATAGGAAAATTTTAGTAGGCTTGACCTGCAACCTGATGGCTTTACCTGCTACTATTTCCACCCACCACATTTGAAATATAATTCAGCACATTTCTTCACCAACCACAAGTGGTGCCCTCCAATTCTAGAATTTTCCACCAAAATGATTAACTCCGAAAATTCAACAATTCCTGAACCAGTCATCTCGTAAAATTCATAATAAATCATACGTTCATTTTTAACGGTTCAAAATTTGTGGGCATATACTCAACTTATATATGTATAGCATATCTAAAAATTACCACGATCCAACGGTCGGATTAAAAATTATAACCCCCGCAAAATATCTCAAAAAACCTGATTTTTAATACCCCCATTCCGACAAAAATACGGATAAAAAACCTCAACATTAACTCCTTCATTTTTAACCACAAAAATATATCCCTCGTTTATATCCACATAAAATAAATATTTCCTTATCATATGAATCAATAATTAATTATTCACAAATAATATTACAGAATCACATTATGACAACCAGGCCGTTCCTAGGAAAGAGGGGGCTTTCCAATAAGAATTTCTCCTTACTGGCGCGTAATTAAATGACCAAACCTCTCCTTAGACAGAATATTCTAGACATTGTCAATAATGCTATCTAATAATATTATTTAAATAATATGAATTATTGATCTGATAATGGGAAATATTGTGCAGTAACAATTATTGAAACAACAATAATATAAAATATTAACGCAGCAATTATTGAATCAATAAAATAAAATATTGAACAGTAACTACTGTAACAATTATTGAGTAGTGCCTTCCTTCGTAAGAATTAATAATTCAAAAATACTGTGCAATCAGTGTGCTACTGTGTAACAACACGTATTACTGTATTTTAACCACCGGGTATTCCAACAGTGTT
This sequence comes from Panax notoginseng, assembly GCA_016801055.1. NCBI lineage: Eukaryota > Viridiplantae > Streptophyta > Magnoliopsida > Apiales > Araliaceae > Panax > Panax notoginseng. The sequence goes on along the minus strand of CM029013.1, from coordinate 28,360,970 downwards.
AACGGTAACAACTACGTCGTTAATTATAAAAACTCAATTTTTGTCGTTATCTTCATCTGACAGTTATTCTGTTATGGGGCCCACAAATAGCTGCGCCGTCGTACGAATATTCCCCGACAGAAAGAATATTCCACGACCAAACGAATATTTTTCGACAACAATGATTATTTTATAACCACTTGTGTATTTTGAAAAAAATTCATATATCACCCTTAACTTTAACATTTATCAATTTAACCATTTACTGAATAGTAATTATAAGAAAAATTGAATACTTTTATTTCATAAAATTCGGGGTCTTACAAAAATCTAATAGAATACAATAGACAACAAGTTTTAAATCTATAACTGTAGCGAAAACAGCAAACCATTAGAAGAGTCAAGTAGAGAATGAGTTCTACTATCTTCTAAGATTTAAAAGTCCATCATCAATATTTTATCCCTGTAACAACAATCAATAACCATCTTTAATCAAATATTCATCTTTGCACTACAGGCCAAAGATATTCATTTGTATCACCAGTCGGTCATGTTCATCTCAACACCTGTTCATCTTTGCATTACGGGCCAAAGATATTCATCAGTTAATCATTCATCTTTGCACTACAGGCCAAAGATATTCAGTAATATCATCATTTAGGACAGAGGATGATGAAAAATATCTTAAAGAAAACGAATCCAGTGAAACAAAATAATAAATATTAAAGATTCGTATTTCGATTTTTCCATGTCCAAAAATACTTTATAATTATTCATAGTGAAGTAAAATTCAAGAATGATCAAAACATGGATACAATCAAAGCTAGTACCCAGAATAGATATTTTGGACGAAAAGAAAAAAAATTCATTTTTCGGTGAATAGTAACTCGTGAATAGTAACTCATGAATAGTAACCCCGACGTGAAAAGTTCTAAATTTGATAAAAATTTCCTACCAATATTTCGGCATAATGATATTGAAGAAATAATATCATTTTCGAATAAAATAACATCCCTTACCTCGTAAAGACAGTACTTCTGGTCTGAATACCTGTATAAGGCTAAAAGAAACTTGCTCTGATGAATAGAAACTTTTAAAGTATCTAAATACTCACAAAATACACTCAATAATCTAGAGAGAGAAAGAGAGAAAACTTGTTTCTGGTGTGATTTTCAATTCTAACTTAGCCCTCTATTTTATAGAAAAAATGTTAGCACGCCGAAGCAGACTTAACCTGCAACCTGATGGCTTTACCTGCCACTATTCAAGCCTACCACATTTGAATAAAAATCTCAGCATATTTCTTCACCAACCAAGAGTGGGGCCCACCAATTCTAGAATTTTCTACCAAAATGATAAACTCCGAAAATTTAACAATTCCTGAACCAATCATCTCGTAAAATTCATAATAAATCATACGTTCATTTTTAATGGTTCAAAATTTGTGGACATATACTCAACTTATATATGTATAACATATCCAAAAATTACCACGATCCAACGGTCGGATTAAAAATTATAACCCCCGCAAAATATCTCAAAAATCCTGATTTTTAATACATCCATTCCGATAAAAATACTGATAAAAATCTCAACATTAACTCCTTCATTTTTAACCACAAAAATATATCCCTCATTTATATCCACATAAAATAAATATTTCCTTATCATATGAATCAATAATTAATTATTCACAAATAATATTACAGAATCACATTTATGACAACTAGGCAGTTCCCAGGAAAGAGGGGGCTTTTCAAAAAGGTCTTCTCCTTACTGGCGCGTAATTAGATGACCAAACCTCTCCTTAGACAGAATGTAAGACCCCAACTTCTTAATAAATGAAATTAAATTTCCTCTATTTATTATTTTGAAATAGAAAGGGTTAATTTGATTAATGTGGTTAGTTATGGGTAAAATGCGCAAATATTTCAAATAAGTAAGTGGTTATAAAATATTTATTTTTGGTCGGTGAATATTCGTGTGGGCGTGGAATATTCTTTTTATCGGGAAAAATTCGTACGACGGCGCAGCTATTTGTGGGCCCCATAACGAAAAACGATTGGATGAAGATAACGACAAAAATTGAGTTTTTATAAATAACGGCGTAGTTGTTACCGTTAACACTGTTGGAATACCCGGTGGTTAAAATACAGTAATACGCGTGGTTGCACAATAGCACACGGATTGCACAGTATTTTAGAATTATTGATTCTTACGAAGGAAGGCACTACTCAATAATTGTTACAGTAGTTACTGTTCAATTTTTTATTTTATTGATTCAATAATTGTTGCGTTGATATTTTATATTATTGTTGTTTCAATAATTATCATTGCACAGTATTTTCTATTATCAGATCAATAATTCATATTATTTGAATAATATTATTAGATAACATTATTGGCAATGTCTAGAAAATTCTGTCTAAAGAGAGGTTTGGTCATCTAATTGCGCGCCAGTAAGGAGAAATTCTTATTGGAAAGCCCCCTCTTTCTTGGGAACGGCCTGATTGTCATAAATGTGATTCTGTAATATTATCTGTGAATAATTAATTATTGATTCATATGATAAGGAAATATTTATTTTATGTGGATATAAATGAGGGATATATTTTTGTGGTTAAAAAATGAAGGAGTTAATGTTGAGGTGTTTTATCTGTATTTTTGTCGGAACGGAGGTATTGAAAATAAAATTATGGTTCTTGAGATATTTTACGAGGGTTATAATTTTTAATCCGACCGTTGGATCGTGGTAATTTTTGGATATGTTATACATATATAAGTTGAGTATATGTCCATAAATTTTGAACCGTTAAAAATGAACGTATGATTTGTTATTAATTTTACGAGATGACTGGTTCAGAAATTGTTGAATTTTCGGAGTTAATCATTTTGGTAGAAAATTCTAAAATTGGTGGACCCCACTCTTGGTTGGTGAAAAAATGTGCTGAGATTTTTATTCAAATGTGGTGGGTGGGAATAGTAGCAGGTAAAGCCATCAGGTTGCAAGTTAAGTCTGCTTCGGCGTGCTAACATTTTCCTATAAATAGAGGGCTAAGTTAGAATTAAAAATCACACCAGAATTCATAAGTTTTCTCTCTTTTTCTCTCTAGATTATTGAGTGTATTTTGTGAGTATTTAGATACTTTGAAAGTTACTATTCAGCACAAGTTTCATTCAGCCTCATATCCGATATTCAGTCAGAAGTACGGTTATTTTGAGGTAAGGGATATTATCTTCTTCTTAAATGATATTTTCTTCAATATCATTATGCTGAAATATTGATATGAACTTTTTATCAAATTTGGAACTTTTTGTGTCGGAGTTACTATTCACGTATACGACACTATTCACGTATACGGTACTATTCACGAATACGGCACTATTCACCGAAAAATAAAATTTTCTTCTTTTTGTCCAAGATGTCTATTATGGTTACTGTCTTTGATTGTATCCATGTTTTGATCTTTATTTTTGAATTCTGCTTCACAATTGATTATTATGAAATATTATTGATCTTGGATAAACTGTTATATGAATCCCTACTATTTGTCCTTCTGTCTCACTAGATTAGTTTTTTTTAAGATATTTTTCATCATCCTCAGTCCTGAATGATGATATTACTGAATATTTTTGGCCTGTAGTGCAAAGATGTATGATTACCTGATGAATATCTTTGGCCTGTAGTGCAAAGATGAACAGGCGTTGAGATGAACATGACCGACTGGTGTTACAAATGAATATCTTTGGTCTGTAATGCAAAGATTGTGATGCCCCCAAAATTAGGTATACATCACCCATCTTGGGTCGTCAGATACATAGTACAAAATACAAATACAACTTACTAATACAACTGTCGTGTACAATACGACAAAACATAAACTGTGAGTTTGAATACAAATATTGTGACGCCCCCAAAATTAGGTATACGTCACCCATCTTGGGTCGCCACTTACATGGTACATAATACAAATACAACTTACTAATACAACTGTCGTGTACAATACGACAAAGCATAAACTGTGAGTTTGAATACAAATATTATCTTCTAGAGAGTATTCATACTCAAAAGGAGTCCTCTTTACATTTATTAACACACTATTGCATAGAATAGTGAGGACTACTAACTAATACTATCATTCGGACCATCACTCCGTTCCCCGACTTGCCCCAGCTACGTTCTCATTTCCTGAAGAGAACAGTGAAAGAAAGGGTGAGCTCAACTAGCCCAGTAAGAAATATTATGACTAAGATAATACAGAATAAATTATCATTAGCCTTCAACAATGTTAAACTGATAAAATATAATAGACATCAAGTTTAACTGCAGCGGAACAAGCAATCCATTAAAAGAGTCAAGTAGAAAATAAACTCTACTATCTTTTATGATTTAAAAGGTTTTTCAACACTGTGATCGCTGGGACTCAGCTTAATAAAATAATCCACATCATCGAATCACCCCTGCACTACGGCCAAGGATATTCATATATTCATTAATGGTCATGATCATGCCAACAACTGTCCATCAATGCACTACGGGCCAATGATGACTTTTACCACATCATTTGTAACATTACGGTCATGATTATACCGAATAATCCCTGGTCATAATCATACCAAGTCCATCTATGCACTACATGCCACAGATGACTTTCAACATTTTATAAACATGAGGATGATGACAATGATATAAGAATTCAATAAAACATGTTCAAGAATTAATTTATCCAAGAATTAATAACGTCCAAATTGTCAACATGATACTGCTTTGTGGAGTAAAATTTAAGAATGCTTAGAAGAATATTTTCATGAAAAGATACTGGATGAAACACAATTATCAAGGATATTCCACAAATTTCATGGAGTATAGAAGTCAAAACTTAACCAACTGAGTACAATAAAGAATGGAATAACAAAAGAAATCACTATGCATGCGATAGACCGCACAAACAGGTTATTCCAACAGAATAATAAATAATGGAACCAGGTCCGGCGTAAACGCACAGACAGGATATTCCGACAGAATAATAAATAATGGAACCAGGTCCGGCGTAAACGCACAGACAGGATATTCCGACATAATAATAAATAATGGAACCAGGTCCGGTGTAAAACACACAGACAGGGTGTTCCAACAGAATAATAACAAGACGGAACCAGGTCCGGTGTAAAACACACAGACAGGATGTTCCAACAGAATAATAGAAGAATGTCACCAAGTATAGGGTAGACCGCGTATACAGGTTATTCCAACAGAATAATAAGAAATAGAATAACAACAGTTCTCTTCATGAATAAGAAAGAATAACACCCCTTACCGTTTTAAAGAAGAGCTGAAATAAGGAAGTAGTTAAGTAGCAGAATACTCTTCTTCTCTCTCTCTATAGTTTCTCTCTATAGTTTCTCTCTCTAGAGTTCAGTGAATTCGTAAGAAATAATGAAGGAATGAGCTGCTATTTATAGAAAAATAGAATGCATAGTAACTAATCCATGAACGGTCCAGATTAATTACTTTAATCTGACGGTCCATATTTAAAGAAAAATCTTTTAAATAAAATATAATATATTCTATTTATAGAATAACTTTAATAAAGTATTCTGTTTTATATAAAAAGATGTTTCTGTTTTATTACGTTAATAATACGAATAAAACAAAACGTCATTATCGCTAAATAATTCATATTATTAACTGACAATAATTGAATCAAACTGAGTGACTTCTCACATAAGCATTAATAATCAATACTGTGTGCTACTATGCAACCACACGTATTACTGTACTTTTACTACCGAGTAGTTCAACAGTAACAATGGTAAAACTTCCGCCGTTATTTTTAATAAAATATTTTTGTCGTTTTCTCAATCCGACAATAATTCCGTTGTGGAGTCCACCAATGATTGTGTCGTTGTACGAATATTCCCTGTTAAAACGAATATTCCCCGACCAATCGAATATTATATGACAACTTGGATACTTTACAAAATTTAAATACTACCCATAACTATTATATCAAATCCACACCATAATATAAAAAAAATTATTTCGAGAAAAATTAAATATTTATTCATAAAATCTGGGGTTTCACAATCTCTCCTCCTTATAGAATTTCTCCCTCGAAATTTACGTACGTACTTGGTATGCCGAACATGTGAGGATACCTTGACTTCACTTCAAATTCTAACTCTTGAGGTATAACCTTTAAGCATCGAATATGATCCTTCTTATCCAAGATGTTAACACGTATCTCCTCATACGTTAAATCTTTTGCTATCTCGTCCGGTTCTAAATTAATAATGTGGTTCGGGTCGTCCACATATTTACGTAACATCGATACGTAAAAAAAAATGTTCTGAACACGCAACATACTTGGCGGTAAAACGAGTCTATAGGCCACAGTTCCTACTTCATCGAGGATTTCAAATGGGCCAATTAAATCGAGAGTTGAGATTTCCTCTCTTCGTCGATTCTTGCTTCTAGAATAACGCCCTCTTGAACCTTCTTCTTCACATTTATCAGCTCTGAGTATGTAGCTTGAGCGGCTTTAACTTTATCGATTAACATCGATTCTAATCATATATTCGTTATCTTCACGTGGGTTCGTATATTCGCACTTGTAACCGCATACGATCTTCTACTCAACGCATCAGCTACCACGTTCGCTTTTTCACGATGGTATGGTATAATCATAATCTTTAACAGCTCGAGCCAACGTCTTTGGCGCATGTTACATTCGCTTTAGTTGAATAAATATTTGAGGGTTTAAGAAATGAGTTTTGTACTGGGGTCAATACAAAATTCGATTTTACGCTCTAGGGGTAAGCTAAGAAGTCTTCAAGAATACGTCAGGAAATTTATTAACAATAGAAATATCATTCAAAACTGTGACTCTCGTCCAAGACTTGGATAACACGTCACATTGATATCTATTAACTTGTCACCGTTATTCACAACGTCCCCTACCGAAAGTCTGGCTTTGGTACATTCCACACAAGAAAGTCAACAACGAAAGGATCGGGGCTCTTTATTTATGGCTTGATATGACAATGATTGACTTTAGTGGTTTGGTTACTTTGAATCCGCATAACAGGGTGGTTAGGAGTATGAAAGCTAACAACCTTACGAGAAGCATGATAAGTAGTGAACCAATCGTTTCAAAAAATCACATCAAAGGCAAGTATTTTCAAAGAGATAAGATCGACAGGTAACGTGAAAGTGTTGATTTGAACAAGATTTATAAATAGTGGAGGTAATGAAGATTTCTCCCAACTGACTTTAAACAGACATATCAAAGTCTAAACATTGAACACAACTAGGTGAAATAAAAGAGTGAGTAGAACCGGTATCTAACACGGTATAGACTTCGCAAGAGTTTATGACTAACATACCCGTGATAATTTTATTCAGGTTCCTCGTCACGAAAAAAAAACGCTTTCTCTTAAACTACTGGCTTTGGCTTTTCTGGGACGGTCTTTGGTGCCTCCATCCTATCTGAACTTGTCTTCGGTGAACGACAAAATCGGGCTAAGTGACCTTCTCTTTCACAATTATAGCATGCTTTGGATGGCATCGCGCAGTTTGGACTGATGTGTCCCTCCCCTCCGCATTTGAAGCATATAATAGGTGGTCGTTCTCCTTCCTTAACAACGGGTGCTGGTGCTGACGTCTTTCCATCATTGTTGAATTTTCTCTTCTTGAAATGTCCATTCTTATTGTTTTGACCATGATTACCATTGAAGTGGTTACCATTTCTGGCATGTTGATTCCCTCCATGCTTATTGTCACCGCTTTGATGACTGTTATCACCAGTATTATCATTTTTCTGGCTGCTCTCTTTTGGTTGCGTTGACTTGTTATCGCGCTCCACTAACTGAGCCCTATTCACAACATCTGAATACAAACACAGTTTATGAGAAATAAGATATTGACGTATCTCCGGTTTCAAACCTCTTAAAAACATCCGCGTCATTCTCTCTTCATTATCCACCAAGTGGGATGCAAATCGGGACAACTCGGCAAAATTGGCTTCGTACTGCGACACGGTCATGTTGTTTTGCTCCAACTTGATAAATTCCACCTCCTTCATGTGACGAATACTTTCGGGAAAGTACTTGTCATTGAACAGTTCTTGGAACTTCTCCCAAGACATCTTGAGTGCGTCAGGCTGGGTACGTTTTACAGATTCCCACCAGTAATCTGCCTCTTCACGCAATATAAAAGTGGTAAAGGGAACCTTTTGCTCCTCGGAGCATCCCAAGACATCAAATATCTTGGTGATCTGCTTTAACCACGTCTCCGCCTTAAGTGGTTCTGACTTTCTCAAAAACTCCGGTGGTCCTAGCTCCTTGAATTGCTTAGCGGTGACCAACCGTGGGTTGTCATTGTTTCCTCCTTCATTTTGGATAGGAGCCGCTCTCGCCCGTTGTTGCATGAATTGCTCCTTGAACTGCTTAGCGGTGACCGTCCGAGAGTTATTTTGTTGTTGCATGAATTACATAAAGTCTCTGACCATCCCATCATTCACCATTTCATCGGTGTTATTATTTTCATGAGGATTATTGTCCTCTGGTTGCACATTACCCTGAGCATTGATCGTTGGTGATTCAATGGTCTCATGTGCTTCATTGATTATCTCAACATTTTCGGATGCCATTTGCAAATACTGCAACAAAACAAGGGTTAATTAACATATAACATATTATCCATATACTTTGACCGACCAATTAAATACCAAATAAACTTAGGTAGGTCATACTAGCGAAGGAATTTCCCGTCTCTCCCCTCCTAGTTCTATTCTCACATCTTAGCCAGGGATCATATCCCTAAGCTCTGATACCAACTGTGACGCCCCCAAAATTAGGTATACGTCACCCATCTTGGGTCGCCACTTACATGGTACAAAATACAAATACATTACTAATACAACTGTCGTGTACAATACGACAAAACATAAACTGTGAGTTTGAATACAAATATTATCTTCTAGAGAGTATTCATACTCAAAAGGAGTCCTCATTACATTTATTAACACACTATTACATAGAATAGTGAGGACTACTAACTAATACTATCATTCGGACCATCACTCCGTTCCCCGACTTGCCCCAGCTACGTTCTCATTTCCTGAAGAGAACAGTGAAAGAAAGGGTGAGCTCAACTAGCCCAGTAAGAAATATTATGACTAAGATAATACAGAATAAATTATCATTAGCCTTCAACAATGTTAAACTGATAAAATATAATAGACATCAAGTTTAACTGCAGCGGAACAAGCAATCCATTAAAAGAGTCAAGTAGAAAATAAACTCTACTATCTTTTATGATTTAAAAGGTTTTTCAACACTGTGATCGCTGGGACTCAGCTTAATAAAATAATCCACATCATCGAATCACCCCTGCACTACGGCCAAGGATATTCGTATATTCATTAATGGTCATGATCATGCCAACAACTGTCCATCAATGCACTACGGGCCAATGATGACTTTTACCACATCATTTGTAACATTACGGTCATGATTATACCGAATAATCCCTGGTCATAATCATACCAAGTCCATCTATGCACTACATGCCACAGATGACTTTCAACATTTTATAAACATGAGGATGATGACAATGATATAAGAATTCAATAAAACAAGTTCAAGAATTAATTTATCCAAGAATTAATAACGTCCAAATTGTCAACATGATACTGCTTTGTGGAGTAAAATTCAAGAATGCTTAGAAGAATATTTTCATGAAAAGATACTGGATGAAACGCAATTATCAAGGATATTCCACAAATTTCATGGAGTATAGAAGTCAAAACTTAACCAACTGAGTACAATAAAGAATGGAATAACAAAAGAAATCACCATGCATGCGATAGACCGCACAAACAGGTTATTCCAACAGAATAATAAATAATGGAACCAGGTCCGGCGTAAACGCACAGACAGGATATTCCGACAGAATAATAAATAATGGAACCAGGTCCGGTGTAAAACACACAGACAGGATGTTCCAACAGAATAATAACAAGACGGAACCAGGTCCGGTGTAAAACACACAGACAGGATGTTCCAACAGAATAATAACAAAAACGGAACCAGGTACGGTGTAAAACACACAGACAGGATGTTCCAACAGAATAATAGAAGAATGTCACCAAGTATAGGGTAGACCGCGTATACAGGTTATTCCAACAGAATAATAAGAAATGGAATAACAACAGTTCTCTTCATGAATAAGAAAGAATAACACCCCTTACCGTTTTAAAGAAGAGCTGAAATAAAGAAGTAGTTAAGTAGCAGAATACTCTTCTTCTCTCTCTCTATAGTTTCTCTATATAGTTTCTCTCTCTAGAGTTCAGTGAATTCGTAAGAAATAATGAAGGAATGAGCTGCTATTTATAGAAAAATAGAATGCATAGTAACTAATCCATGAACGGTCCAGATTGATTACTTTAATCTGACGGTCCATATTTAAAGAAAAATCTTTTAAATAAAATATAATATATTCTATTTATAGAATAACTTTAATAAAGTATTCTGTTTTATATAAAAAGATGTTTCTGTTTTATTACGTTAATAATACGAATAAAACAAAACGTCATTATCGCTAAATAATTCATATTATTAACTGACAATAATTGAATCAAACTGAGTAACTTCTCACATAAGCATTAATAATCAATACCGTGTGCTACTATGCAACCACACGTATTACTGTACTTTTACTACCGAGTAGTTCAACAGTAACAATGGTAAAACTTCCGCCGTTATTTTTAATAAAATATTTTTGTCATTTTCTCAATCCGACAATAATTCCGTTGTGGGGTCCACCAATGATTGTGTCGTTGTACGAATATTCTCTGTTAAAACGAATATTTCCCGACCAATCGAATATTATATGACAACTTGGATACTTTACAAAATTTAAATACTACCCATAACTATTATATCAAATTCACACCATAATATAAAAAAAATTATTTCGAGAAAAATTAAATATTTATTCATAAAATCTGGGGTTTCACAAATATTATCTTCTAGAGAGTATTCATACTCAAAAGGAATTCTCATTACATTTATTAACACACTATTACATAGAATAGTGAGGACTACTAACTAATACTATCATTCGGACCATCACTCCGTTCCCCGACTTGCCCCAGCTACGTTCTCATTTCCTGAAGAGAACAGTGAAAGAAAGGGTGAGCTCAACTAGCCCAGTAAGAAATATTATGACTAAGATAATACAGAATAAATTATCATTAGCCTTCAACAATGTTAAACTGATAAAATATAATAGACATCAAGTTTAACTGTAGCGGAACAAGCAATCCATTAAAAGAGTCAAGTAGAAAATAAACTCTACTATCTTTTATGATTTAAAAGATTTTCCAACACTGTGATCGCTAGGACTCAGCTTAATAAAATAATCCACATCATCGAATCACCCCTGCACTACGACCAAGGATATTCGTGTATTCATTAATGGTCATGATCATGCCAACAACTGTCCATCAATGCACTACGGGCCAATGAGGACTTTTACCACATCATTTGTAGCATTACGGTCATGATTATACCGAATAATCCCTGGTCATAATCATACCAAGTCCATCTATGCACTACAGGCCATAGATGACTTTCAACATTTTATAAACATGAGGATGATGACAATGATATAAGAATTCAATAAAACAAGTTCAAGAATTAATTTATCCAAGAATTAACAACGTCCAAATTGTCAACATGATACTGCTTTGTGGAGTAAAATTCAAGAATGCTTAGAAGAATATTTTCATAAAAAGATACTGGATGAAACGCAATTATCAAAGATATTCCACAAATTTCATGGAGTATAGAAGTCAAAACTTAACCAACTGAGTATAATAAAGAATGGAATAACAAAAGAAAATCACCATGCATGCAATAGACCGCACAAACAGGTTATTCCAACAGAATAATAAATAATGGAACCAGGTTCGGCGTAAAACGCACAGACAGGATATTCCAACAGAATAATAACAAAGACGGAATCAGGTCCGGTGTAAAATACACAGACAGGATGTTCCAACAGAATAACAGAAGAATATCACCAAGTATAGGGTAGACCGCGTATACAGGTTATTCTAACATAATAATAAGAAATGGAATAATAACAGTTCTCTTCATGAATAAGAAAGAATAACACCCCTTACCGTTTTAAAGAAGAGCTGAAATAAGAAAGTATTTAAGTAGCAGAATACTCTTCTTCTCTCTCTCTATAGTTTCTCTCTCTAGAGTTCAGTGAATTCGTAAGAAATAATGAAGGAATGAGCTGCTATTTATAGAAAAATAGAATGCATGGTAACTAATCCATGAACGGTCCAGATTGATTACTTTAATCTGACGGTCCATATTTAAAGAAAAATCTTTTAAATAAAATATAATATATTCTATTTATAGAATAACTTTAATAAAGTATTCTGTTTTATATAAAAAGATGTTTCTGTTTTATTACGTTAATAATACGAATAAAACAAAACGTCATTATCGCTAAATAATTCATATTATTAACTGACAATAATTGAATCAAACTGAGTGACTTCTCACATAAACATTAATAATCAATACCGTGTGCTACTATGCAACCACACGTATTACTGTACTTTTACTACCGAGTAGTTCAACAGTATCAATGGTAAAACTTCCGCCGTTATTTTTAATAAAATATTTTTGTCGCTTTCTCAATCTGACAATAATTTCGTTGTGGGGTCCACCAATGATTATGCCGTTGTACGAATATTCCATGTTAAAACGAATATTCCCCGACCAATCGAATATTATATAACAACTTGCGTACTTTACAAAATTTATAAATATTACCCACAACTATAACATTATATCAAATTAACTCCATAATATTCAAAAATGATATTTATAGAAAATTCATCTTTATTTATAAAAGTCGGGGTCTTACAAAGATGAATATTTGATTCAAGATGTATATTGATTGATGTTACAGGGATAAAATATTGATGATGGACTTTTAAATCTTAGAAGATAGTAGAATTATTTCTCTACTTGACTCTTCTAATGGTTTGCTGTTTTCGCTGCAGTTGTTGATCTAAAACTTGTTGTCGATTATATTTTATCAGATTTTTCCTTGTTGAAGACTAACGATAATTTGTTGTATATTATCTTAGTCATAATATTCTTTACTGGGCTAGTTGAACTCACCCTTTTCTTTTTTGTTCCATTTTTCTTCTCAGGAGATGAGAACATAGCAGGATCTAGTCGGGGTATGGAGTGATGGTTCTAGAAAGATATTTTAGCAGTCCTTCCTATTTCTGTAAAATAGTGTTTGAATAATTGTAAAGAGGACTTATTTGAGTGTGAATATTGTCTAGAAGATAATATTTGTATTTAAACTCACAGTATGTGTTGTCGTATTTTGCACGACAATTGTATTATTGAAGTTGTAGTTTACTTTTTGTACCATGTATTTGGCGACTCAGAATGGGTGTTGTATAGCTATTTTGGGGGCGTCACACAGAACTTTCTAGACATTGCTAATAATGTTATCTAATAATATTATTCAAATAATATGAATTATTGATCTGATAATGGTAAATATTGTGTAGTGACAATTATTGAAACAACAGTAATATAAAATATCAACGCAGCAATTATTGAATCAATAAAATAAAATACTGAACAGTAATTACTGTAACCATTATTGAGTAGTGCCTTCTTACGTAAGAATCAATAATTGGTGCAATACAGTGTGCTACTGTGCAACAACGCGTATTACTGTGTTTTAACCACCGGGTATTCCAACAGTATTAACGGTAATAATTACGCCGTTATTTATAAACAACTTATACTTGTCGTTTTCTTCATCCAATCGCTTTCCGTTTTGGGGCCCACAAAAGATTGCGCCGTCGTACGAATATTCCTCGACAGGAAGAATATTCCACGACCAAACGAATATTTCCCGACAACAATGAATATTTTATTACCACCTGCTTATTTGAAATATTTGCGCATTTTACCCATAACTAACCTTATTAATCAATTTAACCATTACTATTTCAAAATAATAAATAGAGGAAATTTAAATTTTATTTATTAATAATTTAGGGTCTTAGATCAGTATTTTTTATAAATAATGGATCAAAAAATTATAGGTAAAGTTGATTTCAACTTTATCATAACCGAATCCGTATTAAAGATATCTTGGCTAGTTATGGTGCCAAGGTTGAATGACATGCTAGTTTTTTGCCCTTCATTTTTTTGGTAAATGATATTTTTACATATAATTTTAATATTTTCACCTGTGATCCTCGAACACACTTTACATAAGATCATATGAAAATAGTGTTCTCTTTTTTTACTCATCACCCATTCTATTATGTTAAGAAAAAGGCATAAACAAATATCTGTAATTTATTATGATTATTTATCAAAAAAATTAATTTCCACTAAGGCCAAAGATTTCAAGAATAATAAACAAGAGTTGAAAAACAATCAATCTCAATCAAATTAATTTTCAAAACCAATATTAGCAAATGTAAACCCACTTGTTACTTGCTATATCTCAACCCCCAAATGTCTCCCCCTCTCTCCGTTTTAACAATCTCTCTTTTTCTATGTCTCCGTCTCTTTCAATTTAAATAATTTAAAAATTAAAATAAATCTAAATTGTCGTTTTGTTTTTTCTTCCAAATCAATTAGAATGAATCTACTTGTGCGGTTGTGCCTGCCCAAATTCAAATTGGGTCGTATTTTATGTTTTTGATAATGTCTGATGTCTCGTCTCACTGTTCAGTAGTCAGTAGTCACTAGAGCTAGGAAAGGGGTTGGCGGGGAGGCCGGGGGGGGGGGGGGAATCACCTCCCAACTGTCTTGTGAGGGACGACCTATTCCATTAATGAATTATATGTTGCAGTCTTAAAGGAAAAACACCATGTGAAATCACTAAAACCATTAAAAATGAGATGCCCCAATACAGTGTGAAGATTGATTGGGAAAGTGAGAGCAAAGACTATATCTATATTTTACTTATACTACTTCCAACAGTCCAAGTCTGCAATTCTATATTTTCTCATTTGAGCTCCAAAGGTTGGATTTTTTATCTATCTCTTTGTCCCAAAACTCTGGTTCATGTTTCATTAGTTAATTTGTCTCGGTAAATTATATCTCCATGCTCTTCTTTTGGCTTTCTTGTTTATTGTAGAACTTGGAGTTTTTCCATCTCTCTCTCTCTCTCTCTCTCTCTCTCTCTCTCTCTTCATGAAGCATTGATAACTGTGAAGTATAACATTCATGGGTTTGTTTAGCTTGCTTGTGCTAGTGCTACTGTGTTTTACATGGAATTTCTTTATTCTGGGTACACATCAACAGCTACAATCTTCTCAAAAGCAAGTACTGCTCCAACTAAGGAAGCAGCTGGAATATCCAAAGCAATTGGATATTTGGTTCAACAGTAGCATAGATTTGTGCTACTTATCATCTATCGAAGTAAATATCACCTGTCAGAACAATTTTGTGACTGAGCTCAAAATAGTGGGTGATAAACCAAACAAGGTAAGCAATTTCAATGGATTTGCAATTCCACCTCAAACTCTATCAGGGAACTTCTCTATGGATTCCTTTGTAGCAACCTTGGCAAGGCTCAACAGCTTGAGAATTCTTAGTTTGGTTTCTTTGGGCATTTGGGGTCCACTTCCTGATAAAATCCATAGATTTTATTCACTTGTGTATTTGGATTTGAGTTGGAATTTTCTGTTTGGTTCCCTTCCTCCTACTGTTCCCAGGATGGTGAAGCTCCAAACTGTTGCACTAGATGGAAATTACTTCAATGGCACTTTCCCTGATTGGTTTGGTTCATTACCAAATTTAACCAATCTAAGCTTGAGAGACAATGAAATTTCCAATAAATTACCCGATCTAAGTAGTTTAACTAGCCTACAAGTGCTGGATTTGAGTAATAACAAATTAGATTCTCAACTTCCAAGTATGCCCAGAAGTTTAGTCATGGTTTCGCTCGGCAACAATTCCTTTTATGGTGAGATTCCTCAGCAATATAGCCAACTGCATCAGCTACAGAAACTTGATGTGTCATTCAATTCTTTGAGAGGACTACCTTCTACTGCACTTTTCTCTCTCCACAACATCACTTACTTAAATTTTGCATCAAACATGTTGAGTGAATCTCTACCAAGTCATATGAGTTGTGGTAGTGAACTTGAATTTGTTGATATCTCTAATAATAGATTAACAGGTCGATTGCCTTCCTGTTTAAGCTCTGCATTGAACAAAAAAGTTGTTAAGTATGATGGGAATTGCCTGTCAAATGATTTAGTTCATCAGAATCCTCAATCATATTGCGTACAAGTTCATATTAACAAGAAAGACTCTGGAGGAAACAATGTAGGATTATTAGTGGGTGTCATCGGAGGAATTTTTGTTGTTATGGTTCTTCTAGTTTTTGGGCTTATTGTTCTATGTCGAAGATCTAGAGAGATGTCAGAGCAACATTTATTGCATAAATCAGTGGAAGAAAGTTCTGTTACAAAGTTCCCATCAGAGATTCTAACAAGTGCAAGTATGCCATTTCGTTCTGATATTTTACATTAATAACCATAGTCTTTATTTTCTTTATAAAGCAAAAGCAATCAAGTTTCTTTCGTTGGAATGCTATATTTTTTTTTCTTTTATTCAGGGTTTATTTCCGAGTCAACAAAATTAGGCACTCAAGGTACGCCAGTGCATCGACTCTTTTCTTTTGAAGAGTTAAAGGATGCCACAAAGAACTTCGATATGTCTACCTTAATAGGTGAAGGTTCAAATGGCAAGGTACCAAATGAAACCTAAAATTACTTTGGAGCTTTTGTAGTGTGTAGTAGTTGTATTATCAGAGAGGGTGTAATTATCAAATTAATTTCAGCTTTAAATTATGAGCAACTCAAAACACTATCTTTATAATGTAACCACTTAGTCTTTTTAATTTTCAGATTTACAAGGGAAGACTGGAGAATGGAACTCAAGTAGCAATTAGGTGTCTGGCAGTGTCAAAGAAATATACACTTCGAAATCTTAAACTGAGATTGGATTTGCTTGCGAAGCTTCGGCACCGACATTTGGCTTGCCTTTTGGGCCACTGCATTGATGGTGAAGTTACCCATGGTTCTGGAGCAAACAAAGTCTATCTTGTATATGAATATGTGCCCAGTGGAAACTATCACAAGCATCTCTCTGGTAAGTTCAGACTCCTTTACCAACTAATAATTATATATATTTATGTATATAAACGAAAAAAATAGAATCTCATTGCATATGAATTAATGAAAAGGATTTGTTCTTGTATGTATATTTTGTTTAAAGTTGGTCTTACCATCTGTTAATTGGAACATAAATCTGCTACACCATTTGCTAAAGGATAGAATATTGAGTTGCATGGCTATTAATGTGAATGAACAGACATAAATACATCACATTTGAATATGGCTTCAATTCAAAGTCAGAGTAACTAACCGATAGCCTGATAAGGTAAAGCTTTCTTTGGAATCTCTACAAATACCCTCTCATTAAATAAAATCTAAGACATGTCAAAAGATTAGTGGTACTCCTAAAATTTAAATTTATAACAAGGATCATACGGCTTTCTTAAACATAATCTGAACTGCTCTACTAGTGTTCTAACTGATATCTTACTGTCCAGAGAATAATCCAGAAACGATACTCAAATGGTCAGACAGATTGGCGATTCTAATTGGTGTAGCCAAGGCTGTGCATTTTCTACATACAGGACTCATTCCTGGTTTTTTCAACAATCGACTGAAGACAAATAATATATTGTTGAATGAGCACAGAATGGCAAAGTTGAGTGACTATGGACTGTCTATTGTGGCAGACGAGAATGATAAACATGAGGTATGATTCCAAAACATGAATTAGATGGTTCACCTTGGAAAGGCTTTCCTACATTCCCACATTTTGATTTGTTTCCTTGGTTTGTAGGCAAAAGGAGAAGACCACGAATCATGGTAACGGCTTTCTTTAATTATACCGTTGTTCTGATGGACTAACAAAAGTTATATTCTTGTTAAGGTGAATACAATAATATAGTTATTCCACACATGATTTTGATTACCTATATTTGCAGGCAAATGAAGAGCCTAGAGGATGATGTCTACAGCTTTGGATTTATACTGCTCGAGTCAATTGTTGGGCCTTCGATTTCTGCAAGAAAGGAGGCGTTTATGCTAAATGATATGGTATTTTTTTAAGTTAAAATTTAGTGCATATCCCTATATACAACTGTAGAAATTAATAGAAGCAAATAACTATGAAAAAACCTCATCTTAGAGGCCTGTAGCCATGTACTTGTATAACCTTTACTTTAGCAGTACATGATCGTCCTTCTGTTTTTGCTGAAATGCTACTATTTATTGTAATTCTACGGTGCTCACTAATAATATTGGTCTTCTTTGTCGGGCTAAAATTAGGTATAGATCATAAGTGTGCTGTTATCAGAGGGAACCACACATGGCTTCTGGAGTATTTGGGGTCTTATCATTTAGTTAACTAGTTATAGATCATAATTCATAAGTGCACCGATCAATCTGGGTCCTCAATAAGCTAGCATGCTATACCTTGTCTTATTCTTAACTGTAAGAAAAATAAGGACTATATTGTCAAAATCATCAATTTTTGATGACATTTTGTTTCTTGCAAATTAGACTCTAAGAAACACTCTTTAAGGTTCTCCCAACTGTCTTTCCAACTCGATTGCTTCTTGAATTGAATATTTGGAAACTGGGTTGTGCGCTTTTTACAGGTATCTCTCGAGAGCCAGGAGGGCCAGGGACAAATAGTGGATCCAAATGTACTCGCATCTTGCTCACAAGAATCTTTATTAGTTGTGGTTTCCGTAACTAGTAAATGCATCTCTCTTAACTCATCAAACCGTCCATCTTTTGAGGATGTCCTCTGGAATTTACAGTATGCAGCACAAATTCAGGCTACTACAGATGGTGACCAAAGATTCGAGACCATACAACAATCTTGAGAAAATATAGTGAAAAGCATGTAACACCAAAATATTTCCATTGTGTTTCTAAGATCCACAAGTCTTCTTGTTTAGGTGGCATACACTGCATAAATATGTGAGGCTCTACAAATGCCTGGGTGGGTGCGTTTCAATTTGAGCTAGTGAGGCCAGTGATTTTGTAGACTTCAGCAATTGTATATGAGATGCCTGAATTGGCTTCATTTTCACAGGACAGGGCAATAATGATATGGTATTCAAGTCTGTATCTGAAATTTCATAAAGGATTTTAAAAAAAATTTCCAATGTGTTTTTAGGGTAATATTGTTGGAGTTTCTTTTGCTTATTTATCTTTTAGTGTGAGAAGTTTGACAATTACCTATATACAATGTTATATGTACTAATAGTATTCTATTTATTGGTATATTATTCTATGTCTATTCATCTATTCCCAATAAATTATTATAGAGAATTTAATATTTTCACAAGAGAATGTGAAATTTTCTCAAAGCTTTTCTCACTTGAATAGCAAGTGGAAAATCCACATTTTCTTGTGAAAATAATAAAATTTTCTTATTATATTAGATATAATTAAACTCCCAATCATTTTGTCGGCTTTCTCTTTCTATATATATATATATATATATATATATATATATATATATATATATATATATATACACACACACACACACATCTTTTTAAAAGAATAACTAATATTTCAAAATTGATGTGATTCATAAAAAATTTAAAAATCATAAATCATGTCAAATTATTAGTACCTTTTAAAACGTTCACATTTTTTAAGTGTATTGTCTAAAATTAAATTAATTTATATCTATTTTAATTTTGAAAATATCATTTAAAAAAAGTCAATATTAATCCTAGAGACCTAATAAAGGCCAACCAGAGTTCTAGTGTAGAAACATTAACTCATAGAAGTAAAGGTTTTTATAAGACATGGTACTATAGCCCATTCTATTGCCTCCAAAGGTTTGAAGAGCTTATAGTATAGCACTAAGAAAAAGACTTTGACGCCCCCACTGGTTGTGGAATAGAATACAAAAACAGCACCTTTGGTCCATGCTCCAAGAAATTGTCGGTGCAATTCCTGATTGTAGAGATTAATGCCACATATAATCCAGTCAATTATCAACATAAATATATATAGATAGATATATTCCCAAGGGTCTGCACCACTAGTGCTAAAAGATACATGCCAAAACAAGGAAAAAGTGGAGGTAAACCAATCGTTTGTCACCTCTACTAATTTATCCAAGACCTCAAGTCTTGCATTAGAAATGAAAGCTTATCAGAGACCCTTCTCAAGCATTGCTCGAACCCTCATTGGCAGGCCATAGAGCCTTATGAATCCAGCAGCATCAGCTTGATCATAGATATCCCCACTTTCGAATGATGAAATGTCTTGTCTGTATAGACTGTAAGGGCTTTTCCGACCTGTTACAGTTACAGATCCTTTGTACAACTTAAGAGTCACTGATCCAGTAGTAGTTGCTGTGATCGCCTCCATTAACTTATCAATAGATTCACGAAGAGGGTCGAACCACCTCCCAGCATACACTAGCTCAGCATATTTAAGAGCACACATGTCTTTAAACTGCATTGACTCACGGTCAAGAGTTAGAGACTCGAGTTCCCGTACAGCAGCAGAGAGGATAGTCCCACCAGGAGTTTCATAAACTCCACGGCTTTTCATTCCAACAAGCCGATTTTCAACCATGTCGATGCGACCAATCCCATGTCTCCCACCAATTTCATTTAGCTTGGAGAGTAGAGATGCAGGGGAGAGCTCTTCTCCATTGAATGAAGCAGGGAGTCCCGAAACTATACCAATTTCTATATATCTATGTGGATTTGGAAGTAGGAGAAACAAATGTGGTTACACGGTAAAACAAACACAGTAACTGATACAAAAAATAATAATAATTCAAACTTTAGTTAGGAAGCTCACTCAGGTTGATTGGGTGCATCTTCTGGGTCAACACTCATCATATACATATCCTTCTTTGGCTCATTTGCAGGATCTTCCAGAATATCTCCCTTCAATATCATGTATCAATAACAAAAATCATGATAAGTTTGTTTCTGATAAAACATTGAAATGACAAATTTTACTAATCTACTCCAAAAGTTCCAGAAGTTTGTTTAAGGCCAGAGGCGGATATCAAACATGCCAAGGAAATCTCTGAACAATTATACAAGAATTAGACAGACCATCTCTATAGCCTTACTTGATAAGGGATTAGTTCCCAAAAATAAACATAATCCCAATGCTAAAGTAAACGACAGCCCATATTTATTTTGCAACAGATTATTAACAAACAAACCGTATCTGTCAATATTCCTAGTCGTCATCCAGATAAGCAATAGCTCCTCAATTCACAAAATTTTATAATATATAAGGTTTTTGGCCTGGGTACAGAGAATTGCTTAGTGATAAACCACACAATACTCACCAGATAGAATATAGAAGTTTGGGAAACAAAATTTGCAAAATTAGATATCAACAAAGTGGACTTAAGATAGAGTAGAATGGAGTACATGAAATATCTATCAAACAATTTATCAAAGGATATATATACATAGTGAACATTTATATGAAGAGGCAGTATGAATTGGGTATTGTTTACTTTTGAAGCTTTTTCCACTGCTGGAAACTTCACTAGTACCTGACCACATCTAGTTCCCATCCGTCTTGCACCACAAGAAAACACTTTATATTATGAATTTCCACCATGATTGCACCCAAAGAAACATAAACAGTTATGCCACTTGAACATACTTGGGATCAAAACGTAATACCATAATTGCTGACCATAGAATTCTAGTTATAATAATAATATAAAAATAACATGTATTAGTGTATAACTCAAAACAGCTCATCTACTGGGAGTCTGGGACCATGACTTCAATAACATACTCTACCTGGACTACTTTATTATAATTAATCCCAGTTAAGAAGTTACACTCACTACTGCAAGCCAGTTAACAAAGAAATACTCCTTCCGTTCCAAATTAGAGATACATATTCCCGTTCTAAAATTAGAGACACGTCTCTATTTTAGGACTATAAAGTGGCATGAAATTCCTAGCATGTCAATACTTACATGTCAGGAAGATAGAGTACTACCATGCCACCACTATTATATTTCTACCAAATACTAGGGATATGTTTGGAAAAGTAAAATTTTCATAAAAAGTCAACGTTTTAGAAATGTATCTCCAATTTTGAAATGGAGGGAATATATAATGGCGATGAAGCAACAGAAAGGATTTGATACACAACTCAATAATGTGTGCTGCATACTCAATCTGTAGCAAATTGAAGCACAATTGCTTCATTACTTCAGTCCAAATAAAATTCAAAATTTATCAGAAAATTCATTATTCACTAAGCTCAAAAGCGTTATCAGAATTATGTCAAGCAGGACCTCTAATGAACAAAATTAACTATAACCCTAGCACACAGAAAGAGAGGAAGGGAGAGGAGAGGCGAGGCGGGTGGGGAGGTAGTAATACCTCATGACTGAGATGCCATAGGTTCCTGTCTCTGCTATAAATGGATTTCTTTGTTACAGGGACAGGTACATTATGTTTCTTAGCATATTCTATAGCATCTTCTCTCCCTTGTATATCCCATTCCCTCCAAGGAGCCACAACACTGAGTTCAGGATTCAGAGCAAAGAAACTGAGCTCAAAGCGTACCTACATGGCCAAAAGGTAGAATAGTTAATGAGGGGGGGGGGGAGAAGAGGGTCTATATAGTAACATTTCTTACGAGTAAAAAAAAATTGATTAAGATGACCAAAATGTAGAGACAACGATTTTGAAGCATGCCTGATCATTTCCCTTCCCTGTACATCCATGAGAAACAGCATCAGCTCCAACTTCTTGGGCCACATCAACCATGGCCTGTCAATATCAATTCAATGCGGAGGGTCTGTTACTAATACAAACCTAGGAAAAATATATACATTGAGAATCAAGAAACAGGAAAAAATACATCAAACGATAGATGTATTATGCTATTATGCGTTATATTCATTGATCATTGTAAAATTAAGAGATATATTAGACTCCTTACTTTACGAAATGAAACAAATATGTACTTCCCCAATAGCAGCAGCAAGCATTCTTTTTCACTGTATGTAGATGTGTATGCAACAAGCTTGAATGTTCTAAAGTCCAAACTTTCTCAAAGCAAAAAATCCTAAAAGTAATGTTAATGAACTCATCTAACTCTCCATAGTTTGCTTGGACGTCAGCACTTTGTGTCAGGTCTGTTTCTTTAGTAAAAATTGGTCATAGTAATCCAGATATAAGAGGTTTTAGTTTGTTTGGGATAGTTTGTAAACTTTATGCAAGTCCACTGGAAATTATCAATTCAACCTCCCACCTTCCCACACATACACTTCTTCTCTCTCTGTGGAATGTCGTCCCACACCATCCATACACACAGACAATCTTTTAAGAAAAACAACTTCTTCATGATCCCTTTCCAGTCAAGTTGTTTGGTTTATGAGATATCTTGAAATCAAAACAGATTTGTGGAGCAACATACAAATATAAGCCATTGTATACAGGGTATTGATTTTCAGCCCGAGAAGCTTCTTAATACAATTAAGACAATTGAGATTTGAGCATAAACTAATTGTGATACGAATATTATGGATGAGGCCCTCTCCCCTCTTCCATGAGATATAAATGAATAAAAATATATATTCATTTTGATATTTCCTTATCATATGTTCAAGCAGGTTTCTGAGAAGTCTGCCTGAAATCAGTATAAGGACCACACTTAAAAAGAGTGCCTCATTCATCTCTAAGGCATAAACATCAGGTGCCGAAGAGCCAAATGTTAGCCCCATTTCAGAGCCAAACTACAGCCAAAGAGCCAAACCAGCAGTTACTACCGTTAGGGTGTACACCAGAATCATCAAATAGTCCAAATGAACGACCTTGTGCACGCAATACCCTAACTACGCGCACTAACTAATTCCATAGTAAATTATGTGCAGATGGCCCTAAGGAGAACACATGATTTATGCCGTATTGCCGTGAAAGGAACTTATCACTAGCCTACCTAACAAACTTCTAGAACCTTATGTACGCTCACGTTTAAGCACATTCATGAGAAGTGCACACAGAAGTACAGGTCAGGAAATACTAGAATAAGAATGCTAACAAATAACAAAAAGGAAACTACTTTAGTTTAGGAAAAGACAATAGACCATAGTAATTTTAATTTTGGGTTAAGTACTCTTTGTAATTCACCTTTGCAATAACAGGACGAGCCATTGAAGTCCCTAACAAATACTTCCTTTCGTAGATTGCTCCAGCACGCAAGCAAGGAAATACATAATCCTTCACAAATTCCTCCTTCAAATCCTTCACTACTAACTGACAGGCCCCACTTGCCTTGGCCTTTTCTTCCAAACCTTCCAGTTCCTTGATGCCCTATACATTCACAATATGGTCAAGGAAATTGGGGTTGGGGTGGGGGTGGGGGTGGGGGTGGGGGTGGGGGTGGGAGTGGGGGGGGGGATAAAAAATATGAGTATGATAAGAAACTCATGATTTTACACAAAGTTCAATTGCTTTATTCTTTCTTTTGATAATTTAAAGTGATTAAGACACAAATCAAAGAACAAATCATAGGTTTCAATACTTATATCTTACTTGTCCAACATCTGCAGTAAAGCAAACAACCTCACAGCCATAATTCTCCCTGCAGCATGCACAACTATGTGAATAGCCTGAACAAAGCAATCTACATTTTAAAAATAGCATGCAAGTGTACTACGGAAATTAAAACCAGATGTATAACAAGAATGGTAAACAATTTGCACACAGTGAAGGGTAATTGTTTATTCTGAATTACTCTACTGATACTTCAATCAGTTCCCGAAATAGTTGCACGTGCCAAGTGAATACCTCACTCAACCACCATACAGTGCATGTGAAGTTTTTCCATGACTAACAGCAACACCCTCCCCCCTCCAAAAAAAAACACAGCCCTTCTGTCTTCCTAAATACAACCCCAAAAAACATTTATATGTACAAAACTCTACTAGCTCTTCATATTTTCTTTTATTTAATAAGAAAAGGGATGCAATATACATTACCTGGCCATAACTCCAAAACAGTGATATTACATCGAGTAAAAAGGGAGATAATATTTTTGCACAGACAAATAATTCACACACGAAAAGAGAGGCATATATACCTTAGCCAAGGTACAATGACTGAAGTATCTAGGCCACCACTATAGGCAAGAACCACTTTATTCAATTTTCCACGACAAGGTGTTACCCCTATCTCTTTATCACTGGCCAAAACAGCCTGAATATCTGCATTTCAATAGGAAACCATTATGATTGACCCAATGATTGGCTATTAAAAACCAAACAAACCAGTCAAAACGGAGCAACTAACTTGCAAAATACATATCAAGGAATGCTTGAGCAATATGCCTAAATTGCTAAAAAAGAATGAATAGCATAAAATGCACTCGCAAGGAATATGCTTCTTAAGAAAAATTTCACAACTGGCGTCCAAAAGTACTTCATGAATTCCTCAACCTTATGGCTTAATATCTATACAACCTTGGCTACCAAAAAAAGAATAATAAAAGTAGCTCATTCTATGCATCCAGTACTTTACTCAATGATTACGTTAAGTTATGAATTTCAATTCAGATTGTTACTCCCTGTCTCACATTTAGCATCCCACTGTAAAAACTCAACATTTTTACAATCGTTATTCTGAATAACCCTATATGAGTAAGGCTGGGGATGGGGCTGGGGCTGGGGCTGGGGCTGGGGATTACAATATTGATATCAATGAAAGTAGGCTAACCAACTTTTTATTAAAGCAAATACAGTACATTATGTCATTCTCTAGCTTCTTCTTTTTTTACAAGACTCATTTTGGTCTGGGGAAGTACATAAAACAAAAATATATTCTAAAAAATGATGGTGGACTGCCTGTGGATGGAAAGAAGAAAATTTATGGGTAGTTGGCCACATAAAAGGGTAATCTATAACCAAAAACAATAAACTGCATCGTAACCATAAAGGATAGCATCCGTAGTACTAATTTGAAAGAAAATGGCCACACAAATTTGCAAAATTAATACTACAGGAAGTTCAATACTTTGATGGTTGCAGGCCAGGGTAAGATTTGTATTGCCAGGAAAAATATTGACATGCCCACGAAATTCACTTGCTTTTGCACCCAACTGCCATACAAAACAAATCCACATAGTGACCAACAACTCCCAAAACCAAATAAAATAATTGAAAAAACAAGACTAAATCAATGACCTCTTGGAATGAAGATAGCTTCTTTGAATAGTAAAACTTGTTATGACGATTAGCTGAATCTGTAAGCCCAAGCAACTTTCAAGTAACCTCAAAAAATATCCAACATTGTAATGGAACTTACAAAGGCATTTTGTATCGATTTTCTATAGTAGGATGAGAGCAACGTGTTGTAGTAATTACCTCTTTTGTGTTCATTAGAAACAATACTGGCTGATGAACACGACGATATTGCCCGCAACTGAGCCATTCTTTCGCCGAAATAGTCTCTCCCCCTCGCTACTGTGTCCAAACCTTGGGCAGGCCGCAGGTGTAATGTAATTATGAGCTGAAAAGTAGACGAATATGATATATTGACAACTGTATCTAGGGTTTTAGGAGGGTACTATGACTCACGTGGATTGCACTATATGGTGTCGCTTACTGTTTGTTGAGAAGTAGTTCTACGTTTCCTCACCTTTTTTTCTTTTATTTTTCTTCATTTCTTTAATTTTGTGTGATTATTTGTCTTAAATCTAACAAAGATATAGAAAGCAGTGCCTTCAACCTGGGCTCCCATGGCATTCCAAATAAATTCAAATCTAAATTGTGTTAATCAACTAATGAACTTCCTGTTGCATTAAAGTTGGGCTCTCCTGCTGGTGTAATTTTAGAGTGGATTAAATGATGACATGATTAAATTACATCCTGGGTAATGGGTATCCCAATGAACTATGAGGAAACCTTAATTCAGATTTTTTGCCTTTTTGAACAAATTGTTATTTCATATTTTACCTTTTCTTTTCTTTTTTTATGGTTGACATGTTGAGAAATGGCTTCGACTTAACGATTCAAATCAACTCATTTAGGGGGTGTTTGTATAGAACTGAATGAAGCTGAAGCTGAAGCTGAATGACTGAATCGGTCAGTGCGTTTGTTTTGGTCTGAATAGCTGAATCGGTAAGATGGACGAGCTGAATGACTAAGTCAGATTTTTTTAGCTCAATAACTGAATGAGCAGCTGAATGAAATAAAAATAAATAAAAATTTTAAAAAAATATTAACTATTATATTAATAAATAAATTTACAACAATTTTGAATTTTTTCAGAGAGATAAAATAATAAAATTTTGTCATTCAAATATTTCAGACATGTTAATTATCAAACAGCTTTTTTCATTCATATTTTCAACTCATTCAAATTCAGTTTATTTGTATTCAAATTTTATCAAACATTTCCTTAGTCATGTACATTGTGACAGAATAGAAATGATGTCCAACTTGGTGCTTTATTGCCTTTCCTGGTTTGCACTTGTTTGACAAATTGGTTTGGTTGCTGAGGAACCTGAAGAAGAAAATGAAAGAAAGTTAAAAATTTTGAGTGTTGGGTTTTATGTTGTTATAGAGGAGAATGAGCAAGTGAGAGAGAGAGAGAGTAGCTCATTGTCGAAGAAATGGGAGACTTTGTCAAAGCTGCATACATGTACAGTAGTAGTACATGATAGGAGTTTCCGAACCCCATTCCATTCCATTCCATTCCATTATATTATATTATATGTTCTGTCAGTCAGCAGGCAAAACTTCCTGTGACAATTTTCCCGCTCATTACAACTTCCGCATCAGGTACCTGCAGGGATCCTATATATTGTTTATGTATATTTTTATTTTAATACTATACATATTTCTAATAAAATTTATTAAATAACGCAAGGATTGAAATTAGTTCCTAAACCTTAAGGAGTTCTTCCGGTGGTAGGGTAATAATAGCTAATAAGCAACACACACAAATTGCTGAAAGTACAATTTTATTATCATCACAACACAAATGTTTACACATTACAAAAAATTTCATATATTTTGTTCTGCAAGAAGAATAAACATATTTGGGATGGTTCTATTTGGTGATAAACTAATGAAGAGAAAAACAGATGAGGATTGCATTACATCAAAACAAAAAACTGATCTACAAAATAATATTGAACTAAAAAATTTGTATACTCATCATGTGCCTCTGCCAAATCCTGCTTCTCCTGGTAGTGAGTTAACCAGTAACCCAATGTGCTTAGCCACTTACTGCCATACACCTATGTTCCTAATCATAAAATAGATGTGCAGCCAATTGCCCTCGCTAGAACTTAATTGTATTTTGTCTGTCAGAAGGGGCAACACAGTTCCACAATTCACAATAAGAGGGTATCTTTGCGGCTTCCACCCCAAGAGCAGAGAGATTGCGGCCATACTCCTAAAAGCATAGAAGAATGGAAACTCAAAAGTTTAGTTTTAGTGCCGCCCAGTTGCCATACGACTTCAATACTTTCATCAACACAATCACATGAAGTCAGTCATAGAGAGATACACATTAATAGATTCAATCAAAGATAACTCTAACCTGGATATCAAGAAATAATTGCATACAAACTTTATCAGTTTCAGACACTACGCGGTCTGAGGTGTCTGAGCTTGCTCCACCGCGCCTTTTCACACCCAGACGCATTTTTTGAAGTGAAGACTCTGTTTTCCTTGCCTGATCAAGATTATTGAAATCTTTAAAACTAGGACCGTGTATGACAGCAAGAACCTATAGACGGAACATGAGGATGACATTATTTAGAACAATTAAAAATTAGGAAATTGTATACTAACCACTTGTACAAGATCAGCAGCTAATCCATGATAACGGTTAGTGATCTCAAGGGTTGCACCATGTACGAGTTCATTCCTTATTTCCTTTGTTAAATAAGAGGCAGCTTGTTCACCATCCAAAAAATCCTGTAAACAGAACAACAAAAAGCTTAACATTCTAAGAGACGATAAGCCTATGAGTGTGTCAAGCATGCAGAAATTTAAGCTATTTAAAAGCAGGATAAAAAAATATTGACAAAAACTGAAAACATTTGATATGGCCACTACATGTCCTGAAGGAAAATATAATTAACAATATCTAGTGTAACTTTCTCTACAGTCCTGTTTATTTCAGTCGGTGTCTATCACTTCACCACATGCACAAAGAACTGCAGACAACCGTGTAGCCTGAGGTGCTTATACAGGACATCTAGAGCCAGTAAATAATATATTCATCTATCATACAGGTTCAGCAAATATTAACCAAGGTTAGTTTTGTATGCAGTCCACCCATCCTGCCGTATTGGGGCGAAGCCACCCTTTAGGGTGTGGGGTCAATTGACCCCACTGGAAAAAAAATTATTTTATAATATATGATAAATTTAGAAGAAATTTAAGTGTAATGAATAAAATGACACCATTGAAATTTTATAAATTTTTTAATATACGGGATCAAATTGAATTTTTATAACTTTCTCAATTCCATGTTACTTCTACTCCTTGATGTATGCATCTTCCTCTAATATTTTTAAAATAAATAATAATCTAATTTATATTATTTTTATAACATAAGAAATTTAAATATTTATTTACAAATTTGTGATTAGAAAGACGTATTAGGAGTCAATAAGGGGTGTGTGTGTATGTATGTATGTATGTATATATAATGTTATTACTTGTTATATTAACAAACCAAATACATGTTTTTCATATGCAATCGGCCAAAAAGTACAAAATTATCTAAAAAATTAGCCCGTGGATGCTGCCTCTTAACTCCCGTCAAATTATTTATAGCATCACAATGTTTTGACCCCACTGAATAAAATTCCTGGCTTCGCCAGTGGCATATGATCATATATACTATAGCCACTTGGCTGATCTCACCACAAGTTTTTATAAATATATTTATAACAGTCCAATCATACTTAGCCTACGACCAAAATGTATCATATAATCCAACACTTTTATAATTTTACGTTAATATAGATTATAGACCACAACTAAAAATCACAAGTTATCAACAATAGCTTGAGTTACATTATTGCTTCTTTGCCAGAATGGCTCCAGCTAAGTATCAGGTGTATGTTAACAAAAGAAACTTCTTGATTGTGCAGGACAAGATCATATATTGCATTCCATTAGTGCCAAAAATTGTTCTCTTTTCATATGAATAAGAAACAACAAATTCTGAATGTTGTAGACCATTCGGGTCATAACGATATCATAAGATGCAGAATTAAATATTAATTTAAATCTCCCTCCAATCATGAAGCCAGCTTGATCAGAGCTAACTAGCACATCAAAATGCAGATTCTGAAGGAGTTGCTGAGGAAAATTAATGGTTTAAAAAAGAAAAGTATATTGTGCCTCTTCTGTAATCCTAGCGCATATGTAAGCATCAAGCGCGAAGTATATTTTGGATAATAAGATATTCAAATCCCTGACTCCCAGTTCAAACTAAAAAATTGTGTATAGAAAGATATTCACATCCCAGTTCTAAGGTAACATGTCATGCTCCAAATCCTTCATGCCACAAAAAGTACGGAATTATCTCACAAGAATTACAAAGCATATCGCCAGTTAATTGTCATACAATATCCAACATTTAGCAACTTTATTTTAAGGCTTTAGTTGTGAGTTTTGTTTCGGAGGGAAGGGAAAGTTCTACCTTCCAAATTTTTTGGAAAGAACTCTCCCTTCACGTCCCTTCACACCCCCAAAATAAAACTTAAATGCCAGGTTATCTTCCCCTCTCAAAATTATATTGCCATGGTTCTACAAACCAAAACTTAGTTTTATTTAGTAGGAACCAAAGTTTGAAATCTACCATGATGTAGGACATAGTGGAAAGAATGAATAAGAGTATAGAGAATCAGAAGAAAAACACACCATAAAAGCACAAATCTATTGAATAATCAGAATAATAATGAGGACTACAAATCTTTGTATAGGAAACCTACAACTTAATGGCCAAGTGAAAACCCAGATATAAAAAATAAAATAACTCCCAACTAAAATATACTACTATAATTAACTTTTAGAATAATCTAATTAATAAAATAATCTCTAATTATAATTTCTTTATTTCTAAATAATAATATAAAATAACACATTAACAATTTTTCAAGTCCCTTGTATTGCTCTGCATCAAAAAAATTACATCAAAATGCTGGCTTAAGTACTACTACTAATATATTTGAACAGAGGAGGTCTAGATTCACAACACCTAGAAGGAACATTGAAGAAATTATATGCTAACTGATACAATCCTGACCAGGATGCTTACATTGGAGCTCAATTCATGTGAACAGCGAGGAGAGGATCATTCATGAGATTTGGGATTGTTAGATACAATATATTTAGGAAGACCAAATCAATGCAAGCCAAGTCATCAAACCGTGTTCGTTTGTGTCATCTAATCTTCGGCAAAGATATGTTTCAATTCAAGGAGGGGTAAGAGTTCACGCGACGTTGTGGATGTCCAAGAATGGCAAGGAGATTACAAACTAACGCTCGACAACACAATATTGAATTACACGGAACGAAGGAAAGGGATTTGAGCTACACGGCAAGACATTCATTACGGGATTTGTGTCTAGGTTCATTAGTTCGGGCCGCTCAGAGATTCATGTCTAATGGAGAAAATGAACAAGCGAAGAATTACATTTGGAGCTTAAAGATATCAAAAGGAGCAAAGTGGGCAATCTCAGCCAAGCCAACGCTGCCGTGCCGTGTGCCAAGCCAAAACCAGCGCTGTTGCACGGCCCATTCTCCGTTCAAATCCAGCACAGCCGCGCCGTGCATGGTTTTCCCTGTTCAAGCCGCGCATTTTTCCTACTCGTTTTTCAGCATATTTCTTCCATATTTGTATAATTTTATCATATCTTTTAGATGTTTAATGTAACTAGGATATTTGTTAGATAGATTTGATTCCTAATTGGTTGTTAACTAGTATTTCAATTAAAGTAGGGTTTATTCTATTAGTATAAATAGGACACATAGCTGATGTAATAGATAGACAACTTTGATTAATAAAATTACTTTAAGAGATTTTCTCATATTTTGGTTCTTTAAGAATACTTGTTCTTAGTTTTCTTGAGATTCACTATTGACTTGTCATTCAACAATACATAGTTAGGTGTGACATCTTCTACCGCATCAATCATTGATTGTACCAAGATTAACACTTACATATAAGCAGGTTGAGGTGGTGTGAGCATTCGTTCATAATTTGCTAGAAACGATCCGGACGACGACCACCTTACGCAAGCGTGCCGTGGAGTCTATTACTAACTAACCTAAATAAGGTGGCTATAAATTTGGACATCCTTAAAAGTGAAAACAATTTAGATTCCCCCCATTGCATTTTGGTAACGACAATAACCTCTACAAAGACACGCAACTTACCACAATATGCCACAAAACAATTGACAATTCAAGCTTATGTTGAGAAGGCCATCAAACTAAATATTAAACATAGCTCGTTGTTCCAAATCAAAGTATTCAACAATTAAAAAAAACAATCTAACAAGATAACAAAGGAACAAATAATCAGAGAGAATAAAGCAAACCTTCAAAGGACGCAATACCCCTGACACATATGGTGAATGCCTAACAGGAAGAGGTTTATTAGTCATCCTGTATGTTGCAGTAATTCCCTTCAACTGTCTCAAGACCTATAATATATTTAGAGAAGATGTATCAAAGACAAATGATACTGTAGATAGCCAACCAGACTACTAAATATGATCGACAAATTATCAAGCAAGCAACAAAGCACCACAACATTGCTACATTGATATGTGATTTGCAGACAATCAGATAACCCAACCAATTCTTGCTACATATGAACTCCAAAAAAAAATTGTTGAAACATATAACTTACCTCCACAGACCTCTCAACCATTGTTACTATGATTGAACTAATAACTCGAGGTAGTAGATCTTTCAGCGATTTTCCACCCTGTAAAATGCTCTGTTTTACAAGGTCAAGTACTTCGGGGGAACATGATTTGAGAAGCTCAAGTACATGGCCAAGGTAGTCCCCACAAACTTCTTCCACCAAACAATTTAAATCATTAATTACCTGCAAGAGAAAACTTAGATTGAGCTTGGATCCAGGAACATATTGATTTATAACCCCAATGAATGATTGTATAATAGTTGTCACGCCACGACCAGAAGCACTGATAGTTGACCGCCAGGACGACTAAGCGATAAGGCGTCCACCATGACGTTCATATGACGACAAGTCATTAACAATGTGAAATTTATACATTTGCTTATTTTACTTAAAAAGTATATTTAACAATAAAATTTTATATACATTAAAACTAAAAACATCATAACTAGCACTATGGGAATAAGTCAACAAACATTGTAGAAAATAAAGAATCAACCAAGTCAACAAACATCACACATTACAAGTCTAATAAATAATAAAATTACACCACATAACAAGTCCATGGATCAGCAAAATGACTTGATCACTATACTTAGACCAACTACCAAGGCGTGAGCCTTGGCAGCTCGGCGTTCAAAGCGTTGCCTTTTCCTTCTCTAACGTCAGGATGCCTAACCATCGCTTAAGCGACGCCATGACAACTATGGATTGTATACATCATATGTTTCGTCTTGCTACATGGAAGTAGGTTTATTGAATCGTGGTCATATTACAGTTCAATAAAACTAATGTTTCTTATTAAGAAAATGACCAAAAATAATATAAAAATCTAGATATGAAATGTTAAGTGAGGTTAAAGGAAGGGAGACCTATTGTTCCCATCTTCTCTTCACCTTTGTGGTCAAAGATTTGAGCAAAATAAATATTGGGAATGAGGATGTGGTCTTGAGAAGAGGTTTATATGGGGAGGGATACACTTTAATACCACATCTTCACTTAATTGATAACACCAATTTGTTATTATTGGATGATGTAGAGGATATAAGAATGTATCAACTCATTTGCATATTTTTTGGATAATCATGGGCAGGAGGATTAATATGGTTGCAGTTGTTCAGTTGAGAATGTGGGAACCCAAGATCTCTCATTTTTAGCTTCAATTGATGGTTGTGGTATTCAGGAGTGGCCTTTTTTATACTTAGGTGTTCCTCAAGAGGGTTATCATAGATCATGTAAGGGAGGGAGACAAAGTGCCTTGACAGGTAAATAGAGTTATTTTCTCCTTACGTGGTCAAATCACATTGCTTTCCGGCATTTTTGTCCTCGTATTTTCTTGTTTACTATGCTGTCTGATTGGTGTATTCGGATAAAGAATGTTGAAGATCTTTTACGGTAGGAGGAATAAAGTTTGTAGTGATAATATCATTAGTCAAGTGGACTAAGGCTGAAGGGGACTGGGTTCGGGTAATTACTTCATAGGTCCAAAGTGATTATGTGGTAATTTCTGTTAAATTCGGACTTTTGATGACTTTCATCAGGAGCAGGTGTGAGCTTCAGTAAAATATATATGATGCATCATTATTCATTAATGAACATGACACTCATGTGAGCCCATAAAGCTTTATGCCTAATCTGTACCTTTCCATTATTTGTTAAAAATCGCAGCAGCGACCTACGTTTTGGAAAGTTATTTTTGACTTGGTATTGGCTTCGGTATCAAATTTGGGAGATACACAACGTTACACTAGTTAGGAGTTTCAAAAAAAAATTTAAAAAAATTTATGAACAAATTCTAAATAATAAGAAAACAAGATGGATCAATTAAGTTCACAAAAAGCACTATCTATTACACATAGCACTGTTGTAATGATAAACAAGACATGCTTTTGTTCCTGGTTCCCTTATTTGTTTTTATAATAGGATGGGTGATACTTTTTCCATGGATGTGGCCATAACACTAAAATCACCTAATCCTTGTGGTGTTGGTTCATTCTCTTGAATTTTCTTTCAAGTCATATCATATGTGCATCAATGTGTATTACTAAGTTTAAAAGTAACTATCAACCTGAAGCAAGCAGATGATTCAGAAGGCTAAGTTATCACATTCACATAAATTGGAACCAATATATACATAACAAAAATAATATATTCGAAATGATATGTTGCCATATCTATCATGTCATCTGTAGGAAATATAACTAGACATTTTACTATCACTACAAGGATAATGACCTCAATTCTTTCATTGTACTTTCACTCAAAACATCCTTGGTTCTTTACATCATTACATTAAATCAATGGTTTTCTGGTGACATCAACCATTAAAAATTGTACTTTATCTTTACCAAATTTCATCTATCATAATATGATAATTTTAGAAACATTCTTGTATCTGATAAATTACAATTAGAAGAATCATGAAAATGTCCCTCAGGCCTGCAGGTAAAAATCCTTGACATCAGAAAAAAGAAATGTATGTAACTAATCATACAGTATGGCCAAAAACCTAATAATACCACAAAATGTCCACAGGGAATAAATCATATAGCAAAAGATCATAAACAAACTTGTACTGCAAAGTAAACTATAATATAGTGAAAGCGGGAAAATGTTACATACATAAACAAGATCATCTAGAACAGCAGAAACAGCCCATTCAGATCCAGGGTTGGAACCTGAATTACCGAGTTTGCGAGCAGCCAGTCCAGCTGACAACCAATTTGAGTATCTATAAGCATAATGGAGTCAAAAACTTTGATAAGTCAGCAGAGTAGGTCAACACAAAAAATAAATATATTAAAAAATTAACCTCCCAAATCTGAATAAAACTGACCTAGATATAAGTTGTAAAGATAATCTAAGAAACTTGTCAGAGCAAGAAATGACAAGAACATCTTCTCTCCAACAGGATCTCAAGCAATCCAATAGAGAAACACTTTGCTTTAGCATCAAAACATGAGCTTCCCCTTGGTCAGAAATTGAGTTATGAACTGGGACAAGACTACCCACCATCAGTGCAGAATCTAAAGCCCCAGCTATTTCCTGAAACCTGGCAAATTCAAATCACATCAGCTGCTCATTCGTCGTATTTGTATGACAATTACTTTTAATTGGGATTTGTGGAAATAAGTACCTCCTAAAGTGAGTAGTAAAATCTACTACTCCCTCCCTCAGTCCTAATATAAATTTCACACAAATTAAGAAAACTAAAGAAGTCGAGAGAGTATAAAATAAGTACCAATTTTGTCCAAGGCAGACCCCATGCAAGTGCACTAATAAATCTTTGTCTCTTTTAAACTTAGGGGACTTCACTTTAGTATACTTTTGAGGGTAAACTAGTCTTTAGGCTTATTTTATATTTAATTTGTGTACTTTTATACATTCTTTAGTGGACAAAATATACTTGAAGACATCCTTTCGAGGACGGAGGGAGTATTTTGATACAAGCCATTAGGTATCTAACAATTGTATTTATTACCTCAAAGAGAAATACACCCCAATATTCCAGTGCTTCATGAAGTCAATGTAAATGGCCTCAGCTCGAAATTTGGTAACAGCATATCTGGACGGACAGTAGCCTTGCATGACAATTGTATGTTGCAACCAAATCAAACACGACAAATGTAATAACCGAGGGGATATTATAAAGTCAATGACAAACTCAAATACAGGAATACCGGAAAGTTTCCACTACCTTCTAAATGAGCCAAGAATTCAAGGCTGGATTTGAAATTTTTCAGGAACTCTGTAGGTCTTCCAGGAGAAAAGGCCCCTGGTTTTCCTTTTTGGATCGCTGTGAGAACCTCTTTAAGGATGGAATTTGCTAGGAAGCTAAATACATGGAGACCTGAATTTTCTGCACATCACACAAAACACTATAAATATATATATTTTTAGCAGAAATTTAAGAAAAACTAGTGAGTAATACACAAAGAAAACCAGCATTCACATATATAAGAACATACCGTATTTAAAGCTCAGAAAATATAGTTTAAAACATTTTCTTTATGTTGAATTAGTTATCCCGATGAAGTACAATCTACGAAGGATATATTTGGTAATAATCAAAGACGCAAATAATAGAACAAGAATGAATAGAGAAAAAGAAAAAAAAATATCAGTACGCTGATAAGGCTTCCATATTTCAGTAGAAAGGCATAAACAACAGAGAACGATCTTTAATAATTGCTCATTTCTTGAACAATATTACTGCAATTAAAAACAGGAAAAGTAAGAAACCTAAAAACTGCATGTGATGGATCCTTTAGAACATAATAAAGTTAAAGGAAGCATCAGTAAAAATAAGACTCCCAATGAGTTGACCTTACTAAGGGTATATAGATCGATACGCAGGAGTTATATAGCTCAACTACAAGTATAATATCTGAACATGTCGATTGAATTTAATAGGTCAAGATTAATAGCGTTATCACCACAGTCTATAAGGGTTTTCAAAGTTGTTGGAAATCTAATATCATGAGAGGTTGATGAGCATACCTCTAGATGAAATTTCTAATAGAAATTTACAATCTTCCTCAATAAAATGGTTTATTTTTTTATAATCAGCCTCAAGTTCATCTCCAGATGCCCCACCACTCATCCCCGATGAATTTTGTGGAATAACTTTCTGTACCAGAGGTGCCACAGTAGTTGAGCGAAAAATTTCTTCTGCATTCGTAGTATTGTCAACGGCGGCATATGCCCGTAAGCAATTGTATATTGCAGTATCATCCCTGTGTTCCAGTCCATCAACAAAACAGTGTCCCAAGCTTGCATCCAGTAATAAGCAAGCACTCTGAATCCTCTTCTCCATGTTCTCAATAAAAGGTAGGTTCTGTACTGCCATAAGAGATAAGATATAATGTGTAAGTTGTTAACACAATGTTTTAAAGGCCATCAACTCTTCATAATACTACTATGGCATTGCAAACTGATGATCTTGATACTTAATTGAGATGCGACAGATACAAGAAATAACATATAACTGAAAAATAACAGAAACAGAAAGTGAATCACAATTAAACCACATCAGTAAGGAATTACGCATCTGAAACACACATTAAAAAACTCTGATGAAAAGATGGGGCTCTAGTTTTATTTTGTTTGCTCTCCTGCAGGCTAAAACATTTCCTTTAAATAGATGTGTGCCAAATTCCAACATTTACCTTTCCTCCAACAAAGAAGAGAGAGATACATGTATATAAATATAGTTATTACTTATGAGGGGTGCCAGTTTGGTTGTATTGATAGATTATTAGGTAACACAATTGCCAGCACCCTGAACAACTAAACTGAAATCCATAATTTTTTTCCATCAGCTGCTATAGCATCAAATTAAGCCTGATGGTGTCACAGAATTTTGTATTGCTGAATAGGATTTAACCAACTCCATAAATACTCATGCATTTGTGGAGCCCATCCAAGTTTCAAGCTTCTTTGACTGGTATGCCTTGAGATGTTTTGACAGGTATGCACTAGTGTGATTATGTGTGTGATGAAAGACCTACAAAAGCCTTACTTTTCGAGAGAAACATTGTCTTTCAAATATAAGAAGAAAAATGAGGTGACGGATAACCCAATACACGAAATTAGACTGACAAGAAGCTGTATAAATAAAGGAATTTTTATGCCTCTCAGTCATTTAACATGTTAAGAAAAATAGAAAGATAGTCTTACCCTCTCCAATATAGAAGTTGGAGAATTGTGCTTGGACGAGAGGTAATTAAGACTAGAAAAGGTTAAATAACTTTTTTTTCTTACGATGACAAAAAAACTATATTTTGTATAGCTAGATCACCGTGTTGATCTTAGCAAAAAATCGAAGAGGTACACTGGTTACTCTTTTGTTGACTTGATGGTAGACTGCAAATGTTTGACTTACAACCCGAATCTTATCCATATCACTTGAACATGGTTTGGCAGGGTTACCAGATTTTGTGTAGCTAGATCACCATGTTGATCTTAGCCAAATATCGAAGAGGTGCAGTGGTTACTCTTTTGTTAACCTGATAGTAGACTGCAAATGTTGGCCTTACAACGCAAATCTTATCCAAATCACTTAAACATGGTTTGGCAGGGTTGCCATCATTCTATAAAGAAGTCATGACATGATTCTTTCTCTCTAATTATAAGAAACTTCCATTTTGTAATTCTATCTTATTACCTATTCAATGAAAACAAAATAGACTTCAATATCTTCAAGATCCATTTGCATTATGATTCACCATTATTTGAGCTATATAATTTCCACATTTTGTTAAGCACTCTTTAAACCAATATTAAGACAACTTTTTTTTTGAAAGTCCGAAATTAAAAACCCAACCAAGCTAAATTGAATACATTTTCTTTTGAGGATAAATCACTCATCTCTCTAGACTAGGTCACTAGAGTTAAGGAAAAATTAGTTACAGTTAACAACATAGGTCCACCTTGAAGAGAATTTCTCCAAGTCCAAATAGCAAAGCCTCAACAGAATATACAATTATAGAGTACATCAAAGTTTGAGATGGATATTATTATTATTATTATTCGGTAAAAAAATAAATCATATAAAATATATTGTGGACAAGAAATTTAAGAAATACTAAATATTCCTATTAAATAGCAATACTCGTGATTGATCTCTCCATAATCATAACAAAGAACTGATGCCCACTACTTAACTAGTCATCAACTATTAGACATTGCAATAAATTCAATGTACATAACCATATATAAAATAATATTATCAATATTGACTTTTTGAAGTCAACTTAAACCATTTACAAACTCAAAAATGACATGAATCAATTTAGCAAAAAAATCAATGTTCTAAAAGGCGCTAGGCGGGAGGCGGGCAGGCGGCTTGGGTGGGATTTTTTTATTGTAAGTCAATTTTAATATTTTATCTTATATTTATCCAAACAAAACAATAATATAAAGCAAAACAATCCATAATAAAGATAATAAAGGTCTTTGCTTAAAGTTCAAACACATATCCATATTGTTAACGTCAAAGTTCAAACACAAACATGCAATTGTTTAAAGTTCAAACATATTTTTAACGTATTGCTATTAAATAATAAAATTTAAAATTTCAAGAATTTAATTCAATATTAAAACTTAAGAAACTAAATATAAATTTAAGAATTATATTGAATTAAACTTAATATTACAAATGAATCATCCTTTATATAATTTGAAGTTGGTGCAAGTTCAAAAAATTACAACTATAATAAAATTATCCATTTTGACTTGATATTGTTCACTTCTTGTTGTGATTTTATATGCTACAACCTGTATTATGAATATGGTAAATGGTAAATCATTAGAAAAATAAATATATCAACATCTAATTTGGGAAGTTATTAAAATAAAAAAAAAAACTCTCCACCTAGACCCCGCCTAATTTTTTAGAGGAAATTTTTTGCCGTCTTGGACCTAGGTGAAGCGCCAGGGGGCCTAGCGCCTATGCGGGATTTTTTATAACACTGAAAAAAATTGATATGAATTCTTTTATTTTTTTAGCCAATACAATGATGAATATCGTAAAATGTCTAAAAAATACTACTCATTGTAAGATTTATCGTTCCATGATCAATTTGGAGTTTGAAAATGCCTCAAATTGACTTTCAAAAGTCAACAATAATCTTGTAATTTTGGAACAAATGTACTATAATATATTACAAGGAATAAGCATCCCTAGCAGGACACTTCACCAAGAAGCATAACTTTGACAATAAATTAATCACAAGACCTTATACATGAGTTGCAGAAAGAAATGTTAAACGCAAATCCACCAACTCACAAAATCATGTCACCGGCAGTGTTGCCAGTGATACAAAAAATGTAAAATATAGATATCAAACCAGGATTATATGTGTGAGTTGAAAATAAGTGAGAGCAAGATAGACCCGTGCATGAGTAATGTAGAACTTTAGCCTGTTCATTTCACTAGCAATTCTCTCCAACAGCATGCTCTGAGTTTCCCTGAGATTTGTTCCATTTTCTCCATGTTGCAATGATATCCCATTGCTCAAATGACTTTTTTCTACAAAATCTACATCTCCATTGGACCAATCAGCAGGCAAGCTAGGCAGCTCCCTTATCAACTTCTCAACCTGTGTACAGTAAAATCAAAGTTTTAGAACTAAGTGAGCAGAACTCACTGCAAAACAAGTAAAGTCTCATTTTGATATAATTAACATAATCCTAGATTTTCTGTAAAAATAAATATAAATTAAGGATTAAAAATAAAATAAAGAAACAAAAAAATGTTAATGATCACTAGTCCAACTTTATATGATTTCATGAAGCTTAGTGTCAAACATAATGCTGCAATGGATCTTTCTTAAGAATATTTATTTACTTTTCATTCTCACTTCCTCACTATTTCTCCTAGATCCAACATAATTCTCAATAGCTACTAAACCAGAACACACTTCTGGGTAAAGTTGAACTTCATTGCACCAAATTTCAAACTAAATTTTCATATTCCCTTAAATTTCTACTTTGAAACTAAAGTTACATATAATTTTCCCAATCACAAAACAAAAGCCATCATAAAGCAATAAATTTTAATTTAACTGATCACAAACTAAATCTAAGTTAAAAGCTCCAAATTCTG
Source organism: Panax notoginseng (assembly GCA_016801055.1). NCBI lineage: Eukaryota > Viridiplantae > Streptophyta > Magnoliopsida > Apiales > Araliaceae > Panax > Panax notoginseng. The sequence goes on along the minus strand of CM029013.1, from coordinate 28,319,292 downwards.
TCATGTCTCAATTTAAAACCCTAGCTTCCCACTATATGCGACATAATTTCCAAACACCAAACGAAACTCAACTGAAAAAACGTTTAAAACATTCCGTAAAAGAACGAAACATTACCTTGGACACAACATGAAAAGTATCGAGCAGTAACTCCAAAACCTCCCTGGCAGCTGAGGCCTCGGCACGCTGCTGGAGCCCACTCTGCAATGCCAAAAGCGAATCCTCCACTGCCCCGCGGAACACCTCAATCTTCTCTCTCATCTCCGTCAGTGGAGCCCGCATTCGGACGACGGCGGCATCAACATCGACTAGCTTCGTGCTTAAGTTAACGAAATCGGCGTAGTCGCGGTTAATTAGCTCTACCAGCTCGTGTTTCAACGAGGAGAGGTGGGAACGGAGCTCGGATCGGAGGGTTTCGAAAGGGACAAAGGTGCGGAGATCGGAGATGTATGATTCGGGGTCGAAATTAGGGTTTAGGAATGATGATTGTTTGAACCATAGTGGGTGGGAGTCGACTGGGTCGCCAAATAGATCGGTGGTTGTGCGCTGCGGAGGAGTCGGTGGCAGTGGTGATTGGGAATGTAGATCCGGCATTGAGGAGTTGAATGCAGTGTGCGAGGAAGGGAATTTAAGTAGTTTGATCGATAATTAGCGAGGCTAGGCTAGTGAATAGGAATTGAAAACCGACAGTATTTGGGTACAAGTATTGTAGTAATTTTCAACTCCCTCCCCCGAGTCCTGAGTTTGTTTCTGACTTCTAAAAACAGAAAGACTTGCTAATAAGATAGGATAGGATAGGAGTACTCTATTTTTTCCACATCACAAATTGTTGCATACTCCAAAATTTTATTATATCCTAATAAGATCTCTAAAGCATGTATTGTTTGTACTAGAATACTTGGGTTTTTTATTATATTAATAAAAAAAAATTAAAAATATCATCATTTGAATAACAAAAACTTCCTAAGCACGCTGAAAATAAATGAATGCTCTTTTTTTATCGGCACACATGTATTAGTTAGTAAAGTTATCACTCCATGCAAATATCAAATATGCAATAATATTGAGTCACCCCTCCGGCCTGGCCTTCCCCCACAAACAGTCGGGGAATTTTTTTTAGCTTTGGGTACAAAACATTGACAAGATAAGTAAGGTGGAAATTGGGTACAAAAAATGAAAGATGAGTTGAGTATCAAAACTCTGGACAAACATAGAAATAAATTGGGATTTTTCACGAGTGAAATGTAAAACAGAGTTGTTGTAGGTGCTGTGCCGTGCTGTGCTATGGGTGGGGACTCAAAACTCAAACTTTGGGACCAAAATGAAATGACTTCAAATATGGTACTTATATCTATTTTGGATCAGCCACATACAGTTGCGGTATAGTACATACATAGTAACCGATTACGTGAACACATATCGACATATCATATCTATATTTTGGCCAATCACACAGCTACCGCATTCTTAAAGGGGCCCATTGATATATCACGCACACGACGGAATGAACCATAAACATGCAATTATTATTATTATTAATTTATACAGTAACTGCTTATTATTTCATTGTGACAACCACGGTAAAGAATGACAAAATATGCACAAGGTAGAAATTTTCTTGAATAAAATAGAGTCCTCGAATTGACAGCAAGGAGATGGGAAAACAAAACAAAGCAGAAAACACATGCCCTTATCTCCGGGATGCTACCTACCTTATCAACCATCTCCAAACTAATACAAGTCACAAAAACTTATAAAGACCTAATCTTCATTGCACAAAGGAAATGGCTTCTCAGCACTCCAAAGAGAGCGGGAATCTGGCTTGGGAGATACCAAGTACCGGACACTGAGAAAAAGAACAATTTGTACAGATGTGAAACCTCTACATGAAGTAACTAAGAGCTTTCTTCCTTCTAGAACCCCCTTCACCATAGAGTTCATTCCATTGTAGAAGCTCTGTCATGTTTTGAGACTCCAATGAAACACTTGCACAAATCTATTATGACAAAACAAAAAAATGGAAAATTTGAGAAAACAGTTATTATAATATATAAGACAACAATAATAAATAGTGAAAACATAAATACACATTTCATATCTTTTAATTCTTACCCGTTCATGAGCATTCTTAAAGTCATCCGTGTTTAAAGGCCGAATATCTGCACTACAGCTGAGAGCTGGAGCAGGTTTACCTTCTGTTAAAGCAGCAGATTGTTCCTGTCATCAGTTGACAAATGTTAGGTCACAGAACAAATGCATCTAGTATGGTAATATAGCTCTGCTAAATACAACAATTACAGTGCAACAGCTTAACAGAAAATTTCATATTATTAATTTTAAATATAACTTTCATGTTCTAAAGGAAATCTAAGCGGATTTTTGTTTAAAGGCCTAGCAATAAGATGTTTTCCAAGAGTGCTTACACGAACATGTTGTTCAAAGAAAACAGCAATGCTAAAAACTGGAATATTGGACAAATTATTTGCCTGCTAAAACCAACACTTAAAGTAAGTTAGCTCAATTGGGGTATTGGGGTAGTGAAAACCCCTTACGAAAGAATACTAAGGCATCATGATGACTTATGCTTGCTTTATTGCCATATTTTGATATGCTACAGAAACTATTTATACATGCCTGCTTACAAACTTATCTGCCAGGACATTAAACATGCTCCTCACCATTAGCCAACTTTAAACATGCATTGTTAATGACAATAACTAATACAGATAACTACAAAGGATGTTTTTATCTTTACATAAACCAGCATATCTTCATTTCAAGTTTAAGTAGCAACAAACTACTAAATCATCAAATAAACAAAACATACCTTTTTTTCTTTTTCCAAAATCTCCCTAATTGGGCGATGTGCAGCAGTTACACATAGATTCTGCAACAGGAGAAGATGTAAGAAGCCACAATCCTCGAGAACATATACCATACTAAGAGTAGTAATTGTATATTTGTATGCAATACAAACAACAAAAAGACAACCTTAAGGTCGCTTCCAGAATATCCATCAGTCATGCTTGCAACTGAATCCAAATCAACATCTGCAGACAAGTCCTCTTTTGCTAGTATCACTTTTAGAATTTTTGCTCTGTTAGGAGCATCTGGCAAATTAACCATTAACCTGCAAAAGAACATGCATTACAGAAGTGCTAAATATGAAATAGTTTAATTCATATGTAGACAGAAATTTAGGTTGGGAATATTTAAAAGAGATATGTGACCTGCGAGGCAGCCTTCTTATTACAGCCTCATCAAGGTCAAAAGGCCTGTTTGTAGCTGCAAGAACAAGAACTCGTTCTGTATCCTTTGTCCGCAAACCATCCCAGTTCACCATAAACTCATTTTTCATCTTACGCATGGCCTCATGTTCTCCCGGATTTTCCCGTCGGCCCAACATGCTATCAACCTTTAGAAGAAGAATAATGAATATCGTCGTTGAAAGAAATCAATATTCAGAACAGTTCTAAAGAACGTTTCAAGAAGCATACTTCATCTACAAATACAACACTTGGAGCAATTTTACTAGCTAGAGTAAACACGGCCTTCACATATTTTTCACCCTCACCAAACCACTGCAATAAGAAATATAAGGTCAACATGAAATAGATTTTGGTAGGTAATATCCTTGTGACGAATTCATAGAAGCTCCATGATAAACTATACCTTAGATGTAATGCTTGACATAGAAATGTTGATGAAGTTTGCCCCAGCTTCAGTAGCCACAGCCTTCGCTAGCATTGTCTTTCCCGTTCCAGGAGGGCCAAATAGAAGTATACCCTTGCAAGGCTGCAAGTGTTGGACAAATAGTGAGATTTTATTTGTAATAATTCAGGTGTATATATATATATATATATATATATATATATATATATATATATTTCAGGGTGTGTTTTTTTTATATTGAATTTGGGGAATCTCATACTTGTATTACATTATATTTTATTTCTTATTTTTCTCCTTAACTCCTATTTTTCTATTCTTTTCCCCCTTTTGTCGTTCTATTACGATTTCACAGAGGATTCATTTCAGCCTGTTGTAACTAGTTTGGGATAAAAGGCGTCGTTGAGTTGAGTACTCAGAAGTGTATGTATACGTTTGACGAAATTAATTCAACCGTTCCATTGTATCCATAAATGAAATTGATAATTGGCAATTGCAAAAACAATGATAACTACAATAAACTAGATAGGGTCCAAAAGCACCAAGGAAAATTCAAACAAAGACTGAAAAGCAAGACGAGTTATAGGATAGTAATTTAAAAATAATCAGGAATTCTCAATCATACAGGAATGAGGAAAGGCACAATGAGCTCAGGCACACTGAGTCAAATAGCCAATACTTGTGATGTTCACTTTAAATATTAATCTGGAGACACACTGCCCATTAAAATGGAAAATAGCCTGTTTGCGAAACACCAAGCTTCACTTCACCTTGTGTTTTTAAAGAGAAATTTTGAAATCACAAGGTGTTGTGCTTATATAGGAAGTTTAGTATCCAAACCCAACATAGGTTAAGCATGCCTTTTGTGGATAAAGGCGCTGTAAAACAGATTCATAAAATATGTTAATGAATGCAAATGCAACAGAATAGATGGTTGAGCGGGATAGTTGAATAAGTCATACATCTATTCCGCTCCAAGAACCTTCGTCAAGCAATTCTTGTTTGACAGTATAAGATAATAATTTTCAAAAACTTCATAAGATAGAAAATATGAATTTGAGGGTAAGTTGGTAAGTGTAAAAGAGGTTACCAAGAGGAAATTTGTGTAGATTAAAGTGAAATAAAAGGAAATGGAACAAAACTAGAATTCAGATCACTGGCAAATACAGGGCATATTAATTTTAGTTTCGCTAATAATTAACAGGAAAAAAAAAACAAAAACAAAAACTTCTTTCAACAAAAGCATACCGCAAAGAAGAATGATGGAACTAACCTTGGTTAATTGACCCTTGCAAAAGAGCTCAGGCCTCTGTAGAGGAAGCATCACCAACTCCTTCAGCGTCTCTTTGACATTTTCCAGTGCTCCAATATCCTCAAATGTGACGCCAATATCATTAGGTGGGATAACCTCGGCTAGAAGTCTTTTCTCAAATTCATTTTCTGTCACAACATCCTAGGTATGCCAGAAAACTTATATATCAATGCTACTAAAATGATGTCAATACATTTTCACCCAACAATTACTTCTCTATTACACATACAAATAGAAATTTTTTCAAACAAATAGTACAAAGAGTTGATGAAAGCATAGTAATCACCTTGAGTGACTTCTTCAAGCTCTTGGATTCATTCTGGATAGATTGTAGAATTCCAATCCCGTATTGAATGCTGCTATGTTGTAACATTACACTATTGTCATTTAATTACATCCAATAGCTAATATTTCAGCTGACCACAAATCAAAAGAATGTGCCTTTATATTCCATTACCTCTCACTAGATAAAACAAGCCGTGCATCAGGATCAGCTTCAGAGTTCAGCATTAAATGATGGCTCAGAGCCCATCCAACAACCTTCTCAGCACCTTCAAGACATGCCAATACATTTTTCTATTGAGTAATGTACATAAACTAAAAGAATAAGAGAGGACAATACATTTTTTAGCAACTTACTGTTTCAGACAAAAGTTAATTATTTAAAAAGGAAGATACTTACTGTCAGTTGTAAGTAATTGGTCCTTGATGCATAACGTTTCAAATCCATCACATTCCAACCCATTCCGACTAAGCACCTATAAAAGATAAAAATAAGAAATAAATGGACAATTTCAATAACATTGTGAACACTAGTAAGTAATGTTCAGAGTTTTAATAATGCCAACAAATTACTCACACTGCGCAGATTATTCAGATTTCCTTTCATTTTTAGAGTTTCGGAATCCCGGTCCAGCTGTTGCTTCCAACTCACAAGGAGAGCCTCATCCTGTAATGGTTTAAAAATTATCAGCGAATGCTGAAGGTGGCAAAATGCTAGTGACATCGGGCATCCAAAGCACAGACCTGAGGCATGTGAATTGCTACTTTATTGGGGAAGAGTTTTGTAAGAAACTTAGTTGCCTTGGAAACCTCCTTTCCTCTATCATGCAGTCTCCCAAAGCTATCCTGCAAACAATAAAGAATTAAATAAGGTCTCGAAAATCAACAAGTAGCAGTTCACAAATGCTATAGTCCAACCTGTAATATAAAGATAACTGAATAAGATATATAGGCATGGAATCTTGAAAGGGGAAATTAAAAGTTTAAACCCTCACCCCTCACCCCTCACCCCTCACCCCTCACCCCTCACCCCTATCACTAGTATAACAAATTCACTTGTTCGCAAAGAAATTTCACAATATATGCTAAGATTTAATCAAAGCAAAAATTTACAGCATTATTATGACCCTAAGAAAACAGTAGAACAGAATATTGTAGATAAATGATCAAATATTTAAATTACTGTTGCTCAGATTTTTTTAACATCTTCTGAAAAATGATCCCTACAGGAACTGCAGAATGGGAGAATGTAAAATGCATATAAGTTCCACAGGTAGAACAAATGAATGAAAAAACTACTAAATTTAACTCTCCGCCAGTTTCTAAAAACTCAGAAATTACTTCATTGCGCCTCAAAGGCTCAAACAAATATTCCAGGAAGCTAAACTTTTGTCTTGGGGTTATATATACAGCTTTTGCTGTCGTTCAACTTTTTTTATTGAAACTTTTACCAGTTAACTTAGATGTTTTCAAAAATTGTGGTCGCTTACCTTGTTTAACCTTTAAGTGAAGATATAAGTGGCTATAATTTTCAGAATCGTTATAAGAATAAACAGATGTTATACAATAACTATTTAAGCAAGTTATGAGATGATGAAGATGAAACAAAACGGTAAACACAAATTTTGTCAGCACAGTGAAACAAGTTTCAATTCACAATAATTATGTAAGAAGAAGCACAAAGAAAGATACACAATAGTTTATGAATGAGGGCAACAACAAAAACATTATCAATTTGCAAAACAGATATCCATAAATGGAGAAAGCAAAATGATACCAAGTACTCACATATGCTCTGATAAAAATAAATCAAAACCTTAAAACAGAAAAGGAAAATAAAACAATGATTAACAGCAATCATGTATATTGAAGATATTTGATGCCTACTTCAACCAAACCACTCACAAACCATAAGTAAATTTCGACTTCTCAAAATTTAGTTGGATATAAAAAATAAAATAAAAAAGGAGGGGGGCATTAAACCAAAATTAGTCCATATTACAGGAAGACCCCATTACCGGGAAAGCCAAGTCAAGCAGAGCAGTTTGGTTGCTGCCAAATTTTGTGAAGAGCAACCCACCAGGATGTGACTGCACAAGGACCAGATTCAATTCAATTAGGTAATAATAGAATATTCAGAAGTCATGTAAGCATCAGACTCAAGCTTAAGCCAAGAGTCACTTGGAGAGGCTATTAAACTTAACCTCAAAGGTTTAGGTTGAGTCCAAAGGCACGCATATATAACCAAACTTGTCACTTGAACACTTTCATAAATGTGTCCACAAAACACATTGCTTCAATAGTAAAATACAATCAGAATAAATTTCATGCATCCTCAAACCATGAATACCCACAGAACTACACCCCATCACTTGATTCATAAGCACGCCTTAAGGGTATATAAGCACTTTTGTGTTTCTTCAGTATCAATGACCATAGTAACTGCAGGTATTAAGGGCAATCAACATCAATTATTGCCAATTGTTTATTTGGACTATTTTGCAACTTTCTTGAGTTTGTGGCTTAAAAACATTAAAATGTAAGAGGTTACATTAGATGCATTAGTAAGTTGACCATATCGTCAGCATTTTAAAGACTCCCTTACAATTATTAATTTCTTTAGGATGATCTAATCATATGTACTGTTATCAGAAGTGAATCTTGTCCCTCCTATGATCATAATATATTGCCTATGTCCTTCATCTTCACCTAGTGTTGCAGACAAGTAACCTCTTTGTCAGACAAATTTACCTTTTCCTTGCGATTGTCAGTATGAGTGTGCGAACCAATTACAATGATGTTATCAGGAAGCTTCTCAAGTCTGCTCTTGAATGTTGTATATGATTCTGAATTTCCAACAATAGACTTCTCAGCATCTTTCATAAACAAAATGAAAGGAGAATTCCTGCTCTCACTGAATACAGCCTGATATAACAAAATTACAATTGTAAGTAACACAAGTAAGCAATGAGACGCATGACATAAGTTATAATTACTCAGATATTTACACAACGAAAAGGTAAGCCAACCTCAAACAAAGTGGTAATGAGTAACTTGTCCAGATCTTCCACACCCGAACTTTCCGGACGAAGTTCATGAGCTAGAGAGAGAGAGAGAGATGAAGCAAAAATAACATAATTCAGGTTCTTGAGTAAACTGAAATCAATGAGACAATGGGAAATTACCATAGCAGAAGTATCCATGACCATTATCACATAGACCCGCAAAGTCAACCCCATCAGGAACAGGTTTATCGAATCGTATGCCAATTTTAGACAAGAGATTATCTTCAAAGGGTAATAAAACCTTCCCACGACTCCCGCAAGTTGGACCCCTAGAATATTGCAGCAATACAAAACATGAGTGAGGTGCAATGAAAACAAATAGAAGTTTAGCATGATGTGTATTGCCCTAAAAAAGAGACAAAAAGAACAACAGTGCTCATCTTAAGCGCTCAACACAAACCAATTGCAAGATCCATAAAACACCGACTTTAATTAATCATTTGAATTAAAGTATATATACACAAATATACACAAGATTGGTGGGCCCACATAGGCCCAAGTGGGGGAGGCCGCCCCACCTGAGTTATATAAATATGTAATTATATATATAGGGGAGTGAACCATAGCGCCACCGCTGGCTATAGGTCATTTCCCACCCAACTGATCTATGGTTTCTCATTGCAATCACGGACGGCCAAGATTAAAAGAGGATTGTTATATGTGCAAAAAGTTCTTGCGGATACTAATTAGTATCCGCAGAACTTGTACCGATACTTTTTACATTAAAAAATTCAGAAAAGGTCATAACACTCTTACTCTCTCCTAACCCAACTTTTTCTCTTTCTTCAATCAAAATTTAAAATTCAATAACTTTTTCGTTACAAATCCAAAATTGTTAATCTATATCTTTAAAAAAAAAATACATTGTTGATATCTTTTTATTTAGTTAAAATAACCAAAATTGGAATTAAAATTTTGTATTTTGAAATACACCATTATAAGTTTTGGTTGCAACTTTTGACATTTTAACTACATCAAAACATATCAACAATGTCTTTTATTTTAAAGATCTTTTCGAGACCTTTCTAATGACATATAAATCGACAATTTTTGAATTTATAACAAAAAAAATCATTGAATTTTGAAATTTAGTTGAAGAAAGAGAAAGTTTTGTTTTAGGAGAAAGAAAGAGTGTTCTATTTTTTGACGTAAAAAGTATCCGCGATAAGTTTTCGCAGATATTAATTAGTATCTGCAAGAACTTCTAGCGGAAAACAATTCCCTTTTAATCTTGGTTGTCTGTAATTGCAATGAGTGGCCACAGATCAGTTGGGTGAGGAATGACCCTTAGCCAACGATGGCTATGAATCACTCCTCATATATATGGAAAAACATGGTTATTACTTATGGGTGCCACCCACAGCTAGTTGGTTGAGGCAAACAGCCCAATGACTTGGTGACTTAATAAATGGTGAAATGAGAACTGCCATCAATGAAAGTAGTATGAAAGACAAACAGCCTATTGAAATGTTTGTGCTCAAGCCAGTTGGTAGTGGATGCCACAACCATGTTATCACCATATATATATATATATATATATATATATATATATATATATACACATGAGATTACTATTACGCAAGACTCCTGATGGGTATAGGTGGGTCCTATAGTCATGTGCAAAGGAACCTTCTAGGACTAACAAAGTTCCCTATAGAAATAGCAAGCCCCATAAATTATTGTAGGGTGTAATACAATATTTTTAGTTGATCAAGCCGAATCTTAAAAAACATGAAGTACAGTGTCCAAATTTCAATACTGTATATTACACATACAGCCTCATGTTTTTGAAACTACACTATACCTTTGTCAACTTATTTTACAGATGATGCCTTCGTAAAAGTTACTCATTTTTTAATTTGCAGAAAATTGGTTTACATTTCCTTGCTCTTTACAGATGATGCCTCCACTGAAAAATAATTCCTGCTTTGGCCAACTGAATACATGATTTAGTAATGTATGAACATCAGATAACATATCTTACAGAAAACCATTCAAACTACACAAAGGGGAAACCAGCATCCATATTGAACTCCTTACAACAATTAGACATTTAGAACAAGGTAAAAACACACAAAAAAGGAGGAAAAACTCCGGGAAAATAGTAGCATACATGTGAAATATCAAAATTTGTACCTTGAAGGAGATGGCGTTGAATATAAGCTGCTGGCAGAAGTAGAACTGACATATCTTACTCTGTCTCCTAAACATTTCAGAATTTCATTAAAAAATGAGAGAATATCAGAAGAAAAAGTAAGAAGTTCCTTTTTGTGAAATTTATGTATGGATGCCTCTCCTAAATCTGACGACAAGTTATGTACCTAATTTAAACAAGGGGTTCTTAGATGCCCCAACAGAAGAGGGTATGGTGTCAATCTCCATCTTTGGTTGTGACTCCAGACCAAATGTAGAAGGAACAATTGAAGTGCTAGGGGCTACCGCTTCACCAGATGAAGCCCCTGTGCCTGTAGCCAAGTCAGAAGCTCCAGAACTTTGCGTGCTAATGATGTTGCTGGATTTCTCCGCATTGTTTCCTTCTTTCTGAAGCTCAGCTTCTTTGGCAGATAAACCCTGAAACCCAGATAATTAATCATTTACCAGTTAATATATTTACCTTGCAAGTGAAATAAAAGATTGTTACTTCAGAATTCTATTTTTGTTTCAAGAATCAAACTGATTGTCATGCTGATTGTCACGCTTTCAAAATCAAGGCAATCTTAATGCGAAATACTGTACCACACTTTCAAAGTGATGTGAGGTGATGTGCAACGGATTTTAATGGGCCGAACCAGTACAAGCACATGTCTATATGGGTTGAGGGAAAAATTAGAAAATTTTCATAAACTAATACTCTGATAAACAAAGATTTACTTCCTTATTTTGCATGAACAAACTTGCTGAAATGAAGGGAGTATTATCAAAAATAAAATAAAAAAGGTAAAAGACCAACACAATGAAAATCAGTTACTAAGAAACTAATCACAATATTGACAAGAAAGTGAAAGAAAGCTCACAACAATAACTAGGAAGATATATTTTATTGCAGGCCATGCAAGAATTAGGAATAGAAAATATTATTCTTTACTCAGTAGGTGAAAATTATCTTACACCCAAAAATAAATTGCTATCAAAGATAAGTAATTTGGCTCCATAATAACTAGCAAGCGCCTTTGCCAACATCTCCTGATATATCTCAGATCCTGGAAAAAGAGTGAAAAAAATGAAAAAATGTAACTCAGCATTAGTTGAGTAAATGGATATGCAATTTCCAAAAAATTAAACAGTAATGGAAACTAATCGTACCTGCAGGACCAGACAGCAAAATTCTCGGGTTTGCTGTAGGAAGTTCAGCGGTAAATTTAACTTGTTCTCTGTGCTTCAGATGTATATAAGAAGCTGCAATGAGAACATTTTTTGTGTTTTCGCTGCAAGTGAAGAGAGAGGGAATTGGGTTCAGAAATTTTTAACTGCCTCATTACACATCTAATTCAACATGTAAAACATTATCACAGATAAAAATAAAAAAATAAAATAAAATAAAAACTCAATAAATACAAAGGGGCAAAAGGCAATTTCAAAATTGTATCTTTGTTTGTTGAACTGCCAGTGGTAAAAGAAACAAACTGATAAGTGATAATAATTCATTAAGTGTTTCAAAAGAAAAGGACATTAATAGCAACTTCACAAATTTTCAACTTTTTGAACCACAAGCATTTGGGTTAAAAACTCGACCAACCTATCCAACTATAAAATATTAAGAACTCAGCAGAAGGGATGCTTCCAAAGCAGGATTCTTGTAACATACTGGTATCAAGTTGCAATTCCATCGCACTCCTATTAGGAAATATCTAGTGATTAAGTTCATATATATATATTAGACTCATGGAAAAGGCTGGGTAAACACAATCTTCCGTCACTTGTATCCCAACTTTCATCATCTTCAGTTGCCGCCTTTTCTAGTAAAGGACCAGAAAATATAAATAAGCACTTCACAAAGAAAAACACAAATATATACGTATACATATATATATATATATATATATATGTATACATATATATATATATATGTATATTTTATCCTATATACAGAAGAATTACTCAAGTTTCAGGCATAGAATAACTCTATAGGCTATAGCGCATCTACTGACTCCAACCCGTTAAGGGGATAGGCCTTAGCAACCTACATACTCAAAATACTCTCTACCAACATCTTTGTTCAAACAATTCCCGCAAGGTCCAAGAACCCCCAAAAAGGTACAAGAAACCCACCTTCTAAGCAACATCATTACACAAACCATCTAGTCAAGATATGGTCTTACTATTATTGTCAGACACAGAAAAGTATATTTTAACATATTTCTCCTCACCTTTATGTCTCTCCAGGTGGGGGAAAACGAAATTTAACATCCCATTTTTTTAATTTCTTCTTTAAGCAATTTTTTCCAACTTCAGTTATGTAATTCCTAAATATATTATTTCTTCAAGTCTTAATATAGTTATAAATATGAAATATCTAATTAATAGAAACCCGCTCATGGGATTCAAATTTGATAAATATTATGCTACGTCATCTATATTCTTGAAAGAAAGTCCAACACCTTGCAAAATAGAAACGTCAATTTTGCAAGCAAATCCAAAACCTTGAAACATAAGCACCATCACAATTGAAAATGTTATGGCTGTCTTCTATCCTCAGCTCATGTTTCCCTTTGTTAATGTTACATGAGGTCTTTGTATTTTACATCATTTTAAGAGTTGGAACTCTATCCTTCAATCTCGTGTCGTTGGTATCTTTTGTTGATTTTTTGGGAGAGTTTCATTTAATGTTTTGTTTAAGTCATCCATATGTCGAGCTCATGTAGTTGGGGTGTCGCCTCATTGTTTCTTGCAGGTGGTATTTTTAGATCCTTAATTCTTTTTGTATACTTTGTGTGTACCAATATGACTCACCCTTTTGGCCTTTGTGTTTATAATACTTTGTTACTAAGAAAAGAAGTGCAAATGAAAAGAAATCTGCCAAGGAGATTCCATACCTTAAATAATAAGGGAAGGCATCAAATGAAACTTGAATGTCACGACCATCGAGAATTCCTTTGTGAATGTCTTCTCTAAATACTGCACATCTTAGAGACATCCCACGTGAATATAACGACAATGAATCCCTGATCCATTCTCTTTCTTCCACTATCTGTGCATAGATTTTTTGCACACTTTTAAGTTGAAACAGATTAATGGAGATAACATTCTCAATAATGGCCTTAAGAAGTCATTCAAGATTAGAAAAATATACATTGCCTGCCTCTATGCAAGAGTCTAGGTTGCAGTCAAGAGGAAGAATCTTGCTAGTTGCTCCAACATCAGCAGCACTGTCAATCTCAATGTTTGTAGCAGAGTTTACTTCAAGGCCATCAAGCTCATCTTCATGAGCAATAGGAGAAGGGGGCAGCTCAGCCATTTCATAGGTTTTGCCACTTTTCTGAGCTGTATGTTTCAAGTGCGATAAATCTTGCCGCAAGTTTGACAGAGATGCCAAAATAGAAGCACCAGCCACAACTGACGGGTCTCCTGCCCGCCTTTCAGCATGAACCAAGTTAAAGCCCACACCAGCAACTGATGAGGGTGTTCTAACAACTATCTCACACGCTAGTTGTTGGAAAATCTATAACGTGAAATGTTAAGGAAAAAATTCACAACAACACATGCAACCAAATCAGATTATGTCTAAATAAATAGGAAAAATAAAGATTTAGAGAACTTGAAATTCAATAAAACAAGTTGGATCAACAAACACCTCAAACCAACGAATAAAAGGATACATAAGCATGACTACCGGACAAACCAAAAACCAACTCATCTCCGGAATTTAAATCACAAGTAGCACTCTTCTTAATGATCTTCCTATTAACTTGAACAGATCCCTTGCTTCCCTTGCTTTCAAGCACGGCAAGGTAACTGCTTCCGCGCTGATCATTCCACAAACAAAGAGTAATCATACTGCATATACACATTATGGAGATTATCTCCCAAAAAAAACAAAGTAGGACCCAATTAAACCCTATTGTGTTCACATGATATGTGAGTATGTTTGGACGCCTTTAAGTAACAATATACACTTAAACATCCAGACAATACCTGTGTGAACTTGATAGAACATAGAATTCCACTTATTGTTTGATCCTTAATTAAGAGATTGGCTTGCTTGTTTGATCCAACTAGGAAGTTTGTTGTATATACACTCATTGTCGGGTTCTGCAAGAATGCACTTAGTCAACACTCTAAGCATGCATTAAACAAACGGCTTCTTCTCTATTATTGGATGGGTATATAAAACAACATTACAGTTGAAAACTTGAACTCGTGAATGTGAGATTCATCAAATATAATAACAGAAAAGTAACCTCAGAAAACTTAACTTCGAACAAAAATTCTAATGAAATTCAATTATTTTTTCATTGTTTACTTTTTCTATGGGATTCATTTTCAACCTACCCAACAAGTTAGGTAAAGGGTGTTGTTGAGCTGAAAGTGAATTACCAGTTGATTCTGTGTAAGAAGCCTACACCATGGGGAATTAAACTGGATATTCTTATTCTGTTTCAATGTAGTGAATGAACTTCTTGGCTTCTCCCCTATAATTGGTGAAGTCCCTTTAAAAAAAATCAAGCAAATAATTCAACACGTCAACTAGTAACACTACAATAGTCATATATACAAACAAATGGAAGTAACTTGCCTTCAGCGGTTGGTGCAATAACAGAAATTGCCGGAGCAGCCTCCACCTTACCCGCACTCACCACCTCTCCTCCGGCGATTTCTGGATCAACGGCCGCGCATTCTTGTGGATCCACCTGCGGCGGCGATCTCAAATTCTTTGAATAATCAGCGGGCGTCGATTTCTCCGATTCAGCACCATTGTCATCCTGAAATTCAAGCAACTCCAAGGTCAAGAAACACCAGAATTCCATCGAAAAAATCCAAACATGAGACGTGTGGAGAAAATGCCAAGCTCAAAAGTATTCAAAATCAACGGTCGAAATTCAATACAACAACGAACCTTTTGTCGTTTCGGCGACGGAGGCTTCTCTTCCGACGACGAAGATCTCTTGCTGTTGTTGTTCGAGAGAGATCCACTTCGTCTCGTCGATACCATTTTTTGATTCCTCCCCTTTGAGAGCTAAGAGAGACGGAGAGAAAAGGATATTTAAGAAAAATATGTTTATTATTTATATTTATTTGATTTTTGGATTTTAACGTTTAGTATATCGGAAACGGGAAATACTATTACTCTATTAGACCTCCGGAAAGGGTTTTACATGTAGGGACCCGTCCATAGGCTTGCTTACGTTAGCAACTTTAGTCGGTCGTATCTATTATGCGCCGCGGTTAGTTGTGTCGTTTATCTACGCAGAATTGTTGAAGGTGGTGTTGTACGTACACTAAAATCTAAAAAACATTTAATTTATTTGAATATCTTAATTCTTGAAAATTTAGAATAAACCAGCCATTTGATAACTTATAAATAAGTCTATATTTTGATGGCACGTGTGATTTTACTCTGCACGTGGGCTATCAAAATATGTATATGAGTGATTTTATGTGATAGTAGACTTACTAATAACTTATACTCCGTATTATTCATTTTTCAAATCACATATAATACCTGTGACGCCCCCAAAATTAGGTATACATCACTCATTTTGGGTCGTCAGATACATGAAACAGAATATAAATACAACTTACTAATATAACTGTCGTGTACAATACGACAAAACATAACTGTGAGTTTGAATACAATTATTGTCTACTAGAGACTATACAAACTCAAAAGGAGTCCTCATTATAATTATTGTCACACCATTTAATAGAATAGTGAGGACTACTAATACTATCATCTGGTCCATCACTCCGTTCCCCGACTCGTCCCAGCTATATTCTCATTTTCTGAAGAGAACAGTGAAAGAAAGGGTCAGCTCAACTGGCCCAGTAAGAAATATTATGACTAAGATAATGCAGAATAAATTATCATTAGCCTTCAACAGTGTTAAACTGATAAAATATAACGAACATCAAGTTTAACTGTAGCGAAACAAGCAATCCATTAAAAGAGTCAAGTAGAGAATAAAATCTACTATTTTCTATGATTAAAAAGGTTTTTCAACACTGTTATCGCTGGGACTCAGCTTAATAAAATAATCCACATCATCGAATCACCCCTGTACTACGGCCCAGGATATTCTTTAGTATCACGACCATAATTATCCATGCACTACGGGCCAAGAATATTTGTGTACTCATTAATGGTTATGATCATGGCAACAACTGTCCATCAATGCACTACGGGCCAATGAGGAATTTTACTACATCAATTGTAGCATTACGGTCATGATTATACCGAATAATCCCTGGTCATAATCATACCAAGTCCATCTATGCACTACAGGCCACAGATGACTTTCAACATTTTATAAACATGAGGATGATGACAATGATATAAGAATTCAATAAAACAAGTTCAAGAATTAATTTATCCAAGAATTAACAACGTCCAAATTGTCAACATGATACTGTTTTGTGGAGTAAAATTCAAGAATGCTTAGAAGAATATTTTCATGGAAAGATACTGGATGAACCGCAATTATCAAGGATATTCCACTAATTTCATGGAGTATAGAAGTTAAAACTTAACCAACTGAGTATAATAAAAAATGAAATAACAAAAGAAATCACCCAGCATGCGATAGACCGCACAGACAGGTTATTCCAACAGAATAATAAATAATGGAACCAGGTCTGGCGTAAACACACGGACAGGATATTCCGACAGAATAATAAATAATGGAACCAGGTCCGGCGTAAACGCACAGATAGGAGATTCCGACTGAATAATAAATAATAAAACCAGGTCCGGTGTAAAACACACATACAGGATGTTCTAACAGAATGTTAACAAGACGGAACCAGGTCCGGTGTAAAACACACAGACAGGATGTTCTAACAGAATAATAATAAAAACGGAACCAGGTCCGGTGTAAAACACACAGACAGGATGTTCCAACAGAATAATTGAAGAATGTCATCAAGTATAGGGTAGACCGCGTATACAGGTTATTTCAACAGAATAATAAGAAATGGAATAATAACAGTTCTCTTCATGAATAAGAAAGAATAACACCCCTTACCGTTTTAAAGAAGAACTGAAATAAGGAAGTTGTGACGCCCCCAAAATAGGTCAATTCCATCCAACCTATTCTGAGTCGTCAAATACATGGTACATAAAATAACTATAACTTTATTACAACAATTATCGTGCAAAATACAACAACACATATGTTGTGAGTTTAGATACAAATATATACCAAATGTGACTCATGTTCCAACCGTGGACATCTGTGACAACCCCAAAATAGGTCCATTCCACCCAACCCATTCTGAGTCGTCAAATACATGGTACAGAAAATAACTACAACTTTATTACAACAATTGTCGTGCAAAATACAACAACACATATGCTGTGAGTTTGGATACAAATATATACCAAATGTGACTCATGTTCCAACCGTGGACATCACCTCACAATAACACCTTACATAAAGGTATAGTCAAAAACTGTTTTAGAAATTAGAATCTTTGGAAAGTGCTCAAGGAAACCTTCGTACATGGGAGGCCACGCATCTAGGTTATGATAGATATCATATGGCCACAGAATTATCCTTGGTTGACCCAATAGACCCCAAAGAAAAACGAGAAGATTACTATCATATTCTTCCCAATGGTGAGTCTTCTCTTGACTTATCATTATCTCCACTGTATCTAACTGAGAATTATACTTCAAACAAACACCAAGATTATATAGGTAGTGCTCGTATATATACTCAGCAAGTGGATGAGCACATCCCTGTCTTATGATGACACGAGGTTGTATGTCGTTAGACATCTTGTATGATAGTGGCAAACCACCCTTCCAACGTTGGGTACACCTTACCCTATTGGATTCACCAAATATAACTACTAAATGAACTTTTCTATACTGTTTCGGGAGAACATCCACAGCTAGAGACCACCGTTCTATTTCCCCGTTACCCTCGCTCGACCCAGCTACACTCTTATTACCTGAAAGGAATTGTGAAGCAAAAGGGTGAGCACAACTAGCTCAGTAAAGAATATCATGACTAAAGATAATTCAATTATCAATAGCCTTCATCAACAATAAATCAGAGATTTAGAACATATGGTAAATGATAAAAATTTCAACCATAGTTGCAGCGGAACGAGCAATCCATTAGAAGAGTCAAATAGACTATAAAGTCTATTATCTTCTCCATGTTAAAAATCCACCAACAATATTTTATCCATGTAACATCACTCAACAGTTCCTTTCCACAATCATATGAATAACTCATAATCATAATTGTGACTATAAATTTTTCTTCGCACCCAGGACGATGAATATTTTCATCACCTGTCTTTACCTGAAACATCAAAGATCATGGTTATACCAAATCACAGTTCCTGTTCATAATCATACTAATAACTTCATCTTTGCACTACGGCCAAAGATATTCATTTGTATCACCAGTTGGTCATGTTCATCTCAACATCTGTTCATCTTTGCACTACTGGCCAAAGATATTCAACAACATGCCATCTTTGCACTACGGGCCAAAGATATTCATCAACAATTCATCTTTGCACTACAGGCCAAAGATATTCATCAATAATTCATCTTTGCACTACAGGCCAAAGATATTCCTCAACAGTTCATATTTGCACTAACGGCCAAATATATTCATCAACAGTTCATATTTGCACTACAGGCCAAATATATTAATATTTCAAAGAAATATATAATCATTTCAGAATTTATATAAACAATAATTATAACCATGTTGATCAATTCACCTTTGCACTTAAGCTAAAGATATTCACTTATAAATTCAATGGGCATGATCATACCAGTCAACAATTCAACTTTGCACTACTGGCCAAAGAGAACTCATTGTCATGATCATACCAGAAATCTACCCATCTTTACACTCAAGTCAAAGAGAAATATCATCATTAGGGTTATAAAAATATTATATATGATCAACATATAGATTTAATCTCAAGAGTAATATTCATAAATCAACTATAATTTGGTTAGAAAAAGAAACCAATGTTGTCGTGAATAGTAACTCGTGAATAGTAACTCATGAATAGTAACTTGTGAATAGTAACTCATGAATAGTAACTCATGAATAGTAAACTCATGAATAGTAAACTCGACACAAAAGGTAGAAATTCTACAATAATATACATACCAATATTTCGGTATAATGATATTGAAAGAATAATATTTCTTAAGCTTATAAACAATTTATTTAAATTGTTTACACTTTACTAAATAATGCATTTAATCATTCTAAAATACCAAACTCATAAGATTTTATCACCAATAATCAAAACCCTCATCAAAAATCTGCATATACCTCATATAGGATTCTCAAGCCATAAAATCCTATTTTCCAATATTCTTACTTCACATAACATATTTAATTCATTTACTCATAACTAGTCCATTTTCATGAAAAATACCAAATCAGTTCCAAAAATATTTCTTCTCTGGGATTTAGCATAATACAGTCCCATATTGAACATATATTTTTCTCAGAATTTTTAAAACTCATTTACTATTTTTCATATGGCCAAAACCACCGAATATTTAGACATTTATCAAAAATTGTACTTTTGTCCAAAAATTCTGAAATTTACAGAGTATACTTCTATCATACACATGTACTCCCAATAAAAATTTCATCAATTTTGGAGTTAACCACAAGGAATTATAAGCGGTTACTTTTAAAATAGTCTTTTCCCGTAAGATTCATAACTCTTAATCTATACATCCAAAAATCACCATTTTTGGACACAATCAATAAAACTCATCAAAATATCATTTCAAATTTTTCCATAATTTTTGAAGATCAGAAAAATTACGAAACTAAAAATCATAACAACCCTTAAAATCTCTTAATATCCCTTACTATCCCTTACTATCCCTTACCTCAAAACAGCAGTACTTCTGACCGGAATGTAAAGCCGAAGGAAACTTGCACTGAATAGCAACTCTCACAGTATCTAAATACTCACAAAATATGCTTCATAATATAGAGAGAGAAAGAGAGAAAGCTTATGTTTCTGGTGTGATTTTCAATTCTAACTTAGCCCTCTATTTATAGGAAAATTTTGGTAGGTTTGACCTGCAACCTGATGGCTTTACCTGTTACTATTCCCACCCACCACATTTGAAATATAATTCAGCACATTTCTTCACCAACCACAAGTGGGGCCCACCAATTCTAGAATTTTCTACCAAAAATGATTTATAACCTGATTTCTGAATCAGCCACCTCTTAAAATTCATAACAAATCATACGTTCATTTTTAACGGTTCAAAATTTATGGACATATACTCAACTTATATATGTATAACATATCCAAAAATTACCACGATCCAACGGTCGGATTAAAAATTATAACCCTCGCAAAATATCTCAAAAACCCTGATTTTTAATACCTCCATTCCGACAAAAATACTGATAAAAATCTCAACATTAACTCCTTCATTTTTAACCACAAAAATATATCCCTCATTTATATCCACATAATATAAATATTTCCTTATCATATGAATCAATAATTAATTATTCACAAATAATATTACAGAATCACATTTATGACAACCAGGCCGTTCCCAGGAAAGAGGGGGCTTTCCAATAAGAATTTTTCCTTACTGGCGCACAATTAGATGACCAAACCTCTCCTTAGACAGAACTTTCTAGACATTGCCAATAATGCTATCTAATAATACTATTCAAATAATATGAATTATTGATCTGATAATGGGAAATACTGTGCAGCAACAATTATTGAACAACAATAATACAAAATTTCAACGTAGTAATTATTGAATCAATAAAATAAAATATTAAACAGTAATTACTGTAACAATTATTGAGTAGTGCCTTCTTACGTAAGAATCAATAATTTCAGAAATACTATGCAATACCGTGTGCTACTGTGCAATAACGCGTATTACTGTATTTTAACCACCGGGTATTCCAACAGTGTTAACAGTAACAACTACGCCGTTATTTGTAAAAACTCAAATTTGTCGTTTTCTTCACCCGACAGTTATTCGTTATGGGGCCCACAAATAGTTGTACGAATATTCCCCGACAGAAAGAATATTCCACGACCAAACGAATATTCCCCGACAACAATGATTATTTTATAACCACTTGTTTATGTTGAAAATTTTTCACATTTCACCCATAACTTTAACTTTTTATCAATTTAACCATTTACTGAATAGTAATTATAAGAAAAATTGAATACTTTTATTTCATAAAATTCGGGGTCTTACAACATCACCTCACAATGACACCTTACATAAAGGTATAGTCAAAAACTGTTTTAGAAATTAGAATCTTTGGAAAGTGCTCAAGGAAACCTTCGTACATGGGAGGCCATGCGTCTAGGTTATGATAGATATCATATGGCCACATAATTATTCTTGGTTGACCCAATAGACCCCAAAGAAAAACGAGAAGATTACTATCATATTCTTCCCAATGGTGAGTCTTCTATTGACATATCATTATCTCTACTGTCTCTAATTGAGAATTATACTTCAAACAAACACCAAGATTATATAGGTAGTGCTCGTATATATACTCAGCAAGTGGATGAGCACATCCCTGTCTTATGATGACACGAGATTGTATGTCGTTAGACATCTTGTATGATAGTGACAAAACACCCTTCCAACGTTGGGTTCGCTTCACCCTAGATGATTCACCAAATATAACTACTAAATGAACTTTTCTATACTGCTTCGGGAGAACCTCCACAGCTAGAGACCACCGTTCTATTTTCCCGTTACCCTCGCTCGACCCAGCTACACTCTTATTACCTGAAAGGAATTGTGAAGAAAAAGGGTGAGCACAACTAACTCAGTAAAGAATATCTTGACTAAAGATAATTAAATTATCAATAGCCTCCATCAATAATAAATCAGAGATTTAGAACATATGGTAAATGATAAAAATTTCAACCATAGTTGCAGCGGAACAAGCAATCCATTAGAAGAGTCAAATAGACCATAAAGTCTATTATCTTCTCCATGTTAAAAGTCCACCAACAATGTTTTATCCATGTAACATCAATCAACAGTTCCTTTCCACAATCATATGAATAACTCATAATCATAATTGTGATTCTAAATTTCACATCCAAGACGAAGATAATTTTCATCACCTGTCTTTACCTGAAACATCAAATATCATGGTTATACCAAATCACAGTTCTTGTTCATAATCATACTAATAAATTCATCTTTGCACCACGGGCCAAAGATATTCATCAACAATTCATCTTTACACTACATGCCAAAGATATTCAACAACAAGTCATCTTTGCACTACGGGCCAAAGATATTCATCAATAACTCATCTTTGCACTATAGGCCAAAGATATTCCTCAATAGTTCATATTTGCACTACATGCCAAATATATTATTATCTCAAAGAAATATATAATCAATTCAGAATTTATATAACCAATAATTATAACCATGTTGATCATTTCACCTTTGTACTTAAGCTAAAGATATTCAATTATAAATTCAATGGTCATGATCATACCAGTCAAAAATTTAACTTTGCACTACTGGCCAAAGAGAACCCATAGTCATGATCGTACCAAAAATCTACCCATCTTTACACTCAAGTCAAAGAGAAATATCATCATTAGGATTATAAAAATGTTATATATAATAATAAAAAAATAATATGATCAACATATAGTTTTAATCTCAAGAGTAATATTCATAAATCAACTATAATTTGGTTAGAAAAAGAAACCAATTTTGTCATGAATAGTAACTCGTGAATAGTAACCCATGAATAGTAACTCATGAATAGTAACTCGTGAATAGTAACTCGTGAATAGTAACTCATGAATAGTAACTCGTGAATAGTAACTCATGAATAGTAACCCCGACATGAAAAGATAAGAATTTTACAAGAAAAATCTTACCAATATTCCGGTATAATGATATTGAAAGAAATAATATCATTGATAAAAAAAATAACATCCCTTACTATCCCTTACTATCCCTTACCTCAAAAGAGCAGTACTCCTGACTGGAATAACGCTGAACGAACTTGCACCGTATAACAACACTTAAGATATCAAAATACTCACAAGAATACACTCGATATATAGAGAGAGAAATAGAGAGAAAACTTCAGTTTTTGGTGTGTTTTTCAATTCTAACCTAAGCACCCTATTTATAGGAAATTGCTTAGAACACCAAAGCAGAAAATTTAATAAAATAATAATATAATTTTTTTAATTTCCTTAGCACACCACACCAGCTGATTTCAGCCATTAACACATGCCCACAAATAAAAAAAAATATTTTTGTTAATATAATTATTTAAAACTTCCAAAAATCAATTATTTTGGAACTTCAGAACTTCAATAATTCATAATAAATAGTCCTTTTATCAGAAAATTCGAATCTCGCGAGTTTTTATAGGAAATTTAATTCTCTACAACTTTACAGAAGAAAGTTTTTTCAAATTCTAAACAGAAATTGACCGAAATCCACAAACGGGCGATTTTACAGTCAATAATAAATTTTCGGTCAAGAATTGTATCCAACACACAAAACATGTGTTAATAATTTAATGCCACAAAAATACTCTTCCTCCTCATATACTCATATATCCCACATTCATTATAAAAATATCACCATCAATATATTATTAAAATAATATATTTAAATAAATTATTTTATCAGAAAAAGATAAAATATTAATTTTCAACAATTGTCACATTAAAAATTTTTCCCATCTATATCCACATAAAATCAATATTTTCCTCATCATATAAATTAATAATTAATTATTCACAAATAATTTTACAGAATCACAGTACTGGCAACCAGGTCGTTCCCAAGAAAGAGGGGGCTTTCCAATAAGGATTTCTCCTTACTAGCGCGTAATTAGATGACCAAACCTCTCCTTAGACAGAACTTTCTAGACATTGCCAATAATGTTATCTAATAATATTATTAAGATAATATGAATTATTGCTCCGATAATAGAAAATACTGTGTAGTGACAATTATTGAAACAACAGTAATATAAAATATTAACGCAGCAATTATTGAATCAACAAAACAAAATACTGAACAGTAATTACTGTAACCATTATTAAGTAGTGCCTTCTTACGTAAGAATCAATAATTGGTACAATACCGTGTGCTACGCGTATTACCGTGTTTTAACCACCGGGTATTCTAACAGTGTTAACGGTAACAACTACGCCGTTATTTATAAACAACTTACTCTTGTCGTTTTCTTCATCCAATCGCTTTCCGTTATGGGGCCCATAAAAGGCTGCGCCGTCGTATGAATATTCCCCGACAGTAAGAATATTCCACGATCAGACGAATATTCACCGATAACAATGAATATTTTATAACCACTTGTGTATTTCTAAAAAAATTCATATATCACCCTTAACTTTAATATTTATCAATTTAACCATTTACTGAATAGTAATTATAAGAAAAATTGAATACTTTTATTTCATAAAATTCGGGGTCTTACAGAAGTAGTTAAGTAGCAGAATATTTTTTTTTCTCTCTCTATAGTTTCTCTCTCTAGAGTTCAGTGAATTCGTAAGAAATAATGAAGGAATGAGCTGCTATTTATAGAAGAATGGACTGCATAGTAACTAATCCATGAACAGTCCAGATTGATTTACTTTAATCTGACGGTCCATATTTAATTTTTTTTAAAATAAAATATAATATATTCTATTTATAGAATAACTTTAATAAAGTATTCTGTTTTATATAAAAAGATGTTTCTGTTTTATTAAGTTAATAATACGAATAAAACAAAACTTTATTATCGCTAAATAATTCATATTATTAACTGACAATAATTGAATCAAACTGAGTGACTTATCACATAAGCATTAATAATCAATACCGTGTGCTACTATACAACCACGCGTATTACTGTACTTTTACTACCGAGTAGTTCAACAGTATCAATGGTAAAACTTCCGCCGTTATTTTTAATAAAATATTTTTGTCGTTTTCTCAATTCGACAATAATTCCGTTGTGGGGTCCACCAATGATTGTGCCGTTGTACGAATATTTCCTGTTAAAACGAATATTCTTCGGCCAATCGAATATTATATAACAACTTGCGTACTTTGCAAAATTTATAAATATTACCCACAACTATAACATTATATCAAATTAACTCCATAATATTCAAAAATGATATTTATAAAAAATTCATCTTTATTTATAAAAGTTAGGGTCTTACAATACCGATCATATTTAATACTCTCTCCGTCACATAATAAAAGTCCTGGTAGATTTTTCATGCATATTAAGAAGATGAATGAAATGACAAAATTGTCTATAATAATATGTCATTAATTATTTTTAATGTAGGTGAGATAATGACTTTCTAGTTTTTTAATTCAAAATATTTTCAGCATATAACTAATTATACTTATTAAATATAGAGAGAAAATTAGAATAAGAAAAGTATGAGATATTTAATGTTACGAATATAATAGAAAAAAATATGTAAAAATTTGGTTATTAAAGGAAAGTGGACATTTAACATATGATTACCCAAAATAGTAATAAAAATTTTTATCATGAGACGAAGGGAGTAGTACCATACAAATTTATTAACACGAACAAGTTTGCATAACTTTTTAATCTATTGACTTAATTGTATTATAATTTATCATTTTAATTAAATGTTCCCTCCGTTCCTAAAAGATTATCATTTAAAATTTTTGCACATGGATTAAGAAAGTCAATTAATACTGTCATTTAACAATTAAAATTTATTTAAAATTCCATCACTATCCCTTTATGAGAAGTTATAAACTATTAATACAAGAGAGAGAATTCATTGAGACAATGAGATAAGGTAGAGGTAATATAAGAACGTAAATAATTTATTCTCCTCGAAAGTTGTAAACGACAAATATTTTGGAACAAATTTTTTCTTCTGAAACGACAATCTTTTAGGAACGGAGGGAGTAATATCGAAATATAGTAATAATAGATATAAGTTTGTTAGTAAAAGTAATTCAATTTTGTTTTATCTGACGTTTTAGAGTTGATCACATATATTAAGAAACTTAATTATTGCTAATTAAATATGCTACTAAATGCCCAAAATACCCTTTCATTTATCTACTCATCTACTTCATCTCTCCTCATCTTTAATCAATATGTAGTTATCCCATAAACTTAATTTCTCATATAGCTAAATTTTCTCACCCACTACCTCTATTTACGTCATCTCACTCCTTTCTTTTTTTATTACTTAGCCTAAAATTTCTGTTTGCTCTTCTTCTTTTTTCGCTATTTTTCCATATAATAAAAAAGTTGTTTGTGACGCTCTCAAAATAGGTATACACCACCCATTTTGAGTCGTCAAATACATGGTATAGAAATAACTATAACTTCATGAATACAATTATCGTGCAAAATACGACAACACATAAACTGTGAGTTTAAATATAAATTTTATCTTCTAGACAATATCCGCACTCAGATAAAGCCCTCATTATAATTATTGATGCACTATTTTATAAAATAGTGAGGACTGTTAAACAACTATCTTGATCCATCATTCCATACCCCAACTAGTTCCCGCTATATTCTCTCATCCTGAGAAGAAAAATGGAACAAAAAAAGGTGAGCTTAACTAGCCCAGTAAATAATATTATGACTAAGATAATGAACAACAAATTATCGTTAGCCTTCAACAAATCAGATAAAATATAATGGACAACCAGTTTTAGATCAATATTCGCAGCGGAAATAACAATTCATTAGAAGAGTTAAGTAGATAATGAAATCTACTATCGTCTATAAATTTAAAAGGCCATCGTCAATATTTTATCCCTGTAACATCAATCAATATACATCTTGCATCAAATATTTATCTTTACACTACGGGTCAAAGATATTCATTTGTATCACCAGTTAGTCATGTTCATCTCAATACCTATTCATCTTTGCACTACGGGCCAAAGATATTCATCAGGTAATCATTCATCTTTGCACTACAAGCCAAAAATATACAGTTATATCATCATTTAGGACTGAGGATGATGAAAAATATTTAAAAAAAAACAAATTTAGTGAGATAAAAGATCAAAGATTAGGGATTTGTACTTCTATTTATCCAAGTTCAAAGATACTCCATAATAAATCATAGTGGAGTAAAATTCAAAAATGAAGATTAAAACATGGATATAATCAAATATAATAACAAAAATAGACATCTGGGATAAAAAGAGGAAATTTTATTTTTTAATGAATAATGTCGTATACGTGAATAGTAACCTTGACACAAAAAGATAAAAATTCTATTATAATATTCATACCAATAGTTCGGCATAATGATATTGAAAGAAATAATATCATTTACGAAGAAAATAACATCCCTTACCTTAAAAGAACAGTATTTCTGACTGGAATATCGGATGTAATGCTGAAGGAAACTTACACTGAATAACAACTCCTAAAGTATCAAAATACTCACAAAAATATGCTCGATAATATAGAGAGAGAAAACTTATATTTCTGATGTATTTTTTAATTCTAACTAAGCACCCTATTTATAAACAAATGGTAAAATGCCAAAGTAGACTAAATTAATAAAATAATATTTTATTAAAATTTTTCAAGCACGCCACTCTTGAACTAATTTCAGCACACCTCAAGTGGGGGCCACCAAAAATCAGCAAATTCCACACCAACCAAAAGTGGGGTCCACCCATGTTTTAAAAAAATTTATTTTTGAAACTTCAATAATTCATAATAAATAGCCCTTTTATCAGAAAAATACGAATTTTATGTTCGTTCCATAAGAAATTAAATTATCTACAACTTTGTAGATTTAAGTTTTTTTAAATTCTAAACAAAAAATAACCGAAATCCACATACGGACGATTTTCAATACCTCTATTCCGACAAAAATACTGATAAAACATCTCAGCATTAATTCATTCATTTATATCCACACAAAATAAATATTTTCCTATTTATCCACATAGAATAAATATTTTCTTATAATATAAATCAATAATTAATTATTCATAAATAATATTACAAAATCACAATTATGACAACCAGGTCGTTCCCAGGAAAGAGGGGGCTTTCCGATAAGGATTTCTCTTTACTGGCGCGCAATTAGGTGACCAAACCTTTTCTTAGACAGAACTTCTTTAGACATTGCCAATAATGTTATCTAATAATATTATTCAAATAATATGAATTATTGATCTGATAATGGAAAATACTGTGCAGTGACAATTATTGAAACAACAATAATATTAAATATCAATGTAGCAATTATTGAATCAATAAAATAAAATATTGAACAGTAATTACTGTAACAATTATTGAGTAGTGTCTTCTTACGTAAGAATCAATAATCTAACAATATTGTGCAATATCGTGTGCTATTGTGCAACCACGCGTATTACTGTACTTTAATCATTGGGTATTTTAACAGTGTTAACGGTAACAACTACACCTTTATTTATAAAAACTCAAACTTGTCATTTTTTTCATCCGACTGTTTTCCGTTAAGGGGTCCACAAATGGCTGCGTCGTCGTATGAATATTCTCCGACAGCAAGAATATTCCACGACCAAACGAATATTCCCCGACAACAATGAATATTTTATAACCACTTGCTTATTTTGTAAAATTCGCCCATTTTACCCATAACCAAAATATTATATCAAATTAACACCTTATTATTTAACTTAATAATTAGAGAAAATTCGATTTTATTTATAAAAAAGTTGGAGTCTTAAATTGTTCTATGGAATATTTAGATTACATACAATCTTATAAAACAAAACAAAATAAATTATATTAACCATAGATGTAGCTAATTAAATAAATATTTTAAATATTTTGCAATTAAAAACACACAAAATTACTTGTACATTTTTGTGTGGAGAATACATAATTATATTAAAAAGAGTGATTGAAAGAAAGAGAGTCAAATAGGAAGGAGAAAGGGAAAAAAAAGGGATAGAGTGAGTAGAGGGAGAAGGAAATGATAGAAAAGAAAAAGAAGAAAGAGAAGATAATGTGTGGATTGCACGAATATACATAAAAGAATATATATGAGTATTGAAAATCTGTAAATAATTTATTTTAAGGGTAATTTGGGAAAAATTATAATCAATTCTTCTATAAATCCTAAAATGTCATGTATTTAGGAATACAAAACTTATCCTAAAACGTCAGACAAAAAAGAACCAAAGGAGTATCTTTCATGAAGCGAACATATATATTAGGTAATCTATTGTAATACCCTGACTTTTAATAAATATAATTTATTTTTTTTATAATTAATATTCTAAAAAGTAAGGTATTAAATTGATAAAATAATAAAATTAAAGGTGATGTACAAGAAGTATGTAGGAAAATATTCATTCTATCAAAGAATATTTGGTAAAGTACGACGGTGTCAAAATAACCAATCACTAGTGAGTTCTACAACGACATAATTGTCAAATATCGATAACGACATAATTGTCGAATATCGATACTGACATACAAAAAAATTGTTAACAATACTATCACTTTTAACTGTTTAAATACTCGATGATAAAAGTACAATAGCACACAATATTCTATAGTGGCACACGATATTCCACAGTATCACACGGTATTGCACAATATTTCATATTATTGATTCAATAATTATTACATTAACAATTGTATAATATTTTAACTCAAAAATTGTTACAACTGCACATTATTTTATATTATTAAATCAATAATTGTCACAACACAATAACTCATAGTAATTAAAATAAAATAATTAGATCAATTAGC
Organism: Panax notoginseng; assembly: GCA_016801055.1. Taxonomy (NCBI): domain Eukaryota; kingdom Viridiplantae; phylum Streptophyta; class Magnoliopsida; order Apiales; family Araliaceae; genus Panax; species Panax notoginseng. The sequence goes on along the minus strand of CM029013.1, from coordinate 28,289,001 downwards.
ATTATTGACAAATTCTAAAAATTATGTCAAAAATGGGTTATTTGGTTACACGTCGTTTTTATGGAAGGTCCCCTCTTTCCTGAGAACGACCTGGTTGTCACTATTATGAGTCTAATAATATTATGATGAATAATTATTGAAATATTAAAAATTTGTGAATAATTGATAAAAAAAACGTGTTAATTGAATATAAGTATGATAAGTGATGTGTGGTAGATGTTTGTTCAATTTTTATAAATATAGAGGTTTAACACGAGGCATTTGATGTAAGTTTGACTTATTTTTTCATGAGATCCACAATCAATTTTCATGTAAACTTTTCATTTCCAATTTGGTTGGACCCACAATTAATTCTCCTGCAAACTTTTATGGAACAATTACATATAATAGTACATTTTAATAAAATAATACAAAAAAGTGCATAAATAAAATATTTACAAAGTTAATGAAAATGCAATACTTAATTACAAAAAGAGTGTAATCTTATCCCTTTAATTATGCACACGAATTTCTCCCCCATCTCTCCCACAATTTTCTCCCCATCTCTCCCACGATTTTCTCCCACTCTATTTCTGTTTCCCTTCTTCTCCTCCCTTCTCCCTCCGCCTCCCCTCCTCCCGCCACCACCTCCTCCCACCACTCCCTCCCCACCCCCTCCCTCTCCTCTCCTCCCCTCCCACCCTTTCTCCTCCCACTGCCGCCCCCTCCTCCCGCCCCCTCCCGCTCCCGCTCCCGCTCCCGCTCCCGCCGCCTCCCTTTCTCCTCCCCCTCTTCCAACCCCCCTTTCTCCTCCCCCCTCCCCCCCACGTTATATTTGAATTATGAAACTTGCATTTCTTGAACTTAATATTGTATCACGAACTCTAATCGATTTTTTTGATATCGTGTTGACAATTTGGACTCTATATAAATTAAATTAAAAATCGTTGATGTTTATTTGTTGTTTTATTATTCTGATTATATATGTTTATCATTCATATTATTGTTATTTAATAATTTAAACTAAGTTGTTGTAAATGTATATTTTTATCTAAATATTCCTATTAAATTTTAAACGTTGTATTTGAACTATGAAACTTGCATTTCTTGAACTTAATATTTTATCACAAACTTTAATCGATTTTTTTGATATCGTGTTAACAATTTGGACTTTAAATAAATTAAATTAAAAATCGTTAATGTTTATTTGATGTTTTATTATTTTGATTATTTATGTTTATCATTCATATTATTGTTATTTAATAATTTAAACTAAGTTGTTGTAAATGTCTTTGATCTGGGTGCAAATACAGTAAGATTGTTGAATGTTTTAGCCTGTATAGTAAAAACACGTGGAAAAAATTCTCTTTGGCCTAGGTGCACAGAGAAACTGTTGATTGATATGATTATGATAAGAAACTGTGGATTAACATAATCATGACTTTTGGTATTATAGGCAAAGACATATGGTAAAAGTTATATAATTTGGACCGAGTGCAAAAAAGAACTATTGATTGATATGATTATGACTAGTAACTATTGATTGGTATGATCATGACCATTGGTGTTACAATTGACGAAATCTTGATGTTAAAATTTTCAATTGGATAAGTAATTAAACATTATTATCTATTTGACTCTTTTAATTGATTGTTTATTTCGCTAAGGTTATTTGTGAAAACTTATATCATCTACCATATATTTTAAATATCTGATTTATTATTGTTGAAGATTAATGATAACTTATTTATCTTGGTTATGATATTATTTACTGTATTATTTATGCTCGCCTTTTTGTTTTGTAATTCTTTTAGGAAATAATGATGGTCCGAATTAGTATTCAGACTATTTGTGCCCGCCCTTTTTTTTCGTAATTCTTTTAAGAAATAGTTATGGTCCAAATTAGTAGTCATAATAGTGCGAGGAAAATAGGGGAATGGAGCAATGGTTTGAATATTTTAGGAAATAGTGATGGTCTGAATTAGTAGTCGTAATAGTGCGAGGAAAATAGGGGAATGAAGCGATGGTCCAATTTAGTAGTCGTAATAGTTGTCAATCCATTAAGAAATTGTGTGACACAGTTTTAATGTGGCGTGATTTTTAAGCCAAACACATACAATTTTAATTTGGTGACGTGGAGCATATGAGCCGTTGGGTAATTTTAATTGGGTGATGTAAGACCCCGAATTTTATGAAATGAAAGTATTCAGTTTTCTTATAATTATTATTTTATTTAGTAAATGGTTAATTTGATAAAATGATTAAAGTTAAGGGTGGTATGTGAAAATTTTGCAAAGTAAAGCAAGTTGTTATAAAATTTTCGTTTGGTCGGAAAATATTCTTTTTGTCGGGGAATATTCGTACGACGACACAATCATTGGTAGATGTGACGCCCCCAAAATAGGTCCATTCCACCCAACCCATTCTGAGTCGTCAAAATACATGGTACAGAAACAACTACAACTTCACTAATACAATTGTCGTGCAAAATACAACAACACATAAACTGTGAGTTTAAATATAAATATTATCTTCTAGACAATATCCACACTCAAATAAGTCCTCATTACAATTATTGATACACTATTTTACAAAATAGTGAGGACTACTAAAATAACTGTCTTGAACCATCACTCCACACCTCGACTAGTTCCCGCTATATTCTCGTCTCCTGAGAAGAAAAATAGAACAAAAAAGAAAAGGGTGAGCTCAACTAGCCCAGTAAAGAATATTATGACTAAGATAATGTACAACAAATTATCCTTAGTCTTCAATAGGGAAAAATCTAATAGAATACAATAGACAACAAGTTTTAGATCAACAACTGCAGCAGAAATAACAATTCATTAGAAGAGTTAAGTAAAGAATGAAATCTACTATCATCTATGAATTTAAAAGTCCATCATCGATATTTTATCCCTGCAACATTATTCAATATACATCTTGAATCAAATAGTCATCTTTGCACTACAGGCCAAAGATATTAATCAGTCGGTCATGATTATCTCAACACCTGTTCATCTTTGCACTACGGGCCAAAGATATTCATCAAGAAATAATTCATCTTTGCACTATAGGCCAAAGATATTCAGTAATATCATCATTTAGGACTGAGGATGATGAAAAAAATATTTTAAAGAAAATGAATCCAGTGAGACAAAAGAACAAATAGTAAGGATTCGTACTTCGGTTTATCCATGTTTAAAAAAAAATACTTCATAAATAGCCACAATGGAGTAAAATTCAAGAATGATCAAAACATGGATACAATCAAAGCTAGAAAACATAACAGACAATATTGGACACAGAAAAGAAAATTTAATTTTTCTGTGAATAGTGTCGTATTCGTGAATAGTGCCGTATACGTGAATAGTGTCGTATACGTAAATAGTAATCCCGACACTACAAGGTAGAAATTTCATAAGAAAAATTATCATGCTTTATGAATAGTACTCGTGAATAGTAACTCGTGAATAGTAACTCATGAATAGTAACTCGTGAATAATAACTCATGAATAGTAACTCGTGAATAGTAACTCATGAATAGTAACTCCGACATAAAAAGACAAGAATTTCACGAGAAAAATCTTACCAATATTTCGGCATAATGATATTAAAAGAATAATATCATTTATATAAAAAAAAATAGCATCCCTTACCTCGAAAAGACAGTACTTCTGACTGGAATACTGGATATACTCATAAGAATACGCTTAATATATCGAGAGAGAAAGAGAGAGAATATTTCAGTTTCTGGTGTGATTTTCAATTCTAACCTAAGCACCCTATTTATAGGAAAATGCTTAAAAAACCAAAGCAGAAAATTTAATATAATATTAATATAATTATTATAATTTCTACGCCAACCTTCCTAGATCTGAATTCAGCAACATAACACATTTATCACATGTGGGACACTCACCAAAAATGTTTTTCTTTAAAAAAATAATTAAAACTTCCAAAAATTAATTAGTTCAGAACTTCGGAACTTCAATAATTCATAATAAATAGCTTTTTTATCAGAAAATTCGAATCTCTCGAATTTTTATAGGAAATTCAATTCTCTACAACTTTACAGAAGAAAGTTTTTTCAAATTCCAAACAGAAATTGACCGAAATCCACATACGGACGATTTTACAGGCTATAATCAAATTTCGGTCAAAATATGGGTCCACCAACATGTTTAACATGTTTTAAACAACTTTTGCAACAAAAATACTCTTCCTACTCATATACTCATATATCCCATAAACGAATATTTGTTTATTTAAAAATATTCCACGACCAAACGAATATTCCCCGACAAAAATGAATATTTTATAACCACTTGCTTATTTAAAAATATTTGCACATTTTACCCATAACTAACCACATTAATCAAATAAACCCTTACTATTTCAAAATAATAAATAAAAGAAATTCTATTTTATTAAAAAATAAATTCGAGGTCTTACAGTGGACCCTACAACAGAATTATTGTCGGAGTTAGAAAACGTCAAAATTATCTTTTTATAAAAATAACGGCGAAAGTTTACCGTTATCTGTTGAAATACCCGGTGGTAAAAATATAGTAATACGCGTGGTTACATAGTAGCACACAGTATTGATTATTGATGCTTATGTAAGAAGCCACTCAGTTATACTTAATTATTGATACAGTAATTATTGCATAGTATCTCATATTATTGATTCAATTATTGTCACAGTATCATCTGCATAATATTTTATATTATTAAATCAGTAATTGAGACGACAAAGTTATTCATATTATTATTGTAACGACCCCAAAACAGGTCCATTCCATCCAACCTATTCTGAGTCGCCAAATACATGGTACAGAAAATAACTATAATTTTATTACAACAATTATCGTGTAAAATACAACAACACATATGCTGTGAGTTTGGATACAAATATATACCAAATGTGACTCATGTCCCAATCGTGGACAACACCTCACAATGACACCTTACATAAAGGTATAGTCAAAAACTGTTTTAGAAATTAGAATCTTTGGGAAGTGCTTAAGGAAACCTTCGTACATGGGAGGCCATGCGTCTAGGTTATGATAGATATCATATGGCCACAGAATTATCCTTGGTTGATCCAATAGACCCCAAAGAAAAACAAGAAGATTAGTATCATATTTTTCCCAATGGTGAGTCTTCTCTTGACTTATCATTATCTCCACTGTCTCTAATTGAAAATTATATTTCAAACAAATACCAAGATTATATAGGTAGTGGTCGTAAAGATACTCAGCAAGTGGATGAGCACAACCCTGTCTTATGATGACACGAGGTTGTATGTCATTAGACATCTTGTATGATAGTGACAAAACACCCTTCCAACGTTGGGTTCGCCTCACCCTATTTTCTTCACCAAATATAACTACTAAATGATGACCACTGTTCTATTCTCCTGTTACCCCCGCTCGACCCAGCTACACTCGTATTACCTGAAAGGAATTTTGAAACAGAAGGATGAGCACAACTAGCTCAGTAAAGAATATCATGACTAAAGATAAATAAATTATCAATAGTCTTCATCAGTAATAAATCAGAGATTTAGAACATATGGTAGATGATAAAAAATTTCAACCATAGTTGCAGCGGAACGAGCAATCCATTAGAAGAGTCAAATAGACAATAAAGTCTATTATCTTCTCCATGTTAAAAATCCACTAACAATATTTTATCCCTGTAACATCAATCAATAATTCTGGTCCACAATCATATGAATAACTCATAATCATAATTGTAGTTCTAAATTCCTCTTCGCATTCAGGACGAAGATAATTTTCATCACATGTCTTTACCTGAAACATCAAAGATCATGGTTATACCAAATTACAGTTCCTGTTTATAATCATACTAACAATTTCATCTTTGCACTACGACCAAAGATATTTATCAACAGACCATCTTTACACTACAGGCCAAAGATATTCAACAACAGGTCATCTTTGCACTATGGGCCAAAGATATTCATCAACAATTCATCTTTGCACTACAGGCCAATGATATTCCTCAACAGTTCATATTTGCACCACAGGCCAAATATATTCATATCTCAAAAAAATATATAATCATTTCAGAATTTATATAAACAATAATTATAACCATGTTAATCAATTCATCTTTACACTTAAGCTAAAGATATTCAATTATAAATTCAATGGTCATGATCATACCAGTTAACAATTCATCTTTGCACTACAGGCCAAAGATATTCTTCAGTCACGATTATACCAATAATTTACCCATCTTTACACTCAAGTGAAAGAGAAATTCAACATCAGGGTTATAAAAATGTTATATATGATAATAAAAATAATATGATCAACATATAGTTTTAATCTCAAGAGTAATACTCATAAACCAACTATAATTTGGTCAGAAAAATAAATCAATTTTGTCGTGAATAGTACCCGTAAATAGTAACTCATGAATAGTAACTCATGAATAGTAATTCATGAATAGTACTCCGTATTCGTACATAGTACCGTATACGTAAATAATGTCATATACGTAAATAGTGTCATATACATGAATAGTGCCGTATACGCGAATAGTGTCGTATACGTGAATAGTAATCCCGACTCAAAAAGGAAGAAATTCCACAATAAAATCCATACCAATATTTCAGTATAATGATATTGAAAGAATAACATCATTACGAAGAATATAACATCTCTTAATATCCCTTACTATCCCTTACCTCAAAAGAGCAGCACTTCTGACTGGATATCGGATATGACGCTGAAAGAAACTTGCACTGATGAATACTCACAAAATACACTCAATAATCTAGAGAGAGAAAGAGAAACAACTTGTTTCTGGTGTGATTTTTAATTCTAACTTAGCCCTCTATTTATAAGAAAATGTTAGCACGCCGAAGCAGACTTAACCTGCAACCTGATGGCTTTACCTGCTACTATTTTCACCCACCACATTTGAATAAAAATCTTAGCACATTTCTTTACCAACTAAGAGTGGGGCCCACCAATTCTATAATTTTTTACCAAAATGATTAACTCCGAAAATTTAATAATTTCTGAACCAGTCATCTCGTAAAATTCATAACAAATCATACGTTCATTTTTAACGGTTCAAAATTTGTGGACATATACTCAACTTATAAATGTATAACATATCAAAATATTACTACGATCCAACGGTCGGATTAAAAATTATAACCCTCGCAAAATATCTCAAAAACACTAATTTGATTTTCAATACCTCCGTTCCGACAAAAATACAGATAAAATACCTCAACATTAACTCCTTCATTTTCAACAACAAAAATATATCCCTCATTTATATCCACATAAAATAAATATTTCCTTATCATATGAATCAATAATTAATTATTCACAGATAATATTACAGAATCACATTTATGACAACCAGACCGTTCTCAGGAAAGAGGGGGCTTTCCAATAAGAATTTTTCCTTACTGGCGCGCAATTAGGTGACCAAACCTCTCCTTTGACAGAACTTTCTAGACATTACCAATAATGTTATCTAATAATATTATTCAAATAATATGAATTATTGATCTGATAATGAGAAATACTGTGCAGTAACAATTATTGAAATAACAATAATATAAAATTTCAAAGTAGCAATTATTGAATCAATAAAATAAAATATTGAACAGTAATTATTGTAATTATTATTGAGTAGTGTCTTCTTACGTAAGAATTAATAATTTCAAAAATACTGTACAATACCGTGTGCTACTGTGCAATAACGCGTATTACTGTATTTTAACCACCGGATATTCTAACAGTGTTAACGGTAACAACTACGCCGTTATTTATAAAAACTTAAATTTGTCGTTTTCTTCATCCGACAGTTATTCTGTTATGGGGCCCACAAATGCCTGCGCCGTCGTGCGAATATTCCCCGACAGAAAGAATATTCCACGACTAAACAAATATTCCCCGACAACAATGAATATTTTATAACCACTTGCGTATTTTAAAAAAAATTCATATATCACCCTTAACTTTAACATTTATCAATTTAACCATTTACTGAATAGTAATTATAAAAAAATTTGAATACTTTTATTTCATAAAATTCGGGGTCTTACAATCTCCCCTCCTTATGAAATTTCGCCCTCGAAATTTACGTACCTGGTATTTCAAAGAGTTGAGAATACCTTCCTTTCATTTCAGATTCCATCTTCCCTGTCATCATAATTTTTCCATTGCTCATCTCCTGTATTTCAAATATCATTCTAGAATACAGCTTCAAAATAAGGGTTAATTTAACAAATTAACATATCACATAATATCCCGATATTATGACTGACCAACAAATAAGCTTAGGTAGGACACACTAGTGAAGGATTTACTCATCTCTCCCCTCCTAGTTATATTCCCCGATCTCCGCCAGAGACCATATCCCTAGGCTCTGATACCAAAAATGTAACGACCCCAAAACAGGTCCATTCCATCCAACCTATTCTGAGTCGCCAAATACATGGTACAGAAAATAACTACAACTTTATTACAACAATTGTCGTGTAAAATACAACAATACATATGCTGTGAGTTTGGATACAAATATATACCAAATGTGACTCATGTCCCAACCGTGGACAACACCTCACAATGACACCTTACATAAAGGTATAGTCAAAAACTGTTTTAGAAATTAGAATCTTTGGGAAGTGTTCAAGGAAACCTTCGTACATGGGAGGCCATGCGTCTAGGTTATGATAGATATCATATGACCACAGAATTATCCTTAGTTGATCCAATAGACCCCAAAGAAAAACAAGAAGATTACTATCGTATTCTTCCCAATGGTGAGTCTTCTCTTGACTTATCATTATCTCCACTGTCTCTAATTGAAAATTATACTTCAAACAAACACCAAGATTATATAAGTAGTGCTCGTAAAGATACTCAGCAAGTGGATGAGCACAACCCTATCTTATGATGACACGAGGTTGTATGTCATTAGATATCTTGTATGATAGTGACAAAACACCCTTCTAACGTTGGGTTCGCCTCACCCTATTTTCTTCACCAAATATAACTACTAAATGATGACCACCGTTCTATTCTCCTGTTACCCCCGCTCGACCCAGCTACACTCGTATTACCTGAAAGGAATTTTGAAACAGAAGGATGAGCACAATTAGCTTAGTAAATAATATCATGACTAAAGATAAATAAATTATCAATAGTCTTGAACAGTAATAAATCAGAGATTTAGAACATATGGTAGATGATAAAAATTTTCAACCATAGTTGCAGCGGAACGAGCAATCCATTAGAAGAGTCAAAATAGACCATAAAGTCTATTATCTTCTCCACATCAAAAGTAGTCCAACAATATTTTATCCCTGTAACATTAATCAACAGTTCCTTTCCACAATTATATGAATAACTCATAATCATAATTGTAATTTTAAATTCCTCTTCGCATCCAGGACGAAGATAATTTTCATCACATGTATTTACCTGAAACATCAAAGATCATGGTTATATCAAATCACAGTTCCTGTTTATAATCATTCTAATAATTTCATAATAACCCAAAGTCATGATCATACCAAAAATTTACCCATCTTTACACTCAAGTCAAAGAGAAAAATCATCATTAGGGTTATAAAAATGTTATATATAATAGTAAAATCAATATAATCAGAACATCTAGATTTAATTTCAAGAGTAATATTCATAAATCAACTATAATTTGGTTAGAAAAAGAAACCAATTTTGTCATGAATAGTAACTCGTGAATAGTAACCAATAAATAGTAACTTCGTAAATAGTAACTCGTGAATAGTAACTCATGAATAGTAAACCCGACACAAAAAGGTAGAAATTTTACAATAAAATCAATACCAATATTTCGGTATAATGATATTGAAATAATATTTTTTTAAACTTATAAACAATTTATTTTAACTGTTTACACTTTACTAAAATAATACATTTAATCATCCTAAAATTCTAAACTCATAAAATTTCATCACCAATAACCAAAACCCTCATAAAAAATCTGCATATACCTCATATAGGATTCTCAAGCCATAAAATTCTATTTTCTAATTTTCTTACTTCACATAACATATTTAATTCATTTAATCATAAATAGTCCACTTTTATGAAAAATACCAAATTAGTACAAATAAATTTTCTTTTATGAGATTTAGTAGAATATAGTCCCATATTGAACATATATTTTTCTTAGAATTTTTAAAAAGCATTTACTATTTTTCATATGGCCAAAACAGCCGAATATTTAGATATTTATCAAAAATTGTACTTTTATCCAAAAATTCTGAAATTTATAGAGTATACTTCTATCATATACATGTATTCCCAATAAAAATTTTACCAATTTTGGAGTTAACCACAAAGAGTTATAAGGGTTTACTTTTAAAATAGTTTTTTCCCATAAAATTCATAATTCTTAATCTATACATCTAAAAATTGCCATTTTTGGACACAATCTAAAAAACTCATCAAAATATCATTTCAAATTTTTCTAGAATTTTTGAAGGTTAGAAATATTACGAAACTGAAAAATATAATAACCCTTAAAATCCCTTTCTATCCCTTACCTCAAAAGCGCAGCACTTCTGACTGGATATCAGATATGACGCTGAAGGAAACTTGCACTGATGAATAGCAACTCACCAAGTATCTAAATACTCACAAAATATACTCGATAATCGAGAGAGAAAAAGAGAGAAAACTTATGAATTCTGATGTGATTTTTAATTCTAACTTAGCCCTCTATTTATAGGAAAATGTTAGCACGCCGAAGCAGGCTTGACCTGCTACCTGATGGCTTTACCTGTTACTATTCTACCCACCAAAAATCAACTATCTTCCCCAACAACTAAAAGTGGGGCCCACTCATTTCTAAAATTTTCCACCAAAATCATTTATAAACCTAATTTCCGAATCAGTCACCTCTTAAAATTCATAACAAATCATTCGTTCATTTTTTACAGTTCAAAATTTATGAACATATACTCAACTTATATATGTATAACATATCCAAAAATCACAACAATCCAACGGTCAGATTAAAAATTATAACTCACACAATAAAGCTGTAAGAACACTGATTTGATCTTTTAATACCTCCAATCCGATAAAATACTGATAAAATACCTCAACATTAATTCCTTCATTTATAACCACATAAATAAATCCATCATTTATATCCACATCAAATAAATATTTCATTATCATATAGATCAATAATTAATTATTCACAAATAATATTACAGAATCACAATAATGACAACCAGGCAGTTCCCAGAAAGAGGGGGTTTCCGATAAGGATTTCTCCTTACTAGCGCGTAATTAGGTGACCAAATATCTCCTTAACAGAACTTTCTAGACATTACCAATAATGCTATCTAATAATATTATTCAAACAATATGAATTATTGATCTGATAATGGAGATACTGTGCAGTGACAATTATTAAAATAACAATAATATAAAATATCAACGCAATAATTATTGATTCAATAAAATAAAATATTGAACAGAAATTACTGTAACAATTATTGAGTAGTAACTTCTCACGTAAGAATCAATAATTGAAAAAATACTGTGCAATACCGTGTGCTACTGTGTAACTACGCGTATTACTGTATTTTAACCACCAGGTATTCCAACAGTGTTAACGGTAACAACTACGCCGTTATTTATAAAAACTCAAATTTGTCATTTTCTTAATCCGACAGTTATTCAGTTATGAGGTCCACAAATGGCTGCGCCGTTGTACGAATATTCCTCGACAAAAAGAATATTCCACGACTAAACGAATATTTCCCGACAACAATGAATATTTTATAACCACTTGCGTATTTTGAAAAAAAAAACCATATATCACCCTTAACTTTAACTTTTATCAATTTAACCATTTACTGGATAGTAATTATAAGAAAAATTGAATACTTTTATTTCATAAAATTCGGGGTCTTACAATCTCCCCTCCTTATGAAATTTCGTCCACGAAATTTACGTACCTGGTGTTTCGAAAAGTTGAGAATACCTTGCTTTCATTCCAGATTCTATCTCCCCGGTCACCATGATTTCTCCATTGCTCATCTCCCGTGATAACTTCATTTGGGTTCCTCACTTGTTGGGAAGTAATGACAACCGTTATCCCTTGAACTACTCGGCTTTGACTTGTCTGGGACAGCATTTGGTGTCATCACTACTGTTGGAATATACTTTTTTATAGGGCATATTCCACCCTCAACTGCTTCGTCGTACTCCTGATTCATGATCTGAATCATCAATCTTCGATCCATATCGAATTCAGGTTGACCGCTCTGTGCAGGATAATTCAAAACTCGATGTTGGGTTCTCCCAATTGCTGTCCAAAAAGAGAAATACATATCATCTATTTTAGCCTTCTTAGATCGGACATCTCTTTCCATAATATCAATGAGTCGTGCGGCTTTTGCCCATGCATCACTCACCGTTACTCGTTCAGTTTTTTTCTTCTTTCAGCTCAGATTCCAGCTTTATCATCTTATGCTCTGCCAAAGAATGCTTTTGTTCAAGTATCACATATCGGCTAACACAAGCTTGAATTGTTGCATCCTTTTGCTCCACGACCGCCTGTCGTTCTTCAGCCTGCTCTTCTAACTCATGAATACGATTTTGCAATTTTACATTTTAATCATATAATACCTCTAATAAATTCTCCTTAGGTACCTCTTCTTCCTCTTCTTCCTCACTCTCAGCTGTTACATCTGCGACCATCTCGGGTGTAACTATTAATTCTTCACTCACCACATAGATTTCTCTAATTCCTTCTTCGCCTGACATCACATTATCCTGGTTGGTGATTAGAGGTATCCTCACGGTCTCATTCACTCCATTGTTAACATTCTCAGCAGCCATTCTCAAATACTGCCATGAAACAAGGGTTAATTAAACAAATTAACATATCACATAATATCTCGATATTATGACTGACCAACAAATAAGCTTAGGTTGGACACACTAGCGAAGGATTTACTCATCTCTCCCCTCCTAGTTATATTTCCCGATTCCGCCAGAGACCATATCTCTAATGTGACGCCCCCAAAATTAGGTAAACATCACCCATCTTGGGTCGTCAGATACATAGTACAGCATACAAATACAACTTACTAATACAACTGTCGTGTACAATACGACAAAACATAAACTGTGAGTTTGAATACAAATATTATCTTCCAGATAGTATTCATACTCAAAAGGAGTCCTCGTTACATTTATTAACACACTATTACATAGAATAGTGAGGACTACTAACTAATACTATCATTCGGACCATCACTCCGTTCCCCGACTTGCCCCAGCTACGTTCTCATTTCCTGAAGAGAACAGTGAAAGAAAGGGTGAGCTCAACTAGCCCAGTAAGAAATATTATGACTAAGATAATGCAGAATAAATTATCATTAGCCTTCAACAATGTTAAACTGATAAAATATAATAGACATCAAGTTTAACTGCAGCGGAACAAGCAATCCATTAAAATAGTCGAGCAGAAAATAAACTCTACTATCTTTTATGATTTAAAAGGTTTTTTAACACTGTGATCGCTGGGACTCAGCTTAATAAAATAATTCACATCATCGAATCACCCCTGCACTACGGCCAAGGATATTCGTGTATTCATTAATGGTCATGATCATGTGAACAACTGTCCACCAATGCACTACGGGCCAATGAGGACTTTTACCACATCATTTATAACATTACGGTCATGATTAGACCGAATAATCCCTGGTCATAATCATACCAAGTCCATCTATGCACTACAGGCCACAGATGACTTTCAACATTTTATAAACATGAGGATGATGACAATGATATAAGAATTCAATAAAACAAGTTCAAGAATTAATTTATCCAATAATTAACAACGTCCAAATTGTCAACATGATACTGCTTTGTGGAGTAAAATTCAAGAATGCTTAGAAAAATATTTTCATGAAAAGATACTGGATGAAATGCAAATATCAAGGATATTCTACTAATTTTATGGAGTATAAAAGTCAAAACTTTAACCAACTGAGTATAATAAAGAATGGAATAACAAAAGAAATCACCAGGCATGCGATGGACCGCATAGACAGGTTATTCCAACAGAATAATAAATAACGAAACCAGGTCATGCGTAAACGCACTGACGGGATATTCCGATAGAATAATAAATAATGGAACCAGGTCCGGCGTAAACGCACAGACAGGATATTCCGACTGAATAATAAATAATGGAACCAGGTCCGGCGTAAACGTACAGACAAGATGTTCCAACAGAATAATAAAGAATAGAATAACAGAAGAATTTCACCAAGTATAGGGTAGCCCACGTATATAGGTTATTCCAACAGAATAATAAATAATGGAATAACAAAAGTTCTCTTCATGAATACAAAAGAAATAATACCCTTACCGTTTTAAAGAAGAGCTGAAATAAGGAAGTAGTTAAGTAGCAGAATACTCTTCTTCTCTCTCTCTCTATAGTTTTTCTCTCTAGAGTTCAGTGAATTCATAAGAAATAATGAAGGAATGAGCTGTTATTTATAGAAAAATATAATGCATAGTAACTAATCCATGAACGGTCCGGATTGATTACTTTAATCTGACGGTCCATATTTAAAAAAAATTCTTTTAAATAAAATATAATATATTCTATCTATAGAATAACTTTAATAAAGTATTCTGTTTTATATAAAAAGATGTTTCTGTTTTATTACGTTAATAATATGAATAAAACAAAACGTCATTATCGCTAAATAATTCATATTATTAACTGACAATAATTGAATCAAACTGAGTGACTTCTCACATAAGCATTAATAATCAATACCGTGTGCTACTATGCAACCACACGTATTACTATACTTTTACTACCGAGTAATTAAACAGTAACAATGGTAAAACTTCCGCCGTTATTTTTAATAAAATATTTTTGTCGTTTTCTCAATCCGACAATAATTCCGTTGTGGGGTCCACCAATGATTGTGCCGTTGTACGAATATTCCTTGTTAAAACGAATATTCTCCGACCAATCGAATATTATATAACAACTTGCGTACTTTACAAAATTTATAAATATTACCCACAACTATAACATTATATCAAATTAACTCCATAATATTCAAAAATGATATTTATATAAAATTCATCTTTATTTATAAAAGTTGGGGTCTTACACCTAAGCTCTGATACTAAATGTAACAACCCCAAAATAGGTCCATTTCACCCAACCTATTCTGAGTTGTCAAATACATGGTACAAAAAATAACTACAACTTTATTACAACAATTATAGTACAAAATACAGCAACACATATGCTGTGAGTTTGGATACAAATATATACCAACTGTGACTTGTGTCCCAACCGTAATGTGACAAATGTCCCATCAGTGGACAGCACCTCACTGTGATACCTACATAAAGGTATAGTCAAAAACTATTTTAGAAATTAGAATCTTTGGGAAGTGCTCATGAAAACCTTCGTACATGGGAGGCCATACTTCCAGTTTATGATAGATATCATATGTCGACCGAATTATCCTTGATTGACCTAATAGACCCCAATAAAAAATAAGAAGATTACTATCATATTCTTTCCAATGGCGAGCATTCTCTTGACATATCATTATCTCCACTGTCTCTAATCGTGAATTATACGTCAAACAAACACCAAGATTATATAGGTAGTGCTTGTAAATATACTCAGCAAGTGGATGTGCACAACCCTGTCTTATAATGACACGAGGTTGTATGACATTAGACATCTTGTATGATAGTGGCAAAACACCCTTTCAACGTTGGGTTCGCCTCACCCTATTGGATATATCAAATATAACTACTAAATGATGACCACTGTTGTAAGACCCCGAATTTTATGAAATAAAAGTATTTAATTTTTCTTATAATTACTATTCAGTAAATGGTTAAATTGATAAATGTTAAAGTTAAGGGTGATATATGATTTTTTTTTTCAAAATACACAAGTGCTTATAAAATATTCATTGTTATCGGGGAATATTCGTTTGGTCGTGGAATATTCTTTCTGTCAGGGAATATTCGTACGACAACGCAGCCATTTGTCGGCCCCATAACAGAATAACTGTCGGATGAAGAAAACGACAAATTTAAGTTTTTACAAATAACGACGTAGTTGTTACCGTTAACACTGTTGGAATACCCGGTGATTAAAATACAGTAATACGCGTTATTGCACAGTAGCACACGGTATTGCACAGTATTTTTGAAATTATTGATTCTTACGTAAGAAGGCACTACTCAATAATTGTTACAGTAGTTACTGTTCAATAATTTATTTTATTGATTCAATAATTGTTGCGTTGATATTTTGTATTATTGTTGTTTCAATAATTGTTACTGCACAGTATTTCTCATTATCAGATCAATAAATCATATTATTTGAATAATATTATTAGATAACATTATTAGCAATGTCTAGAAAGTTCTGTCTAAGGAGAGGTTTGTTCACCTAATTGCGCGCCAGTAAGGAGAAATTCTTATTGGAAAGCCCCCTCTTTTCTAGGAACGGCCTGGTTGCCATAAATGTGATTCTGTAATATTATTTGTGAATAATTAATTATTGATTCATATGATAAGGAAATATTTATTTTATGTGGATATAAATGAGGGATATATTTTTGTGGTTAAAAATGAAGGAGTTAATGTTGAGGTGTTTTATCTGTATTTTTATCGGAACGGAGGTATTGAAAATCAAATTAGGGTTTTTGAGATACTTTGCGAGGGTTATAATTTTTAATCCGACCGTTGGATCGTGGTAATATTTGGATATGTTATACATATATAAGTTGAGTATATGTCCATAAATTTTGAACCGTTAAAAATGAACGTATGATTTGTTATGAATTTTACGAGATGACTGGTTCAGAAATTGTTGAATTTTTGGAGTTAATCATTTTGGTAGAAAATTCTAGAATTGGTGGGCCCCACTCTTGGTTGGTGAAGAAATGTGCTGAGATTTTTATTCAAATGTGGTGGGTGGGAATAGTAGCAGGTAAAGCCATCAGGTTGCAGGTTAAGTCTGCTTCGGCGTGCTAACATTTTCCTATAAATAGAGGGCTAAGTTAGAATTAAAAAACACACCAGAAACAAGTTTTCTCTCTTTCTCTCTCTAGATTATTGAGTGTATTTTGTGAGTATTTAGATACTTGATGAGTTATTATTCATCGGTGCAAGTTTCCTTCGGCGTCATATCCGATATCCAGTCAGAAGTGTTGCTCTTTTGAGGTAAGGGATATTAAGGGATTTTAAAGGTTGTTATGATTTTTAGTTTCATAATTTTTCTGAACTTAAAAAAATTCTGGAAAAATTTGAAATGATATTTTGATGAGTTTCATTGATTGTGTCGAAAAATGGTGATTTTTTGATGTATAGATTGAGAGTTATGAATTTTATGAGAAAAGACTATTTTAAAAGTAACCGCTTATAATTCCTTGTAGTTAACTCCAAAATTGATGAAATTTTTATTGAGAGTACATGTATATGATAGAAGTATACTCTGTAAATTTCAAAATTTTTGGACAAAAGTATAATTTTTGATAAATGTCTAAATATTCGGCTGTTTTGGTCATATGAAAAATAGTAAATGAATTTTAAAAATTTCGAAAAAATATATGTTCAATATGGGACTATATTCTGCTAAATCTCAGAAAAAAAATATTTTTGGAACTGATTTAGTATTTTTTATGAAAATAGTCTAGTTATGAGTAAATGAATTAAATATGTTTTGTGAAGTAAGAAAATTGAAAAATAGGATTTTATGACTGAGAATCCTATATGAGGTATATGCAGATTTCTTGATGAGGGTTTTTGGTTATTGGTGATGAAATATTATGAGTTTGACATTTTAAGATGATTAAATGTATTATTTAGTAAAGTGTAAACAATTAAAATAAATTGTTTATAAGCTTAAGAAATGTTATTCTTTCAATATCATTATACCGAAATATTGGTATAGATTTTATTGTAAAATTTCTACCTTTTTGTGTCGGGGTTACTATTCATGAGTTACTATTCATAAGTTACTATTCACGAGTTACTATTCACGACAAAATTAGTTTCTTTTTCAAACTAAATTATAGTTGAGTTATGAATATTACTCTTGAGATTAAAACTATGTATTGATTATATTATTTTTATTATCATATATAACATTTTTATAACCTTGATGTTGAAATTCTCTTTCGCTTGAGTGTAAAGATGGGTAAATTATTGGTATGATCATGACTATGGGTTCTCTTTGGCCAGTAGTGCAAAGTTGAATTGTTGACTGGTATGATCATGACCATTGAATTTATAATTGAATATCTTTAGCTTAAGTGCAAAGGTGAAATGATCAACATGGTTATAATTATTGTTTATATAAATTCTGAAATGATTATATATTTCTTTGAGATATTAATATATTTGGCCTGTAGTGCAAATATGAACTGTTGAGGAATATCTTTGGCCTGTAGTGCAAAGATGAATTATTAATGAATATCTTTGGCCTGTAGTGCAAAGATAAATTATTAATGAATATCTTTGGCCTGTAGTGCAAAGATGAACTGTTGTTGAATATCTTTGGCCTGTAGTGCAAAGATGGTCTGTTGATGAATATCTTTGGCCTATAGGGCAAAGATGAACTGTTGTTGAATATCTTTGGTCGTAGTGCAAAGATGGATTTATTAATATGATTATGAACAGGAACTGTGATTTGGTATAACTATGATCTTTGATGTTTCAGGTAAAGACATGTGATGAAAATATTCTTCATCCTGGGTTATTCATATGATTGTGGAAAGGAACTGTTGAGTGATGTTACAGGGATAAAATATTGTTGGTGGATTTTTAACATGGAGAAGATAATAGACTTTATAGTCTATTTGACTCTTCTAATGGATTGCACGTTCCGCTGCAACTATGGTTGAAAATTTTTATCATCTACCATATGTTCTAAATCTCTGATTTATTACTGATGAAGACTATTGATAATTTATTTATCTTTAGTCATGATATTCTTTACTGGGCTAGTTGTGCTCACCCTTTTGTTTCACAATTCCTTTCAGGTAATAAGAGTGTAGCTGGGTCGAGCGGGGGTAACAAGGGAATAGAACGGTGGTCTCTAGCTGTGGAGTTCTCCCTAAGCAGTATAGAAAAGTTCATTTAATAGTTATATTTGGTGAAGAAAATAGAGTGAGGCGAACCCAACGTTGGAAGGGTGTTTTGCCACTATCATACAAGATGTCTAATGACATACAACCTCGTGTCATCATAAGACAGGGTTGTGCTCATCCACTTGCTGAGTATATCTACGAGCACTACCTATATAATCTTGGTGTTTGTGTGAAGTATAATTTTCAATTAGGGACAGTAGAGATAATGATATGTCAAGAGAAGACTCGCCATTGGGAAGAATATGATAGTAATCTTCTCGTTTTTCTTTGGGGTCTATTGGGTCAACCAAGGATAATTCTGTGGCCATATGATATCTATCATAACCTAGAAGCATGGCCTCCCATGTACGAAGGTTTCCTTGAGCACTTCCCAAAGATTCTAGTTTCTAAAACAGTTTTTGACTGTACCTTTGTGAGGTGCTGAGACATGATGGTGTCCAATGTCACATTTGGTATATATTTGTATCCAAACTCACAGCATATGTGTTGTTGTATTTTGCACGACAATTGTTGTAATAAAGTTGTAGTTATTTTCTGTACCATGTATTTGACGACTCAGAATGGGTTGGGTGGAATGGACCTATTTTGGGGTCGTTACATTTGGTATCAGAGCTATAAGTAAAGAGCCCCGAGCTTCTCGCTGGTGACTTCCTGTTGATGGGGGATGCACCGAAGCCAGACTCTCCGTAGGGGACGCCGTTCTGCGGTGGCAAACTGATAGGTATCAATGTAAGGTGCTGACACAAGTTGGTGTCCAGAGTTACATTTGGTATCAGAGCTTAGGAATATGATCTCTGGCAGAGATCTGGGATTAGAACTAGGAAGGGAGAGACGAGAAATATCCTTCGCTAGTGTGTGTCCTACCTAAGCTGAATTTTCTTACTTGACAAATTGTGATATGTCAATTAACCTTTGTTTTGAAGCTGTATTCTAGAATGATATCTGAAATACAGGAGATGAGCAATGGAAAAATCATGATGACAGGAAAGATGGAATTTGGAATGGAAGCAAGGTATTCTCAACTCTTTGAAATACAAGGTACGTAAATTTCGGGGATGAAATTTCATAAGGAGGGGAGATTGTAAGACCCCGAATTTTATGAAATAAAAGTATTCAATTTTTCTTATAATTACTATTCAGTAAATGATTAAATTGATAAATGTTAAAGTTAAGGGTGATATATGAATTTTTTTTTCAAAATACACAAGTGGTTATAAAATATTTATTGTTGTCGGGGAATATTCGTTTGGTCGTGGAATATTCTTTCTGTCGTGGAATATTCGTACGACGGCGCAACCATTTGTGGGCCCCATAACAGAATAACTGTCGGATGAAGAAAACGACAAATTTGAGTTTTTACAAATAATGGCGTAGTTGTTACCGTTAACACTGTTGGAATACCCGGTGGTTAAAATACAGTAATACGCGTTATTGCACAGTAGCACACGGTATTGCACAGTATTTTTGAAATTATTGATTCTTACGTAAGAAGGCACTACTCAATAATTGTTACAGTAGTTACTATTCAATAATTTATTTTATTGATTCAATAATTGTTGCGTTGATATTTTATATTATTGTTGTTTCAATAATTATTGCTTCACAGTATTTCCCATTATCAGATCAATAATTCATATTATTTGAATAATATTATTAGATAACATTATTGGCAATGTCTAGAAAGTTCTGTCTAAGGAGAGGTTTGGTCACCTAATTGCGCGCCAGTAAGGAGAAATTCTTATTGGAAAGCCCCCTCTTTCCTAGGAACGGCCTGGTTGCCATAAATGTGATTCTGTAATATTATTTGTGAATAATTAATTATTGATTCATATGATAAGGAAATATTTATTTTATGTGGATATAAATGAGGGATATATTTTTGTGGTTAAAAATGAAGGAGTTAATGTTGAGGTGTTTTATCTGTATTTTTGTCGGAACGGAGGTATTGAAAATCAAATTAGGGTTTTTTAGATACTTTACGAGGGTTATAATTTTTAATCCGACCGTTGGATCGTGGTAATATTTGGATATGTTATACATATATAAGTTGAGTATATGTCCATAAATTTTGAACCGTTAAAAATGAACGTATGATTTGTTATGAATTTTACGAGATGACTGGTTCAGAAATTGTTGAATTTTTGGAGTTAATCATTTTGGTAGAAAATTCTAGAATTGGTGGGCCCCACTCTTGGTTGGTGAAGAAATGTGCTGAGATTTTTATTCAAATGTGGTGGGTGAGAATAGTAGCAGGTAAAGCCATCAGGTTGCAGGTTAAGTCTGCTTCGGCGTGCTAACATTTTCTTATAAATAGAGGGCTAAGTTAGAATTAAAAAACACACCAGAAATAAGTTTTCTCTCTTTCTCTCTCTAGATTATTGAGTGTATTTTGTGAGTATTTAGATACTTGATGAGTTGCTATTCATCGGTGCAAGTTTCCTTCGGCGTCATATCCGATATCCAGTCAGAAGTGTTGCTCTTTTGAGGTAAGAGATAGTAAGGGATTTTAAGGGTTGTTATGAAGTCTATTATCTTCTCCACATTAAAAATTCGATATCCATAAAGTCTATTATCTTCTCCACATTAAAAATCCACTAACAATATTTTATCCCTGTAACATTAATCAACAGTTCCTTTCCACAATTATATGAATAACTCATAATTATAATTGCAATTCTAAATTCCTCTTCGCATCAAGGACGAAGATAATTTTCATCACATGTCTTTACCTGAAACATCAAAGATCATAGTTATACCAAATCATAGTTCCTGTTTATAATCATACTAACAATTTCATCTTTGCACTACGGCCAAAGATATTCATCAACAGACCATCTTTGCACTACATGCCAAAGATATTCAACAACAAGTCATCTTTGCACTACGGGCCAAAGATATTCATCAACAGTTCATATTTGCACTACAGACCAAATACATTAATATCTCAAAGAAATATATAATCATTTCAGAATTTATATAAACAATAATTATAACCATGTTGATCATTTCACATTTGCACTTAAGCTAAAGATATTCAATTATAAATTCAATGGTCATGATCATACCAGTCAACAATTCAATTTTGCACTGCTGGCCAAAGGGAACCCATAGTCATGATCATACCAAAAATCTACCTATCTTTACACTCAAGTCAAAGAGAAATATCATCATTAGGGTTATAAAAATATTATATATAATAGTAAAATCAATATAATCAGAACATCTAGATTTAATTTCAAGAGTAATATACCTCATAAAAAATCTGCATATACCTCATATAGGATTCTCAAGCCATAAAATCTTATTTTTTAATTTTCTTACTTCACATAACATATTTAATTCATTTACTCATAACTAGTCCATTTTTATAAAAAAATACCAAATCAGTACAAAAAAATTTTCTTTTATGAGATTTAGTAGAATATAGTCTCATTATTGAACATATATTTTTCTCAGAATTTTTAAAAAATATTTACTATTTTTCATATGGCCAAAACAGCTGAATATTTAGATATTTTTCAAAAATTATACTTTTATCCAAAAATTTCAAAATTTACAGAGTGTACTTCTATCATATACATGTACTCCCAGTAAAAATTTTACCAATTTTGGAGTTAACCACAAGGAGTTATAAGGGTTTACTTTTAAAATAGTCTTTCCCCATAAAATTCATAACTCTTAATCTATGCATCCAAAAATTGTCATTTTTGGACACAATCTAGAAAACTCATCAAATTATCATTTTAAATTTTTCCAGAATTTTTGAAGGTTAAAAATATTACGAAACTGAAAAACATAATAACCCTTAAAATCCCTTACTATCCCTTACCTCAAAAGAGCAGCACTTCTGACTGGATATCGGATATGACGCTGAAGAAAACTTGCACTGGTGAATAGCAACTCACCAAGTATCTAAATAGTCACAAAATACACCCGATAATCTAGAGAAAAAAAGAGAGAAAACTTATGAATTCTAATGTGATTTTCAATTCTAACTTAGCCCTCTATTTATAGGAAAATATTAGCACGCCGAAGCAGACTTGACCTGCTACCTGATGACTTTACCTGTTACTATTCCACCCACCAAAAATCAGCCATCTTTCCCAACAACCAAAAGTGGGGTCCACCCATTTCTAGAATTTTCTACCAAAATCATTTATAAACCTAATTTCCGAATCAGTCACCTCTTAAATTTCATAACAAATCATTCGTTCATTTTTTACGGTTCAAAATTTGTGAACATATACTCAACTTATATATGTATAACATATCCAAAAATCAAAACGATCGAACAGTCAGATTAAAAATTATAACTCACACAATAAAGCTGTAAGAACACTTATTTGATCTTTTAATACCTCCAATTCGACAAAATACTGATAAAATACCTCAACATTAATTCCTTCATTTATAACCACATAAATAAATCTATCATTTATATCCACATCAAATAAATATTTCATTATCATATAGATCAATAATTAATTATTCACAAATAATATTACAGAATCACAATAATGACAACCAGGCAATTCCCAGGAAAGAAGGGGCTTTCCGATAAGGATTTCTCCTTACTGGCGCGCAATTAGGTGACCAAATCTCTCCTTGATAGAACTTTCTAAACATTGTCAATAATGCTATCTAATAATATTATTCAAATAATATGAAATATTGATCTGATAATAGAGATACTGTGCAGTGATAATTATTGAAACAACAATAATATAAATTATTAACGCAGCAATTATTGATTCAATAAAATAAAATATTAAACATAAATTACTATAACAATTATTGAGTAGTGCCTTCTTACGTAAGAATCAATAATTTCAAAAATACTGTGCAATACCGTGTGCTACTGTGTAACTACGCGTATTACTGTATTTTAACCACCAGGTATTTCAACAGTGTTAACGGTAATAACTACGTCGTTATTTATAAAAACTCAAATTTGTCATTTTTTTCATCCGACAGTTATTCTGTTATGGGGTCCATAAATGGCTGCGCCGTCGTACGAATATTTCCCGACAGAAAGAATATTCCACGACTAAACGAATATTTTCCGACAACAATGAATATTTTATAACTACTTGCGTATTTTGAAAAAAAAAATCATATATCACCCTTAACTTTAAATTTTATCAATTTAACCATTTACTGAATAGTAATTATAAGAAAAATTAAATACTTTTATTTCATAAAATTCGGGGTCTTACATAACAATTCAAAATTGTGTTACCCGATGTGCAATACTTGAACAAAAGCACTCTTTGTCAGAGTATAAGATATTAGAGCTGGAATCTAATAATGCTATGATCAAAGTTCTGATGAAAAAAGAAACAACTAAACGAATGAGAATGGAGGATGCATGGATAAAAGCCGCACGACGCGTTGATATTGTAGAAAAAGACGTCCGATCCAATAAGACCAAAATAGATGAAATAGATTTCGCTTTTTGGACAACAATTGGTAGAATCCAACATCGAGTTCGGAATTACCCTATGCAGAGCGGTCAACCCCAATTCGATATGGATCGGAGAGTAATGATTCAAATCATGGATCAGGAATGCAACGAAGTAATTAAGGGTGGAATGTCCTCTATAGCAAAGTCAAGTTCAACTGGGATGGTGACTCCAAAGGATGTCTCAGACAAGTCAAAATCGGTAGTTTAAGAGAGTGCATTTTTTTGTGACGAGTAACCTGAACGAAGTTATCACGGGTAAGCTTATCATAATCTCTAGTGAAGTCTATACCTTATTTGATACCGGTTCTACCCATTCTTTTATTTCTCCTACTTGCGCTCAACGTTTAAATTTAACTCCGGAGAAATTAGACTTTAATTTATCTGTTGAGACTCCGTTGAGAGAAATCTTCGTTGCCTCCACTATTTATAAATCTTGTTTAATTAAAATCGACACCCTCACGTTACCTGTCAATCTTATCTCTTTAAAAATACTCGCATTTGATGTGATTTTAGGAATTTACTGGTTAACTACTCATCATGCTAAAATTGATTATTTCGTAAGGTTGTTAGCTTTCATATTCCTAACCAACCTGTTATGAGAATTCAAGCAACCAGACCACTAAAGTCAATCACTGTCATATTAAGCCATAGAGCCATTCGTTTATTGAAAAACGGATGTCAAGCTTTCTTAGCTCATATCACAGATTTAAACAAAAATACGTTAAATTTGAATGATATTTCTATTGTTAATAAATTTCCTAACGTATTCCCTGAAGAATTTACTAGCCTACCCCTGTAAAACCCCCAAATTCAGGTACTTAAAACCCGAACTCGGTGCTTCACGATACCATTTCTATGAGCAAAATAATACTAATAATAATAACAATAATATAAAGATCAACTTAATTTACATATCATCAGAGTCTAATCCCCAGGTACGAGACCTTTAAACATTCATTACAACCAATAATAGATAATATATATTATACTCGTCTTAATAATATCAAATTATTACATAGAATACCACAAATCTTATTTGGTTAGCTTTCCTTTTCCTTTGTTTCTGCATGAGCCTTCTGGTTCTTCACACTTAGCTGAAAACATTTAAATTAAGCAAGGATGAGCATTTGAGTGCCCAACAAGTAATAGCAATTATATATATATATATATATATATATATATATATATATATATATAAGCTGAAAGATTTTAAATGTTTTCTTCATACTACCCTTTTACAACAAATCAATAATTGTGAAGTAATCTGAACCGATAATAATAACACAACAACTCTCTTTCATATTTTTGAAACTACGTAATGACTATAATTAGGGTTAAGGTGATATACTATGAACGTTGTTTTCAATTTTCAAAAAGGTTAAACAAAACTTCATCTGTAAACCATCATAACTTACGGGCACGGGGGTGATCAGCCCATTGTACCCTGTATTGATCAACAATACATGTAAGAACGAGGGTATCGTTCACTCTGTCCGCCTTGGGAGCATAAAAGTTTTCCCGTGTAGGGATGTTCATACTTGTCTGGGTTTCAAATCAAAGGTTTTATCTTGTTCAACAATAATCTATAATTCATATATATATATATATATATATATATATATATATATATATATATATACGGGTAATTGACAAAGGTGTATCAACATGTAATTAAATACAATGATTATCTAAGTGGGGACACTTGTATAACCATTTTTAGAAATTAACAAACAGAATATATATCTGAATTACCATATACTAACATGTTGATAATCAATGAGTGTATATAATATAGGGTTAATATTCTGTACAGTAATAATATATAATTTAGAAACATTATTACTCATGTCCATTGCATAAAGAAAATGCAAAGGTAAGATATTTGCCTGATGCGCTGTTTACAATTTGTAACTTAGTTTTATCTTTTATATAACACCTATCAGTAATAAGATCATTTTACTGATTAAAATGACATATTATAACACATAGCACTGCTTATTACAGTCAGCACATTACCTAATCACATTATCACATATGTTTAACAACCATTGAATCACAAATAAACACTATCAAATCAAATTATCTAAGTTCAGATCAATTTCTGAAACATGTCGGTGTACCGACGGCTTTATCGGGTAATTATCGAGTCTAGGACTCTATTCTGTAACTGTAAGACCCCAACTTTTATAAATAAAGATGAATTTTCTATAAATATCATTTTTGAATATTATGGAGTTAATTTGATATAATGTTATAGTTGTGGGTAATATTTATAAATTTTGCAAAGTACGCAAGTTGTTATATAATATTCGATTGGTCGGGAAATATTCATTTTAACAGGAAATATTCGTACAACGGCACAATCATTGGTGGACCCCACAACAGAATTATTGTCGGATTGAGAAAACGACAAAAATATTTTATTAAAAATAACGGCGGACGTTTTACCATTAATACTGTTGAACTACTCGGTAGTAAAAGTACAGTAATACGTGTGGTTGCATAGTAACACACGGTATTGATTATTAATGCTTATGTGAGAAGTCACTCAGTTTGATTCAATTATTATCAGTTAATAATACGAATTATTTAGCGATAATGACGTATTGTTTTATTCGTATTATTAACGTAATAAAACAGAAACATCTTTTTATATAAAACAGAATATTTTATTAAAGTTATTCTATAAATAGAATATATTATATTTTATTTAAAAGATTTTTCTTTAAATATGGACCGTCAGATTAAAGTAATCAATCTGGACCGTTCATGGATTAGTTACTATGCATTCCATTTTTCTATAAATAGCAGCTCATTCCTTCATTATTTCTTACGAATTCACTGAACTCTAGAGAGAGAAACTATAGAGAGAGAGAAGAAAAGTATTCTGCTACTTAACTACTTCCTTATTTCAGTTCTTCTTTAAAATGGTAAGGGGTGTTATTCTTTCTTATTCATGAAGAGAACTGTTGTCATTCCATTTCTTATAATTCTGTTGGAATAACCTGTATACGCGGTCTATCCTATACTTGGTGACATTCTTCTATTATTCTGTTGGAACATCCTGTCTGTGTGTTTTACACCGGACCTGGTTCCGTCTTTATTATTATTCTGTTGGAACATCTAGTCTGTGTGTTTTACACCGGACCTGGTTCCGTCTTTATTATTATTCTGTTGGACTATTATTCTGTTGGAACATCCTGTCTGTGTGTTTTATACCGGACCTGGTTCCGTCTTTATTATTATTCTGTTGGAACATCCTGTCTGTGTGTTTTACACCGTACCTGATTCCGTCTTTATTATTATTCTGTTGGAATATCCTGTCTGTGCGTTTTACGCCGGACCTGGTTCCATTGTTTATTATTCTGTTGGAATAACCTGTCTCTGCGGTCTATCGCATGCATGGTGATTTCTTTTGTTATTCCATTCTTTATTATACTCAGTTGGTTAAGTTTTGACTTCTATATTCCATGAAATTTGTGGAATATCCTTGATAATTGCGTTTCATCCAGTATCTTTTTATGAAAATATTCTTTTAAGCATTCTTGAATTTTACTTCACAAGGCAGTATCATGTTGATAATTTGGACGTTGTTAATTCTTGGATAAATTAATTCTTGAACTTGTTTTATTGAATTCTTATATCATTGTCATCATCCTCATGTTTATAAAATGTTGAAAGCCATCTGTGGCCTGTAGTGCATAGATGGACTTGGTATGATTATGACCAGGGATTATTCGGTATAATCATGACCGTAATGTTACAAATGATGTGGTAAAAGTCCTCATTGGCCCGTAGTGCATTGATGGACAGTTGTTGGCATGATCATGACCATTAATGAATACACGAATATCCTTGACTGTAGTGCAGGGGTGATTCGATGATGTGGATTATTTTTTTAAAGCTGAGTCCCAGCGAAAACAGTGTTGAAAAACCTTTTAAATCATAAAAGATAGTATATTTTATTTTCTACTTGACTCTTTTAATGGATTGCTTGTTCCGCTGCAGTTAAACTTTATGTTCATTATATTTTATCAGTTTAACACTGTTGAAGGCTAATGATATTTTATTCTGCATTATCTTAGTCATAATATTTCTTACTGGGCTAGTTGAGCTCACCCTTTCTTTCACTGTTCTCTTCAGGAAATGAGAATATAGCTGGGACGAGTCGGAGAACGGAGTGATGAACCAGATGATAGTATTAGTAGTCCTCACTATTCTATTAAATAGTGTGATAATAATTGTAATGAGGACTCCTTTTGAGTTTGTATAGTCTGTAGTAGACAATAATTGTATTCAAACTCACAGTTATGTTTTGTCGTATTGTACACGACAGTTGTATTAGTAAGTTGTATTTGTATTCTGTACCATGTATCTGACGACCCAAGATGGGTGATGTATACCTAGTTTTGGGGGCGTCACAGTAACTCAATATCTTCAAATATCAGTCATATTACTTATAATAATTTTTAAACATTTATTATAATTTATCATGAATTTTCAAACACTGGAATCAGTTTTAAATGATTTAAATATTAAACAATTATATTATCATTAATATTTAATTAATATTAAACTATTAATAAAACCATTGTCAAAATATTAAAGTTATTTATAATAACTTAGAATATTTTTAAAGTATTTATATTACCCTTAAATGATTTTTAAAACATTTAAAATTATTTTTAAATAATTACCATTCATATTAAAGTATTAATGTTTTATTTGTCAAAATATTAAAAGTCATTAATTATAACTTAAAATATTTTTAATTCATTTATATCCTTTTTAAATGATTTTTAAATTAATAAAATTATTTTAAACTATTTATTTAATATAATTATGAAATAAATTTAATATTAAATTAATATCATTAATATTAAATTATTAATAAAATTATTCTTTAAATATTAAAAGTTATGTTTTATAACTTAAAATATCTTTAAACACTTTATTTTCATTTAAAATGATTTTTTTCTAATATTAAAATCATTTTTAAACTCAATTATTTAATATAATTATTAAATAATTTTAATATCATTAATAATAATTAGTTAATGAAATTTACCTTTAAATATTAAAAGTTATAGTTTATAACTTAAAATACTTTTAAATACCTTATTATTATTTAAAATAATTTTTTAATCTAATAAAATTATTTTTAATTAATTTATTTCATTCATTTAGTAATTAACTTAATTATCATTAATATTTAATTTATTAATGAATTTCATCACAAAATATTAAAAGTCATTAAAAATAACTTAAAATATTTTCTTATATCATAGTATAATTTTAAATGATTTTTCAAATATTAAAATTATTTTTATCTAATTTATTTAATATTATAATTAAATAAATTAAATACTAATAATATTTCAAAAATAATAAATATTTATGAAATATACTTAAAATAATTAAAAACTAATTTTCAGAATTTAAAATAATTTTTAATAATTTATTTGGTATTTTTAATAATTAAAAACTACTTTTTTCTATTTATTTAATTAAATTAATTAATTTTCGGAAATATATGTCGCTAAAGGGCCCTATAGCGACGAAACTGTCGCTATAGGTGTTCTTGAGGTGTTCATCATGAAACCCTGAACACCAAGTCAGAAATCGGACTAGCTGCTTTGACCGAGCTTAATGTTCTTTCTAATTTGTTTCTGTCTAATCTAAAGATCATATCTTGTAGTACTCATGTAATACTACACAATACAGCCATCAACAGGTTCAAAACATAAGAAACCAAAGAGATCTAGGCTTCAGAAAAACCTTGTCAGAAGTTGTTCTTCATTTCTGGGTTTCCAGAAATGAAGAACAGTCCGAGTAGGCAACTTATGATCTTCATAATTTGCAACACATGAAATATTTTTGCGATGTAACAATTCCAGCTTGTAGACAACACATACGAATACAAATCTATCACATAACCTTGTCATAACATCAACAAATAAAGCAGATACACGCCGGTCAAACTATGTCAGAAAATCATTCAAATGTTTTCTGGGTTTGCCCAGAAAACAGCCATCGTGATCTTTTTGCCTACTTTGACCGGGCACTGAAGTCAGTCTACTTGACGTTTAGGAGATTTTAAGGCATAATCTTAAAGTACTTATACCATACTACAATATTGCTACAACAACCGAAACAAAACAACTAACAACGCAAAAATCTGGGCCTTTAAACTTCCTGTCAGAACGATCTGGGCATGTTCTTGACTGCCCAAATTTCCTTCAGTCATGGTCGGTCAACGACCTTTGACCACGAATAACTTTCAAACTAAACATCAAATGACTCTGATTCTTTTTGTTGATTAAAGACCACATTACAAGCTACACATAACAACTTAAAAATAACAAAAATCATAATCAAACAAAGATCTGTGGTCACTGACATTCATTGTCAGACCACAGTTGAACTTTTTTCCATATTTTACAAATCTTCAAATCTGAGCCTCTAGATGTTATGGATTCAACATCTAGCAACCCAGATCATCATTAGACACTATAACCAACATATTTTAACACTTAATCATAACATCTAACATGTGGATCAAGATCAAATTTTCTAGGGTTAGTTCTTATACCTTACTTTGATCTTCTGATTCTGATCTTCTGATTTTGTTATGATGTTAGTAGGGCTTGATTATGTGACTGATATGCCACCAAATTTCGTTGGTTTTAGTGAAAGAGAGGATTGGTTGGATGTTTGAGCAAAAAGAGCAAAAAATGTGACTTTCTCTCTCTCCAAATCTATTTATAGAAATCTTGGATGCATGAATGGGCTGATTGAGTGGCTGATTGCTGTCACGTAAAGTCAAGAGAGTTGCTAGAGTTGTTGAGCAACTAAAATTTTAGCTAATTCTACAAGCAAGCTATTAAAGAATGCTCAAAAGGGTATTTTGGTCCATAGCCTTGCAAATTTAAGGACAAATCTTGTAATCTTGGCAAACCCTTAGGGTTTAACCCTAAGGTTTAGCACAAAATGAATTTCTAAGTTTTCTTTTAGGGTTTAAATTAAACTAAAAATAAAAATTAGTTTCTAAAAAATAGAAATTTAGGGTTCGTTAATTATTTAGTTTTTCTAATTAAATTATACAGGAACATTAGGGTTTAATATCTCTAATTATAATTAACTTTGCTAGATTAGCAATTAGGGTTTATACTTTTGGAAATTAGGGTTTCCAAATTACAATTAGGGTTTCCAATTACTAAATTAGGGTTCTAGTGTAGTAATTAAGGTTTAACAATTTAGGGTTTCCATAATTAACAATTGTAATTCTAATACTTGTTAATTAATCACATTAACACAATTACCAAAAATCTCGAACTCTAATTTGAGTTTCAAATTAGGGTTTTTCATTTCAGAAATTAGTGTTTCTAAATTTTTCAATCTAAATGTTAATTAGGGTTGACCTAATTAATCAATTCATTATATAATACACAACATAAATCATATAACACAGTTATATAGCAGTCTTAAACTCACAATTGATTTTCAATTTAGGGCTTCCCATAGTAAAACTAGGTTTTTGACATTAAACACCATAATTGACCAACCATCATCAATACGTACATACAGTACATATTTATAGCACTGAAAAATCAAAATATAATTAATATTATATTATTATTCTTATTCCTTGATAAAAATCCAAAATTAGGGTTTGGATTCCATATCTGATTTATTCTTCCATATTTAACCTTAATAATTAAGGTAAATTAATTAACTTAATAATATGTACTAAAATTCATATAATAAAATAATTATTATAATTCTTCTTAAAAATCACTCCATATATTATTTAAATAATATATGATTATATTTTTATGGAAAATAATTAATAAAAACCTTTCTACCATATTAATTATTATAAGAATATACTTAATAATAATCAATAATTCTAAAATAAAATTATTTGTAAATATTCATGTAATAAATATATTACATAAATACATATACACAATATCTTGTACAAATCCTCATCCTTAAAATAAAAAAAAATTATACTCAAAATTTTTGATTTAATTATATAAAAAATATCGGGTTGTTACAACCCGAGAGCGTGAAATCGAATTTTGTATCAACCTTGAACCTGATACAAAATCCTCAAATATTTTTTTAACCGAAAATGAACGCATTATGCGCCAAAGACGTTGACTCGAGCTGTTAAAAGATTATGTGCGACCATAACATTCAATACCATTATGAAAAAGAGAACGTATTAGCTGACGCGTTGAGTAGAAGATCATATGCGGGTACAAGTGCGATATTGTCAACACAGATACCCATTTTGCATGACTTGCAAAGGATGGAGATAGAGTTAAAAACTCTAGGGACCCACGTGATAATATCAAATATACGAGTAAAACCGACTTTAATCGATAAAGTTAAAGCCGCTCAAGCTACAGACTCAGAGCTTGAAATGTGAAGAAGAAGGTTCAAGAGGGCGTTATTCTAGAAGCAAGAATCAACGAAGAGAGATCTCAACCCTCGATTTTATTGGCCTATTTAAAATCCTCGATCAAGTGGGAATTGTGCCCTATAGACTCGCTTTACCGCCAAGTATATTGCGTGTTCATAACGTTTTTCACATATCGATGTTACGTAAATATGTGGAAGACGCGAACCGCATTATTGAGTTAGAACCGGACGAAATAGCGGAAGATTTAACGTATGAGGAGATACCTGTTAAAATGTTAGATAAGAAGGAATACATTTATGCTCAAAGGTTATACCTCAAGAGTTAGAATCTAAACAAGGTATCCTCACCTTTTCGGCATACCAGGTACGTACCCCAATTTCGAGGGCGAAATTTTATAAGAAATGGAGATTATAAGACCCCGAATTTTATGAAATGAAAGTATTCAATTTTCTTATAATTATTATTTTATTTAGTAAATGGTTAAATTGATAAAAGAATTAAAGTTAAGGGTGATATGTGAAAATTTTGCAAAGTAAAGCAAGTTGTTATAAAATATTCGTTTGGTCGGAGAATATTCTTTTTTGTCGGAGAATATTCGTACGACGACACAATTATTTGTGGGCCCCACAACAGAATTATTGTCGGAGTTAGAAAACGACAAAATTATCTTTTTATAAAAATAACGACGAAAGTTTTACCGTTAACTGTTAAAATACCAGGTGGTAAAAATAGAGTAATACGCATGGTTGCATAGTGGCACACGATATTGATTATTGATGCTTACGTAAGAAGCCACTCAGTTATACTCAATTATTGCTATAGTAATTACTGCATAGTATCTCATATTATTGATTCAATTATTGTCACAGTATCATCTGCATAATATTTTATATTATTAAATCAATAATTGAGACGACAAAGTTATTCATATTATTATTTGCAATATTGACGATATCTAGAAAGTTCTGTCGAGAAAAGATTTGGTCATCTAATTGCGCACCAATAGAGAAAAATCCTTATCGAAAAGCCCCCTCTTTCCTGAGAATAATCTGGTTGTTAAATATTATGAGTTATAATATTAATGATGAATAATTGTTAGAAGATAAAAAATGTGTTGATAAAATGATTTGTGGTAATATTTATTCAATCTTTGATATAAATAAGAAGTCCGTTATGAGACGTTTGTGGTAAGTTTGATTTATTCTATGGGGGTCCATATGTCATCATCTAAGAGTCACTTTCGCCAATAGTAATTGCATTTACCAGACGTCAAACTACTTGCCGTTTCATATTACAGGCGTTGAATCAATTGTCGTTCGCATTACAGGTGTCGACCAATTGTCGTTTCACATTACAGGCATCGACCAATTGTCGTTTCACATTACAGGCGTCGACCAATTGTCGTATCACATTACAGGCGTTAAACCACTTTTCTTTTCACATCACCAGTCGTCAAGCCACTTGCCTCTTCTCATTGCAAGTGCTAAGCTATAAATCTTCTATAAATAAAAGCTTATTTCTTCTTTCATTCTCACCAATTCACTACAACTCACAAGAGAATTTTATAGAGAGAGAATCAGAGAGAATCAGAGAGAAAGAAGAAGAGTATTCTGTTACTACATTATTTTAGTATCTAATCTCCTACTAAGGTAAGAAGTATTATTTCTTTCGTATTCTTAAGGGATGTTATTTTGTTCAATATTCGCTTGAAGTAATATTTTCTTCCATACTCTATAGTATGTAAGTAATATTATTTCGTTTCAGATTTCGAATTCTATACTCGTTTTGTTAAAATTATGCTTCTGTACTCCATGAAATTAGTAGAATATCCTTGATATTTGCGCTTCATCGAGTATCTTTTCATGAAAATACTATTCTGAGCATTCTTGATAAGTTTTTAGCTTTTTCATGTCGGAGTACTATTCACAGGATTACTATTCTCGAAGTACTATTCACGGGGTATTATTCACTCAAGTACTATTTACCCGGGGTACTATTCATGATAAAAATTGATTCGTTTTTGGTCTAAATTATTTTTGGTACACTATTATTCTTGAATTTTACTCCACAAAGCAGTATCATGTTGACAATTTGGACGTTATTGATTTCTGGATAAATTAAATTATAAATCTTTAAAAATTTATTCTTGAACTTATTTTATTGAATTCTTATATCATTGTCATCATCCTTACGTTTATATTATGTTGAAAGTCATATGTGGCCTGTAGTGCATAGATGGACTTGGTATGATTATGACCAGGAATTATTCGGTATAATCATGACCGTAATGTTACAAATAATGTGGTAAAAGTCCTCATTGGCCCGTAGTGCATTGATAGACAGTTGTTGGCATGATCATGACCATTGATGAATACACGAATATCCTTAGCCCGTAGTGCATGGATAATTTGTGGTCGTGATACTAATAAATATCCTTGGCCGTAATGCAGGGATGATGTGGATTATTTATTAAGCTGAATCTCAGCGATAAAACTGTTGATAAACTTTATAAATCATAGAAGATAGTAGATATCATGCTCTACTTAACTATTCTAATGGATTGCTTGTTCCGCTGCAGTTAAACTTGATGTTTATTATATTTTATCAATTTAACACTGTTGAAGGCTAACGATAATTTATTATACATTATCTTAGTCATAATATTTCTTACTGGGTTAGTTGAGCTCACCCTTTACTTTCATTGTTCTCTTCAGAAAATGAGAATATAGCTGAGAATAGTCGGGGAACGGGGTGACGGTCCAGATGTTAACATTAGTAGTCCTCACTATTCTATGAAATAGTGTGATAATAAATGTATTGAGGATTCCATTTGAGTTGAATACTGTCTAGAAAACAATATTCGTATTAAAACTCTCAGTTTATGTTTTGTCGTATTTTACACGTCAGTTGTATTTGAATTTTGTACCATGTATTTGGTGACTCAAGATGGGTGATGTATACCTATTTTGGGGGCGTCACAGGTGACGTGGAACATGTGGGTCGTTGGGTCTGCACTGCTCTGATACCATATTGAAACATCTAACTCAAAACCAATTGACTATGAATAAAATAGTTTCTCAAGTTATATATTAAGTTTTCAAGTATTAGTTGCTCGATGTAAAACTTTATATCTCAATATATGATATATGCTCAAATTTAGGAGTGTCACATCTACCGTTAATTTGATAAAAATAAACCAATTTATGTGAAAAAGGCAAATGTAAAAAGGGATATTAATATTTTCATCATAGAGTTAAGCACATGTTAAAAAACTTCACTCGCGTATAAGATTGTTTACGATTAGTTTAGTGATGAGTTTAAATAGAGTCAAGTAATTGCTTCAAATTATGATAGCTTTACAAATACGGATACAAACATAAAATAATTCAATTTAAAAAATTAATTTTAGAAAAATCAAAGTGTAATTAAAAACATTTAGTGTTTCAAAACCCACATAACTCACTTGCATAATAACATGTATCGATATAAAAATACTATTATTAATATATTAAATCATCAATATATATATTGACTTGTAACATGACACACTGATTTTTTTTGGTCATAATGATTATTATTATATATAAATGAAAAGTTTATTTAAAAAAAACAACAACAAGAATACGAGAAACACATAAACAGAGTAACATATATCAATTTTTTTTTATAATTGTTAAATTCACAACACTTTTTATTATTTTCATAACAAAAGTATCGTTGTAGATGTATAGTGATGGTGAAAACTGTCGCTATAGGATCTATTGCAACACTTTTGTTGTGTAAATAACAATTTTTATTGTAAATTTAACAATTTCTTTTTTTTTCTTCTGGATTTTGCAATTTCAGTTAGGTAATTTGACATTTTTTTAGTTATATTTGACTAATGGCATTAATATATTAATATTTTTTTATTAAAAAAAGTTAAATAACTTAAAAATAATAAAAATTATTGCCTCTCTATCTTATTTAGACCTGGCAAACGGGCCCAAAGCCCGCGGGCCAGGCCGATCGGCCCGCCAAAAAGCGGGCTTTGGGCCGCATATTTTTGGCCCATAAAAATTCGGGCCTTTTTGGCCCGGCCCAGCCCGTCCGCGGGCTTTACGGGTTCAAAAAAGTGTAAAAAAATAGGCATAAACCACCTTTGGCTAGCGGGCCGGCCCGGCCCGCCCGTGAGCCCGCGGACTATGGGCTTACTGTTTTTGGTCCGTAAAAATTTGGACCTTTTTGGCCCGGTCTGTTTTAGCCCGTCCCGACCCGCGCCCGCCCGCCCGCCCGTCCGCCTGTTTGCTACCTCTAATCTTATTCAAACTCTTTATATTTTCTATTTAACAAATGAAAATCACACCAGATAAGCCTTTAATTTTCCCGCTTGATTATCAACGTCAAATTGTTGAGCCATTTATGGGCCTATAATTTCATGTGTGCGTGAGAGAGAGAGAGCATGTATAAAAAGTTTTAAATAAATAAAGTCTATATAAATTATATAATTAAATTCCAGAGTTATACTTCCTCCGTCTGAAATTATTTGCTTTTCTAGAGTTCCACACACATACCAATATGTGTAATAAATATACTAAAATATCCTTATGTGCTGATTTTTTTTGTTTTCTGCGCATGAATACTTATTGGTGGAAATATGAAAAGATGCTTAAAAAAGAGGAGAGGCATGAATGAGAGTAATGACTATCATTAATTAGGGTAAAGGAGCAAACTTAGAAAGCAAAGGGAAAAAATGCATTGAAATATTGAAAAAGCAGATATTGTGGGACAAATTTTTTTTACTAAAACAGCAGATAATTTGGGACGAAAGGAGTATAATGTTTTAAAAAGTATAGAGATGTTGAAGAATATAGAAATTAAATGTAATGTAGATAGTTTTGCTTAATTATTTATTTTTGTTGGAAAGCATAGTTTTGATTAATTGGATTATTATATAAGTTTGAAATTAAAAGAATGAATCCACTTATTGGTTAGACCTATAGCTATCTAAAAACTAATAATATATTTTTTAATAGAGTCCTAACTAAATTGTGTAAAACTAAAACCAACAATAATTATATTTTGTTGGGTTTAATTAGGGTACGAAGGTAATATAGTGCTTTTAATCCAAGATATGTGTTTTCTTTTTATTTATTAAAAATTACATAAAAAGTTAACCGTCTGATGGACAAGCCACATCAGTCGCAAATCGCAATTGGGTTGATATATATATATATATATATATATATATATATATATATAAAATATAAATTGCAAAAGCTATGGGTTTTTTTCTTTGAATTTTCTTAATTAACTTTTAATATACGTCGTTTTATAATTGTACATAAGTATAATAAAAATAATTTATAATATTAATTAATTATATTATCATTGTATTGAAAAAAAAAGATATTATTTATTAGCTATAAATAGTGGAAAAAATAAAATTATATTTAATATTTAAAATAATATTAAAAACTAAACTATTAATATTTAATTAAAATTAAAATTCTCAAAAGATAAATATTAACCGATAAAAGCACCTTTCAAACCAACCTCTTAAAAGGGACGCAGGGTCAGGGAGTAGTACTTACCGTCTACATGAAAAGTCACACTAAATGGAAGTACTTTTGAGATACAGAAAGAAGGCAAAACAAAAACATGGAGTGGTGAATTATTCCAAAGTCACCGTCTTTAATATTTTTCAGGTATTATACTAACTAGGGTTTTATTAATGTTGATATATACATGCTTTTGTGATATATAGTAAGCGATAGAGTAAGGGATATAAAGTTTCATTCTACAACTTTTGGTCTAGGTTTGGTAAATGGACGTTAAATTGGGCCAATTGAATCACTAATTTTTGTTCAAGGAATTGATTGCAATAATGTCGAAGTATTTAGATCCTTTTCATAAAAATGGGTCTAAGAAGAGGTTGTAAAGTATCTTTGAAGAACATTGTGGTTTAGTGATCCAAAATTTAAATTTTGTTGTAGCATTTATGTTAATTTGAAGTTTTTTTCTAGTATGGATTTGGTTCAGGGGAATTTTTGTTTTCCAGCTAGTCTTATTATGGTACTGCCAGTGTTTTGTGCGTTCAGTTTCCCTAGGAAGCTTTGAAGTTGATATAAGAGAGAAGGTCATTTGTTTGAGATATAAGATTTGAGCTCTTTAGCTTTGGAGGCTTGGGTTTTGAGGAGTCTACCCTTTAATGTCTTCTGATCTCTCAATCGTTGCATATCTCACAACGAGATAGCTGATTGCCACTGTAGCGTAAGCTTATTGTTGTTGTTCAAGATGCATCATCCTTTCTAATATGCTCTAATTCTTGCTGCCATTTATGCAGTAGCCTGGCTGTCGTGTGTCTGCTTGTTAGTCCAAGGACTTTCATAATTGATTTTAATTTAGGTGTGATGTAATATAAAATTAAATGATTTTTAATTGTAATTTGTTCACAAGAATCTTTGATAAGAACTAAAAAAGTGGAGCCGGCGCTGTTCAAGCTTGAGCTCATTCTAAACCAACTCCAACTGATCTTTGAAAACTCAAAAGCTTGGAGAGGAGCACATTGGAGAGGTTTGGTTGGTTCTTATGGAGAAAGTTTGGCTGTTGGCCAACGGTTTCTGAAATTAACAACTACTTATGTCACGATAGGTTGACTATTCTCGAAAATACAATTGGCATTATAGACGAAATAATTATATATATACATATTATAATAATAATTTATAAGAAAAAGGTGGATAACAACTAAAGCTTTGTTATTTCTTCTTAAAAAGGAATCAATCGCCATTTTCATCTTAGGCCTGTCACCCTATATTACTCTATATCTCTCATTCTAGTCCTGTCTTTCCATTTCCTTTCTTCCAACTTCAAATTTTTTCAAGCAGTTTATTCCACCATCATCATCAACATCTCTCTCTTTCTCTCATGGTACAAAATCAGGTATTTTTATGTATATAGTCATATTGCTACATATACCCACTTCTCTTTACTCATGTTTACTATTTGTGTATGTATATGTGAATTTATCTCTGATTTTCACACGAGGGTGTAAGCTACAAGAGATAAGATTAAAAAGTCAAGAAATCGAAATTGATTGAGAACCGTTTGAAGTAAGAGTGGCCTTTAAGTAAAACAAAACTAGTATACAACTTGAAGAATAGTTATATGCTTGGTCTAACTTGGTTTGTTTGCATCCCTAGTAACTAGGAAGCAAAGATATAGGTGCGGGAATTTGGGTGCTCCATACGAGAATGTGTGGGTTTTCCAACATTTTAAAAATGGGGATTCAGATGCTACGGGGATACGAGACATATTAAACATATTGTATACACGATGTAATATTGCATTATTGTTATACTAGTTGTTGAAAGTGCTTTGTATTATTTAATACCAATATATATTTAATCTTTTGTGTAACTAAAGTTTAGGCACTGGTGTGTAAATATGTAGATATAGGGGACTATGAATTAAATGTATAAAACTACAAGGTTTTGATGTAATTTTGTATAATAAATAAAGTTGAAAAGGCCACAAGGTCGTATTGGATAAGTCAATGAAAAGAGAGAGAAAGAGGCGGGTGACCTGTCATCCGTCTCCTATCAAAAGGTGGTAAGTCTTTCTTATTCGATCTTTTGTTTTCCCTTTTTTTTACTTCCCTTTTTCTCTCTCTATTTTCTTCATCTTTTCACTGGTGTCATAATCTTAACAGTCAATGTTCTAGATTATCAATGTGCAAGAAAGCACTAGGTGGTGGAGGGAGCTTTGAGCGTAGGTGGCACCTAGGATGGATGCTCTAGGCGGTGTTATTTTTATTTAATATCATTTTTTAATGAAAATATATGGGTGAAGTTTGAAACATATCAAATTTTAGGACTATTATTATAATTAGGAAGAAATTTTGAGGCATGTGTTTGTAAATTGTAATGACATGTATATTATTATGTAAAATTGGTGAGTTTAATGGGCCACATATTCTTTTTTAATTGATCTTGGGCTTTAAGTCGTGAATTTATCATTGGAGCTGGAAAGCTAGGACACACAAATAAGAAACCCTAGCTGCCCCCATAAGCGTGATTTGCGAAGGTAGCGCGGCAAAAGAGATCGGTGACTTTGACATTCAACCCTTAGGTAAGGTTATTTGTCCCTTTTGATCTTCTCCTTCTTCTTTCTTCTTTTCTTTTGTAAATTGATATGATGAGTCCTAAGTGTTTTTGTTTTCGTAAATTGATATGATGAGTCCTAGGTGTTTTGTTTTCGCCTAGGCCTAATTTCCAATGTTGGGTTTATCATCGCCTAGGTGGCCGCTAGTGTGACTTTTAGAACACTGGTAACAATCTTTTACACTACCCTGTAAAAATGAAGGTGGAAGGATATAAGAGGAAATATTTTAAGTAATAATGAAAAAGGGACACGACAGTTGCCACACAAGGTGCATATCTCGGTGCACCCACACCCTGGCGCATCCCGTGTGCAGTGTGACCCTTAACAGCCGAACCCCTGCTTCCTAGCCTAGTAATTGAGGCTAGGACTATTGAAATATTTTCCTTTAATTCTTATAAGGATACCGGAGGAAACCACCTTAATTTGTTTTGATGGCTAATTTTTTAAATTTACAGATTTCTTTGGTTATGTGTAATTAGTTACCATTGTTGTAATAATTTAATTGGGAAGATTTTTTTTAGAATATGTTAGATTAGAAGTTTTCCAATTAAGTTATTTTGTTATAAATTTAAATATTAGACTTTTAAAGAAAGTGGTTTTTATAGATTCAAGGCATGGGAAGAGAGAGGAGTGAGGGCCTGTCCTTTGAGATATTATCAATTATTGAGCGTAAAATATGACGTCTTTTTCTATTTCTTTCCCCTGCCAAAACTGCAAGTCCTATGGCTGCTGAAAATCATCCAACAAGCCAATATTTGGTGATTCAAATCTGGTTTAATTCTTTCTTATATATTTGTAAATGTGTATAAGATAAATCTTACTATTTTGATTTGGACTTGGTTTTTATGTTTCTGATCAGGCCTTATTGATTTTATACCAATTTATAGAGAAAAAAAAAGCTTAAGCAATACTCGTGTTCATCCCTTGCGTGGAACATTCCAAGCTTCATCAGTCATACTTGTGCATGATCGTTTGGAGCCTTAGTAGTAATTTAGGAACAATTTTATAGAATTGCTGAAATATTTTTATGATGTGCATTTTACTAGTATGCAATTGGCTTACTTTTGTTGTGACTGTATTTGAAGATATTTAATTTGATGATTGCTAAGAATTTGACTTAAGTTGTGTTAGTTTAGTCCCTTTATCTAAGGATTTATTGCGGTCACTCGATGAGAATTGCCTTACTTTAGGACACTATGTCTTTCTTTGCATCTCTTTGGGCATCCTCAGTAGGAGTGTGTTTCAAGGAATTTGTTATTAGATTCATGGGGACTGGCAGGTGGTGCTTGAGTAATGCCTAGATTATCTTTTCACTAGTTTTCATTCTTTTACATGATAATTTCTCTTCATTAATATAATCTTTTTCTTTTATCTAAAATCATTCCAAGTGAGACAGGTAGTTAGGTAGATAGATAGATTGATAGGTAGGGCTTGTTCACCAATTGGAGAAAGGGACACCCTGAAGCATGTATGCGAATACGCTTGCACCGACACGCTAACACACCCTGAAGATATATGGACAATAAATAGTTTCTAATGGGGTCTGTATTATGTTCTCGAAATTCCACATTCAGTTCCATTTCTTTTAGATCATATGGACAACAATTTATCTTATAGTAAGGGTTAGTGGTAAGTGGCAACAACATATTGTAGTTCTTTGAATTAAGATAAACATTAGTGTTTTTACTGTTTCAAAAAGGAGCCCTATTTCTTTAATGCTTCCCGTTGTTCTTTTTTTCTTCTCTAGTCTTTCACTTGCAACATATTTTTCTCTCTTTCATTTACACTGAAGAACTTATATCTATTGATACTTTTGTATTTGCCTTTTCCTTTCATCTCATTTTCATTCTGCATCTTTTACCTCACAAAACGATAAGATGGATATGTTGACTTTGTGGAGACACAAAACTGGGTCATGTATGCCTGTCGAAACATGACACACAAGATGGCCCAAAGGGAGTACAAAAATTTTAAGCTAAGTAGAATAAAAAAGCTGAATAATCAACTAAACGGTATAAACAAAAAAGAAAGCAAAAATTATGAAATATGCCTTCAAATTGCCATTGTCTGTCCTCTTTGCAAGGTTGCTAAGAGAACTAAAGTATGTACACTTCTGGCTTATATTTTGTCATTAGAGATATAGCAGGCTTCAAGATTATTTGCTAATTGGTATTAATTATGTGATGTCCAGGATGCAGATCATTTTATTGAAATTTATATTAGCTGATAGGTAAAGGATTAGTATCTTGATCAGTGAGTTTGTGGTGTTATGATGGGGGATGAGATGGAAAATCCTGAAGAGTCAAGTATCCCTGAACCATGCTTCCCACGGTCACCTAGAAATTTTCCTCAACGCCAACGATCAAAGAGGAGAGTTATCCACAAGAAAGCAACCACTGTTGATTCTGGTATATCCCCACTACTCAGCTATGCATTTATTTGGGGTTCATTGATTTAAGCCCATAGCTTGGTTAAAAAATTAGTTGAGCATCATGTATAATGTTAGGGAAGCTCTTCAATTTTTTTTATGTATTTATATGGTGTTTTACGAAATCTAATGGAAAGATGAAAGCATAAATACGAGTATTCAAACTATTTCCCTTTTATCATGTAGTTGACCATAGTATGAGAATTTAAGATGAAGATAGTCTTCTGTATTATGCACTTTAGGAGATATTTGGTCATCAAGATTTTTGAAGGTCATACTTTTAAGGTTTTAAAAGGGCATTGATATTGGCACACAAAAAATTGTTTTTGGTACTCTACGTATTACTAAAAGTACAATCATTTCCTTATGTTATTTTAATGA
This sequence comes from Panax notoginseng, assembly GCA_016801055.1. Taxonomy (NCBI): domain Eukaryota; kingdom Viridiplantae; phylum Streptophyta; class Magnoliopsida; order Apiales; family Araliaceae; genus Panax; species Panax notoginseng. The sequence continues at coordinate 28,244,948 of CM029013.1, read as the reverse complement.
AATGTTGAGTGCCAGCATTGCCATCCTGAAAAGGTATGTATTGAAGTTTTGTTTTCTTCTCATTTAACCTGCCTAGAATTTTCAAGTGAAAGATGAATCTGAGCTTGGGTGGAAGATTGTTTGCCATGTATTTGTGATCCCAATCTGCAAGACAAAGCTCACCAATTATGTTTATGGATAAAATCTTTTTGATTTATATTGGACAACCAAGAAATGATCGAGACTATGATGCTTAAAATTTGTGGTACTTTGACAGGGTTTTCTGGAGACCAAATTGTGCAAGAGCACCCAGGTCCAATGCTTTCTACGGCCTGTGCACGTCCTCGTGCACATCAAAAAAGAAAAAGCAAAAAAGTTGCTGAAGACTCGAGTGGTTCAAAAGGATGTGCACATCGGAAAAGAAAAATTAAAAAATTTGCTGAAGACTCGAGTGATTCAGAAAAAACTCTACCATGTTCCTTCCGTTGTAGAGGACAAACAAAGAGAAGAGTGAAAAATAACAATACATGGCAACAGGGGAAGTTAGACGACAACATATTTGATAAGTACTTGGGGTAAGCTCTAGTTTTCTATGTATTACTTGCTAAAAACACTTGTCCTCTTTGTACAAATTTCTCATGAGCATATTTTTCTGGGTTTCATAGGAATTTATGGCGGAGCTTTCCTAGTGACAAGAAGGATTCCTTCACTTATCTTGATTGTTTGTGGTTTACTATGTATGCAAATGAATCGTCCAGAGGAAAGGTGTTGAGTTGGATTAAGAGAAAGAAAATCTTTTCAAAGAAATATGTCTTTCTGCCCATTTGTAAATGGTAGGTAATTCTTCAGTAGTCATGCCACATAAACATTATCCTTGTTCTCGTGTTGGTGTTTTCTGAGTTGAGATGCCATTTTCTTAGGAGCCACTGGAGTCTTTTGATCTTCTGTCACTTGGGTGAAAATTTACCGTCAAAAACCAAAACTCCGTGCATGTTACTGCTGGATTCATTGCAGACAGCAGAACCTAAGCGGCTTGAACCTGAGATCAGAAAGTATATTTCTTGACCAATCATCTCATGTCACTATGATTGTCAATACGAGGGTTCTACTTCTTGCTTCTGCTTGCATGTGTTAATAATGCCTTTTTATCTTAGCTCCTGTTTTTATATATATTTTTTCTTTTCTAGGTTTTTGTGGGGCATATTTAAAGCAGAGGAGAGGCAAGAGACTAAAGGACTGATCTATAAGATTCCATTTTTGGTTCCTAAGGTGACCTTGCTGCTCCCAGATATTTATTTATTTAGTTCTCTTAATGCCAAATTGCCTATATCAACCAAACAATTTCCAGGTTCCACAGCAGAGAGATGACAAGGAATGCGGAAATTATGTTCTTTACTATTTATATCTATTCCTAATGAGTGCTCCTGAAACTTTTAACATATCTGAGGGCTACCCTTACTTTGTAAGTTTTTTGTTCCATATTTTTAGTGCCAATATTTTTCAGTAAGGCAATAATTTTAGCATTAGTGACGGGTTTCTTCTCTTTTTTGGGCGAGTGTTACATTACAGATGAAGGAAGACTGGTTTACAGCTGAAGGATTGGAATCGTTTTGCAAAACACTTGATTCATCTTGGCAGTGTAGAGGAGGAGGTAGTGGATGACACATTTGTGTTGTTTGAAGAAAAATTGGTAAACCTTTAGTTTGGGACTGCTGTTGGTGGAAGATCTACTTATTAGAAAGAAAAATAAGATTATGGAAATATATTTCAAGAATTTAAAACTTCATATTGTGGTTTAACATTCGTTATGAAAACATGTTTTTTTTTTTTTGCTAAATGAAAGCATGTTTTTTTGTTCTTTCTAAAATATTATTTTTAGACTTTTTTCAGGGGATGTTGTGATGTTTTTCTATTTCTACTAATTACTATTAATGATGAAACTGGAGCTGAAAGTTGCATTATGTCATAGGTGAAACTGGAGATGAAAGTAGCATTATTTCACTTGTTCACATTTGCAAGGCTTGTCGGATATCGTTCAGGAAACTGATATTTTTACATGACTTTTTGATATTTACATATGAAAATTGTCGTTATAGATCTTCTAGCGACGGTTTTTATTGTTGCTATACATCTATAACAACACTTTTCATGTGAAAATATCAAAAAAAGTAGAAATATCAATTTTCTATCCATAATTCCCCTTCATAGTTGATACACAACATACAAGTTTGAGGGGTTTTTTTTTTGGTTAATTGCATATACACCTTTTTATCATTTGTATATCGATATTTATACCTCTCATCCAGCTACTCAAAGCCGTTAAGTAACCACGATGAACTCTATTCAGATTTTCGATAATTTTTTTTTGTTGAAAAATGGTCACGTGTCATAATTTAATATTTAAATATTGTTGACTGTATAAATATCGTAATTGACTTAATTAATTTGTAGAAATACGTGTGAAATACTATATTAACAAAATAAATGGTAAAAAATTCAAACAATTTGGGGATTTCATCAATCTAATTCAACAAACCAAACAGATAACAAATTATAGCAACAAACCAAAAGGTCCTCTTAATTCCATTTCATTACGTTTATCAAACCAAAACAGAGTGAAAATATTTATCTTCATCTCTTTCATTTTCATTTGATCTAAATCTTCATTATCAACCCAAAGGTCCTCGAATTATGGTAAATTTTTGTGAAAGATCTGGAAGGTTCAAACCCTAATCGACAATTGATGCGATTGATTTTGGTCCTGATCACCATGGATACTTAAATCAAGGGCTCGATTTGGGTTTGATCTTATGTTTGGTGCTAGATCTGTTAGCGGTTTATTTATTTGATTTTTATGGGTTTGGTGTAGAGATTATTGATGAGTTTGACCTTAAGCTTGGTTTTTTTTATTGTGGTTTGGAATTTATGGGTGTTGAGATTTCTAAAATTCTATATTTGGGTTTTTGGTTCTTCATGTCTTAGAGAGAGAAAATGAGGTGGTTTTGAGTTTGGGCAAAATTTTGAAGATGATGAACGAATTAGGGTTTTTAGTTTGAGATTTTCGAGCTTCATGAACGGTTACAAGGGAAGATGATGAATGATTTGGGTATTTTAGATTTTGAAATTTTTGGTGAGTTCCATGGTAATGGAAGATGATGAAGATGGGAAAGAATATGAAAAATAAAATAAAATAAAGTTTGTAAATTTGTAATTTATTATATTAATAAATATAATTGTATTACTTAATCGAATTTATTAGGTTTTCAAAGGTTTTATACGGTCAAGTGTTGATTTATGAGTTTTTATTTTAATGATAACAAAATATATTTTGTATGGAGTTGTTTTGTGATTTTCAGGTTATATGCATGTATCAAATTTTCAAGTGGGTCTTCATGAAGAAATGTTATTTAGACTCACCATATGATTAGGTCCATAGGACTTCACTTAGGAAATCAAATATAAGGATTTATAGCTTGAGTTATTTATTTCAAGACAATTTTATTTTATTGGGAATAATTTTTAAAAAGTTTAATGAGCTTAAAATTAAAATTCTTTAAAGAGTTGTTTTTGGAGGTCAAATAAATTCAATTTTACTTCCTATTTAAAAGAGTTGAAAATTCAAATTCAAAAGTTAAAAATATATTTTGGAAACCAAATCAATTGAGATATTAACCAATCATGTTTCAAACCTTCTCCCTTTGATTTAGTTATTGATAAATTCAAAGTGGTGATTCTACTGGGATATTAATTTCTTATTTTTAGCTGCTGATTTAGCTAAAGATATTTTCCCTTTATTTTAAGCTACTTTTATTCAAATTCAAAATCAATTTCTTTAACAACTTGATTTCATATTCAGTTGGGATTGTTGATTCTCTGAGATATGATTTTTCCTTTCGTGCGTGTATTTTGCTTTTGAGTTGTTGCTACTCCAATCTATATATATACATCCTCTTGACTAAAGCTTAAGCTTAAGCTTAAGCTTAAGCATACAACGAATTAAGAAATACACAGAGCTTTAAAGAAAAAGTTTCTAGCAAATTACTCTTGCCTTATTATTAATTTATTGTTCTAGAAATTCATAGATATATTGTAATCATATTTATTCTTGATTAAAACAAGTATACAAGCTTATTGTGGTCTGTAGTTTGATCCAGTGGTGGATAAGCTTGTATAAAAGAAGCTCTAAGGTTGCAGTGGTGCAAACGGTTGCAGTTGTGCAAAGGGGGTAGTGGTGTCCAACTGTGTTCATAGCTTATTTGTACGTGGATTAATCCATTAGAGATTAAGGGCAGAACCACGTAAAAATCTTGGTGTTCTTATTTACTCTTTATTTTGTTTACATTATTTCAATTATGCAATTACTGTTTAATAGGTTATGTATATCAGTTAACTGATTTTGCATATTAGTTGAATATTGTGAGGCCCCAAATTTTATGAATAAAGATTTAAATTTCTTGAAATATTTTTTTGAATATTATGGGGTGGATTTGATATAATGTTATAGTTGTGGGTAATATTTATAAATTTTACAAAGTAAGCAAGTGGTTATATAATATTCGATTGGTCGGAGAATATTCGTTTTAACAGGGAATATTCGTACGACGGCACAATCATTGGTGGACCCCACAACGGAAGTATTGTCGTAGTTAGAAAACGACAGAATTATCATTTTATAAAAATAACGGCGAAAGTGTTACCGTTAAGACTGTTGAACTACCTGGTAGTAAAAGTATAGTAATATGCGTGGTTGCATAGTAGCACACGGTATTGATTATTGATGCTTACGTAAGAAGTCACTCAGTTATATTCAATTATTGCTGCAGTAATTGCTGTATCATATCTCTCATATTATTGATTCAATTATTGTCACAGTATCATCTGTATAATATGTTATATTATTAAATCAATAATTGAGACGATAAAATTATTCATATTATTATTTGTAATATTGACAATGTCTAGAAGTTCTGTCAAGGAGAGGTTTGGTCATCTAATTGCGCGCCAATAAGGAGAAATTCTTATCGGAAAGCCCCCTCTTTTCTGGGAACGACCTGGTTGTTAAATATTGTGAGTTATAATATTAATGATGAATAAGTTCGTGTTGATTAAAGATAAAATTGATAGTTCCATTGTGTGGAAATTATTAGTGTTAGTGGAATTCGACATTTATTTCGATAATAATTAATGTATGGAGGTTATATTGACCAATCGGGTAATTAATCGGATAAATGAGCAATTAATTACTATTATTTCACATGCTTATAACTATTTGTTCACATGTGTGTACTATTGATTCACATTCTTGTACTATTAGGGGAGTTGGTGCAAGATTGATAATACTTGCATGACTAAATTAAAAATAGATGTATAGTTGAAGGTACTATACTGTAATTAGTTTTTTCACATGATTATACTATTGAGTCATGTGAATGAACTATTAATTCACATGATTTACTATTAGGGGAGGTGGTGCAAGTTTGATAATACTTCCAGGACTAAATTAAAAATTAAGAAAAAGAGGAAGGTATTATACTGTAATATTTCGAGCCCCAAAATGTGCAATTATTGAAATTATATTTTTCTATAAATAGAAGCTCATTCTTTCTTCATTTCTCACTAATTCACTAAGTCTCACAAGAGCAATTATTATAGAGAGAAAGAAGAAGATAAATCTGCTACCTCACTATTCCAGTATCCAGTTTTCTTCTAAGGTAAGGGGTATTATTTCTTTCGTATTCATGAAGAGAGCTTCTGTTATTCCATTCTTTATTATTATGTTGGAATAACCTGTCTATGCGAAGTACCGCATACATGGTGAAATTCATCTGTTATTTCATTCTTTATTATTCTGTTGGAATATCCTGTCTGTACGGATTACGCACGACCTGGTTCCATTCTTTATTATTCTGTTGGAATATCCTGTTTGTGCGTATTACACATGACCTGGTTCCATTATTTATTATTCTGTTGAGAATAACCTGTCTGTGCGGTCTATCGCATGCCTGGTGAATTCTTTTGTTATTCTATTCTTTATTATTCTGTTGGAAATGATCTGTCTACGTGGATTACCGCATGACGGATAAAAATCCATTTGTAATTTCGTATATTCTATTATACTCATATGAGATATCATTTCTTTTGTAATCGTCATAGAATATCATTTTCTTTGGTATTTTTCTTTTACGAGTTACTATTCATGAGTTACTATTTACTCTAGTATTATTCACTCGGGAATTCTGAGCACTTTTCGTGCCGGAGTACTATTCACGAGTTGCTATTCACCCGATTACTATTCACTCTAGTATCATTCACTCTGGTATTTGGGGTACTTTTCGTGTCGGGATACTATTCACAGGGTACTATTCCCGAAGTACTATTCACGGGGTACTATTCACCTGAAAAATATATTTTTTTTGTCCAAATTATTTTTGGTACATTAATATTATTCTTGAATTTTACTCCACAAAGCAGTATCATGTTGACAATTTGGACGTTATTGATTTCTGGATAAATTAAATTATAAATCTTTAAAATTTATCTTGAACTTGTTTTATTGAATTATTATGTCATTGTCATCATCCTCATGCTTATATTGTGATAAAAGTCATATTTGGCTTACGTGCATAGATGGACTTGGTATGATTATGAGCAGAGATTATTCGGTATAATCATGACCGTAATGTGATGAATGATGTGGTAAAAGTACTCATTGGCATGTAGTTCATTGATGGACAGTTGTTGGTATGATTATGACCAGGGATTATTCGGTATAATCATGACCATTGATGATTACATGAATATCCTTGATCGTGGTGCAGGGGTGATTCGATGATGTGATTTATTTATTAAGCTGAGTCTCAGCGATAAAGTTGATGAAAAACTTTTTAAATCATAGAAGATAGTAGATTTTATGCTCTACTTGACTCTTCTAATGGATTGCTTATTTCCGCTGCAGTTGTTGATCTAAAACTTGTTATTTATTGTATTCTATCAGTTGTTATATTGTTAAAGGCTAATGATAATTTATTCTGCATTATCTTAGTCATAATATTTCTTACTGGGCTAGTTGAGCTCACCCTTTCTTTCATTGTTCTCTTCAGAAAATGAAAATATAGCTGGGACTAGTCGGGGAATGGAGTGATGGTCCAGGATAAATAGTTTTAGTAGTCCTCACTATTCTACGAAATAATGTGATAATAATTGTAATGAGGACACCATTGAGTGTGAATATTGTCTAGATGACAATATTCTTGTTTAAACTCTCAACTATGTTTTGTCGTATGTTACACGACAGTTGTATAATTAAGTTTTTATTTATATTCTGTATCATGTATCTGGCGACTCAAGATGGGTGATGTATACCTGTTTTGGGGGCGTCACAGTTGGTATCAAAGCTTAGGGATATAATCTCTGGCTGAGATGTGAGACAAGAACTAGGAGGGGAGAGACGGAGAATTCCTTCGCTAGTATAACCTACCTAAGTTTATTTGGCATTTAATTGGTTGGTTAGAGTATAGGGATAATATGTGATATGTCAATTAACCCGTGTTTTGTGACAGTATTTGAGAATGACATCTAAAAATTTTGAGATGTACAATAGAGCAAAACAATATGACCGTGTCGCAATACGAGGCTAAATTTACAAAGTTATCCCGGTTTGCATCCCATTTGGTCGATAATGAGGAGCGAATTACGCGAATGTTTCTAAGAGGCTTGAAACCCGATATACGTCAATACCTCATTTCTCACAAACTTTGTTTATATTCAGATGTTGTGAATAGGGCTCAGTTATTGGAGCGCGATAATGAGTCAGCACAACCAAAAGGCAACGACCAATAACACGATAATAATCGTATCGGTGGCAACGGCCATCGGAACAATGATAACCATTGTGCGAGAATTATCATGCCAAGAATAGTAACCACTTCGGTGGTAATCATGGTCAAGATAATAGAAGTGAAAAATTCAAGAAGAGAAGATTTAACGATGATGGAAAGACGTCGGCAATTGGACCAACACTAGCAACAAATTCTAGAGGAGGAGAACAACCGCCATTAGATGCTACAGATGCGAAGAGGAGGGACACATAAGTCCAAACTGTTAACAGCCGTCCAAGGTATGTTTTAGTTGTGGAAAAGACGGTCACATAGCTCGATTTTGTCCTATAGCGAAATCAAGTCCAGCTGGGACGGTAGCACCAAAGGCGGATACGGACAAAACAAAATCGATGGTTTCAGGAAGAGCGTTTTTTGTGACTTCTCAAAAAACGAGTAACCCAAACGAAATTAGCACGGGTTAGTTAATTATAAATTTTTACGAAGTCTATACCTTATTAGATACCGGATCTACCCATAGATACCGGATCTACCTATTTTTTTTATCTCTCTTGCTTGCGCTCAACGTTTAAATTTGACTCCGGAGAAATTAGACTTTGACTTACTAGTTGAAATTCCGTTAGGAGAAACCTTCGTTACCTCTACTGTTTATAAATCTTATTTGATTCAAATCAACACTTTCACGTTACTTGTCGATCTTATCTCTTTGAAAATACTTACCTTTGATGTGATTTTAGGAATCGATTGGTTAACTACTCATCATGCTTTTCGTAAGGTTGTTATCTTTCATATTCCTAACCAACCTATTATGCGAATTCAAGCAACCAAACCACTAAAGTCAATCACTGTTATAACAAGTCATAAGTAAAGAGCCCCGATCCTTTCGTTGTTGACTTCCTTGTGTGGATTGCACCGAAGCCAGACTATCCATATGGGACGCCGTGAATAACGGTGGCAAATTGATAGGTATCAAATTGACGTGCTATCCAAGTCTTGGATGAGAGTCACAGTTTTGAATAATATTTATATTGTTAATAAATTTCCTGACGTATCCCTGAAGACTTCCTAGTCTACTTAGAGGGTGAAATCGAATTTTGTATTGACCCCAGTACAAAACTCATTTCTAAAACCCTTAAATATTTCTTCAACCGAACGAACGTATTATGCGCCAAAGACGTTGGCTCGAGCTGTTGAAGATTACGACTATACCATTCAATATCATCGTGAAAGAGCGAACGTGGTAGCTGACGCGTTGAGTAGAAGATCGTATGCATTTACGAATGCGATGTTGTTAACAGAAAGACCTATTTCGTACAACTTACAAATGATGAAGATAGAGTTAAAGACTCTAGAGACCCACGTGAAGATAGCGAATATACGAGTAGAATCGACTTTAATCGATAAAGTTAACACCGTTCAAGTTTCAGACCCGGAGCTGATGAATACAAATAAGGTTCAAGAAGGCGTTATTCTAGAAGCAAGAATCGATAAATAGAGGAAATCTCAATCCACGATTTAATTGGCCCATTTGAAATCCTTGATCGAGTAGGAACTGTGGCCTATAGACTCGTTTTACCGCCAAGTATGTCGCGTGTTCATAATGTTTTTCACGTATTGATATTACGTAAATATGTGGACGACCCGAACCACATTATTGAATTAGAACTAGATGAGATAGCAGAAGATTTAACGTATGAGAAAATACGTGTTAAAATCTTGGATAAGAAGAATCATATTTGACATTCAAAGGTTATGTCTCAAGAGTTAGAATCTGAAATGAAGTCAATGTATCCTCATCTCTTCGGCATACCAGGTACATACGTAAATTTCGAGAGCGAAATTTTATAAGAATGGGAGATTGTGAGACCCCAAATTTTATGAATAAAGATTTAAATTTTTTGAAATATTTTTTTGAATATTATGGGGTGGATTTGATATAATGTTATAGTTGTGGGTAATATTTATTAATTTTGCAAAGTAAGCAAGTGGTTATATAATATTCGATTGGCCGGAGAATATTCGTACGACGACACAATCATTGGTGGACCCTACAACGGAAGTATTGTCGTAGTTAGAAAACGACATAATTATCATTTTATAAAAATAACGATGAAAATGTTACCGTTAAAACTGTTGAACTACCTAGTAGTAAAAATACAATAATACGCGTGGTTGTATAGTAGCACACAGTATTGATTATTGATACTTACGTAAGAAGTCACTCAGTTATATTCAATTATTGCTACAGTAATTGCTGCATCATATCTCTCATATTATTGATTCAATTATTGTCACAGTATCATCTGTATAATATGTTATATTATTAAATCAATAATTGAGACGATAAAGTTATTCATATTATTATTTACAATATTGACAATGTCTATAAGTTCTGTCAAGGAGAGGTTTGGTCATCTAATTGCGCGCCAATAAGGAGAAATTCTTATCGAAAAGCCCCCTCTTTCCTGAGAACGACCTGGTTGTTAAACATTGTGAGTTATAATATTAATGATGAATAAGTTCGTGTTAATTAAAGATGAAATTGATAGTTACATTGTGTGGAAATTATTAGTGTTAGTGGAATTCGACATTTATTTCGATAATAATTAATGTCTGGAGGTTATATTAACCAATCGGGTAATTAACCGGATAAATGAGCAATTAATTGCTATTATTTCACATGCTTACAACTATTTATTCATATGTATGTACTATTGGTTCACATTCTTGTACTATTAGGGGAGTTGGTGCAAGATTGATAATAATTGTATGACTAAATTAAAAATAGAGGTATAGTTGAAGGTACTATACTGTAATTAGTTTTTTCACATGATTATACTATTGAGTCACATGAATGAATTATTAATTCACATGATTTACTATTAGGGGAGGTGGTGCAAGTTTGATAATACTTGCAGGACTAAATTAAAAATAAAAAAAGAAGAAGAAGGTATTATACTGTAATATTTCGAGCCCCAAAATGTGCAATTATTGAAACTATATTTTTCTATAAATAGAAGCTCATTCTTTCTTCATTTCTCACCAATTCACTAAGTCTCACAAGAGCAATTATTATAGAGAAAAATTATAGAGAGAAAGAAGAAGAGAAGTCTGCTACCTCACTATTCCAGTATCCAGTTTTCTTCTAAGGTAAGGGGTATTATTTCTTTCGTATTCATGAAGAGAGCTTTTGTTATTCCATTCTTTATTATTATGTTGGAATAACCTGTTTATGCGAAGTACCGCATACATGGTGAAATTCTTCTGTTATTCCATTCTTTATTATTATGTTGGAATAACTTATCTATGCGAAGTACCGCATACATGGTAAAATTCTTCTGTTATTCCATTCTTTATTATTCTGTTGGAGTATACTGTCTGTGCGGATTACGCATGACCTGGTTCCATTCTTTTTTATTCTGTTAGAATATCCTGTCTGTGCGTATTACGCATGACCTGATTCCATTATTTATTATTCTGTTGAGAATAACCTGTCTGTGCGGTCTATCGCATGTCTGGTGAATTCTTTTATTATTCCATTCTTTATTATTCTGTTGGAAATGATCTGTCTACGTGGATTACCGCATGGCGGATGAAAATCCATTTGCAGTTTCGTATATTCTATTATACTCGTATGAGATATCATCTCTTTTGTACTCGTCATGGAATATCATTTTCTTTGGTATTTTTCTTTTACGTGTTACTATTCATGGGTTACTATTCACCCCGTTACTATTCACTCTAGTATTATTCACTCGGATATTCGGACACTTTTCGTGCTGGAGTACTATTCACAAGTTACTATTCACGGGTTACTATTCACCCGATTACTATTCACTTTAGTATCATTCACTCTGGTATTTGGGATACTTTTCGTGTCGGGATACTATTCACAAGGTACTATTCCCGAAGTACTATTCACCTGAAAAATATATTTTTTTCTGTCTAAATTATTTTTGGTATATGAATATTATTCTTGAATTTTACTCCACAAAGCAGTATCATATTGACAATTTGGACGTTATTGATTTCTGGATAAATTAAATTATAAGTCTTTAAAATTTATCTTGAACTTATTTTATTGAATTATTATGTCATTGTCATCATCCTCATGCTTATATTGTGATGAAAGTCATATTTGGCTTACGTGCATAGATGGACTTGGTATGATTATGACCAGGGATTATTCGGTATAATCATGACCGTAATGTGACGAATGATGTGGTAAAAGTCCTCATTGGCCTGTAGTTCATTGATGGACAGTTGTTGGTATAATTATGACCAGGAATTATTCGGTATAATCATGACCATTGATGATTACATGAATATCCTTGGTCGTGGTGCAAGGATGATTCGATGATGTGATTTATTTATTAAGCCGAGTCTCAGCGATAAAGTTGATGAAAAACTTTTTAAATCATAGAAAATAGTAGATTTTATGCACTACTTGACTCTTTTAATGGATTACTTATTTTCGCTGCAGTTGTTGATCTAAAACTTGTTGTTTATTGTATTTTATCAGTTGTTATACTGTTGAAGGCTAAGGATAATTTATTCTGCATTATCTTAGTCATAATATTTCTTACTGGGCTAGTTGAGCTCACCCTTTCTTTCATTGTTCTCTTCAGAAAATGAGAATATAACTGGGACGAGTCGAGAAATGGAGTGATGGTCCAGGATAAATGGCTTTAGTAGTCCTCACTATTTTACGAAATAATGTAATAATAATTATAATGAGAACACCATTGAGTGTGAATATTGTCTAGATGAAAATATTTTTGTTTAAACGCTTAGCTATGTTTTGTCGTATGTTACACGACAGTTGTATAATTAAGTTTTTATTTGTATTCTGTACCATGTATCTGGCGACTCAAGATGGGTGATGTATACCTGTTTTTGGGCGTCACAAATATACTTAAGTAACATCTGTTTGGATAGTTCAACTTTACTCTACGATTTGACTCTATATATCAAGATTCATTTAAACACTTAAGCAAACAGATTATAACATGTCTGTATAGTTTCAGTTAGCAAAAAAAATTAAAAGCTGTCATTGTTAATCAATTAAAGCATATTCATATATTCACCCATTCTCTAGGTGTGCAAACACTTATGAATTTCATCAAATATATAAAAATTTGGTCAAATCATACTTATATATACACCATCGTAACACATTACAATTCCAACCACTTTTTTGGCCATAAATTATAAAAGGGTCAGTTATGGTAACTTAACAGTACTTTGAATAGTGGGATGAGAGCGTTTAAACATCGATGTACGAAATGGTAAAAAAATGTATACTTCCTAATTTTTAGGGTCCGAATAATTAAAATTGCCAAAATTTATAAAACTAGGGTTTTGTTAGAAGAATCAAGAATCCATGAACTTAAGTCGGAAACAAAACCAAAAAGGCTAGTTGTTGTTCGAAAGTTCAATTTCCTTTTATTTAATAACCAATCTCAACAATACATCCCAAGTTAATTAAAAGTTCGTTTTGGTAATTCGAAGGAGGGAGTTGGTTAAGTTTGGATATTGATTTTAATTTTATTATCTTTATTTCTATTAAACTTTTTCTTATTATTATCTTTTGATATTTTTATGATTAAAGATATATGACGTATCAATTCTCAAAAAAAAAAACCAACCTAATTTTCAAACTATAAAAGTAGAGCACATATAACTAATTTTTTATTTAGATTATCCATTTTCGATTAGATGAAGGCTACACTTACTCCTCCTTTCTAAATCATACAACCAACTAGATACAAACCCGCACTTTGCGGCGGGATTATTCATTTTGTTAATAATAAATTTATACATACAATTAATAAATTAAAATATAATAAGAAGATGGTAGATTGTTGTGCGATTATCAAATTTTAATAGCATATGTTATATAGTGTTGCATAAAAATTTTATGTGCAAATACATATCCATGTATATAATTAATCTGATCATTAAACCCTAGAACATTACATAACAGTTGTGTGTGTGTGTGTGTGTGTGTATATATATATATATATATATATATATTAATGTCTTGATAAAAATATTTATAATGTAACCAATATGGTTAAAAATGGGTAACTCTTTCATTCTAAAGCACTAACAAATATTTAGAAAGTGTCATGCATAATGTCATCGAATTGTTATATTGATATGATTGCTAGTGGTATATTTGAAGTCTGTTACACATTACACAAACCTCACCAAGCCTCAAATATCTGACACATGTACTTGATGCATTTTGAAGATCCATGTCTCGTATACGCTTACTTGCACCAAAATTCTAACAGCCAAACGAAAGGGAAAACAACGAAAGAATGTCTCAGTTTTGGTCCTCAGACATGAAGGGAAAGCACATGTTACATGCGAAAACTGAAAAGCACGAGAATTAATAATTATGTTGGATCTTCATGTCAAACAAACACCATGTCCAAAAACATAGCAGTATAGCATCGTGTCATACATAACACAAAGTTATAGTTAAAGAACGAATACATTGCCTCATTAGTTTTTTTATCAATTTTTGACAATTGTATAGGCACTCACAGTATTACCATAATGCCAAAAAAATATATTAATAATGATGAAAATGATTTACCGGATGCTAGTACTTAACAAATCATGCAAAGCCACAATCCATATAATAGAATGCAATAAATGAAGAAGTCATAAATATAAACACCGTGGGATATAGCCCCCAAAATGAAGCCATAGCCCCTCCCATTGAATGCATTGTCCCATAATCTGAAGGTTTTTATATAACTCATTTACAGTTTCAACAGTATTTAGAATTGTAGGGCGCAAAATTTTGTTGTGCTAAGCAGGATAAAATCCATAATGCACCTGAAATAATGCAAGAAACATGACAATAAAAATTTAACTCTTCCAAGAACTGCATACACCAAATTTATTGTCACATTACCATTGAACCATAGGTACCAGGATTATCACATTTAAGCTTCTTCCAGTTTTGATCTTTTTAACAATCATTGCAATCTTATAAATATTTACGACAGGAATCTGGACAATAGTGAGATATAAGAATTTAGACATACTTAATAGTTGATTTCAACATTGCCTAAACTATCAACCAAATAAATAATTATCTTGCTACAACTCTTTTATAGGAAATAGTATTGTCCGAGATAAAAAAAAGTCTCACACTTAGCTAAAAATTCATGTGTTTGTCAGATTGAAAACTAACAGAACATAAAAAAATTTAGCTCCTATATTAAATAAAAACGAAAAGAATTAGTGTAAAACACATACGAAATGGACTTACATAGAATTTCAAATACTGTCATCCAAAAAGTAAAAGACAAACCTATTATACTCTTAATTAAAAGTTTTTCAATGGTTATACATGAATATATATACACAGAAAAAAAATGAATATACATAAACTCTACTCAGTACATGTATTAACAAAATTTTGAGTTGAATGTATAATAAAAACTAAATAATTTTGTAAGGGATAGTGTTGAGAGTTTGCCGATTTATTTTTGTCTTTGCAACTGAAATTTGGCTCGATCGAGATAGCTTTGTAAATGCATATCATAGATTTATCTAAAAAGATTCAAATACATTATAGTAAAAATTTCATGAGATATAATAATAAAATAATCAAGGTTTACACTAATAATGAGCAGCAAAAAGATAATAGCCAGAAACAGTCAAACCTTTCTATATTAAATTGTGAAAAACTTTATGAAAAACTACTTTCTTTGTAGTATTGCATGTTTGTCCATCTTTGTCACAAATTAGTATTTTTACTCCACTCTTGCTTGTAACCTTGATACTGCTACATACAATTGGTTATGGCTAAAAATTGAACGTGAAAGATACAGTCCAACATGTGAGAGAGATTGTCCCTGGCTCTTATTAATTGTCATGAAAAAGTAAACAACCAAAGAAAATTGTCTTTGTTAGAATTTTAAAGGTAATCTAATGTTTGACGGTGTTAAGACCAAGCGAGGTATGAAAATTTTATGTCCAAAATTACTGAATGAAATTATTTTTGCTTCTATCAGATGTTTTCCCAATTAAGTTACTATTAATATCGTGACATTGCACAAACCAGTTCACTGATCTATATTTCGGAGCAACATTACAGAAATCCCAATCTTCAACGTTATCTTGTGGTTTGACATTCTAGAAGATGTAATGCTATTCAAAAATTATAGGGTGTAAATGCCTTCATAGCTATTTAAGTTTTTATCAACCTTACATAGGACATCTTAGATATGGTACTTCATCACCTGGCCATAAATACATCACATATTCGTTCACCTTATTTATAGCATCAAGTGTAGGAGCAAGGATGGCTTGGTCTTGAAAATAAAAGTCATTCTCAAAATTTTCTAATAAATTAAGATATGTGATATCAACAATTGCTGCAAGGGGATTGATCGGATATTTGATAAAAAAAATTAGGATAAATAATGAAGAGTAATGATAATAGCTCAGTAATGATAATATCATAAAGTAGTGATTTTAGGAGATAATAATTAAATTAGAAAATATAATATCAAAACAGTTTACATTACCAAAATAGTTTAGATTTGTAGTGATTTAGAGGATTATACATTTAAAATATTAATTTGGGATTAAAAAAAGTAGTGATTTTAGTAGATAATAATTAATTTAGTAATGATAATATTAGAACAGTTAACATTATTAGAACAGTTTAGATGTATACTGATTTAAGGGATTATAAAATCAAAATAATAATATAGGATTAAAAAATAATGGTTTTAGAAGATAATAATTACGTTGTGATAATATAAAAATTGTTTAGATTGAAAAAGTAGTGATTTAGTGGATTATAAAATCAACATAGTAACTTATGATTTGTATTATTTGTTATTTTAATTTTATTTTAAATATTTTAAATTGTATAATATTATTTTATAATATAATTATAAATGGTATAATATTATGTTGTAATATAATTAAATTAGTAATGATAATATCTGCACAGTTTAGATAAGTAGTGATTTTATTATATATGTGTATTATAATATTATACCATATATGTATGATATAATGTATGGTATAATTATGAATGTTAAAATATTAAAAAAGTAATTATTTTAGGATATAATAATTATGTTTTAACATAATTAAATTAGTAACAGTTTAGAAAAGTAGTGGATTTTAGGGTTTATAAAATAAACATATTAGTGCAGGATTATATATATGTATAATAATGTATGGTATAAGATTATAAATGGTATATATAATACTATAAAATTCTAAAAAACGGATTTATTGGGTTGTCACTGTTAGTAATGTTGGAACTTATATATATGCATGGTATAATATTATAAAATGTATAATATTACAAAATTCAAAAATCAGTGTAATTATGTAACAGTTGACATTACCAAAACAGTTTAGATTTATAGTGATTTAGTAGATTATAAATTCAAAATATTAATTTGAGATTAAAAAAATAGTAATTTTAAGAGATAATAAATAAATTAGAAAGGATAATATCAGAAAAGTTGACATTATCAAAACAGTTTAGATTTACAGTGATTTAGGGGATTATAAAATAAAAATATTAATTTGGGATTAAAAAATAGTGATTTTAGGATATAATAATTAAATTAAAAAGGATAATATCATAACAGTTGACATTACTAAAACAGTTTAAATTTGTAGTGATTTAGTGGATTATAAATTCAAAATATTAATCTTTCAAAATTAATATGAAAATATAATGAAAAATCTGAACCTTAATGGCTCATAATATGAAATTATTTAATTGGTATATTAAAATAAATATGGAAATATCAAAATTTTAATTGAGCCTAAGCTTACTTTCAAACTGCCCGATTCAATTTGCAATTGGTCTAATTAATTAATAGATCATATTTCATGATTTAAGAAGCGGTCAATGAAATGATAATGAGTTGTCTATCCGAGTTGTTAAAAGAGATTAATTTTTTATTCATTTCGTTCCATATTAAAAGTTCATATTATTTAGTGAATTCTGTTTGAATCATTTTCTTAAGAAACATGACTTCTTTATTGGAATAAATCAATTTGTAATAAGTTGATTGAATGTTATATTCCATAAAAAATATAAAAAGTTGTCGATTACTTTGTTGATTGAATCCTTCAAGGATTTATTTTTTAAGTAGCATAATTCAATTGGATGAAAAAGTGTTGGTCGCGTAATTGGCACAAAGAATAAAATAATAAATATGAAAATATTTTAAAATGTTGATTTTTAGTACTTCCAATAATTGATGGAGTTGGTTAGAAAATAAGTTTTTAAAAGATTTATTATTTTTCATATATCTAACCAATATTATTTTCATAAATCTTGTGATGAGTTTTATATTATTTAAGTATTTCATAATTTATTAATTGATTGAGTTTTCCATAAATTGGTTAAGCAAATAAATTTTCATATCTTTAGAATCAATTAGCGTGGTTCAAATAATTGGAAGAATTTTTAGAAGCTAATAGATTTAAGTTTTAAAATGAATATGGAAATAATTTTTAATTGCATGGAACTATGAAAGTAATTAATTAATCATAGAATAAATTTATTAGGCACGTGAAAAGTAGGTAAATTAAATAAAAGTCTAATATTTAAGGAAATTTACTTTTCAAATAATTAAAACTAATTTTTTTATAAAAAGCAAGTTGGCCCTATCGTGTTTAAATTGATCCAATCTGGTTGTTGCCTAAGAGAGTTATCTAATTAATGGATACTAAAATAATGTGACTGTTGATAATATCCATAAAATAAGGTGATCAATATATAATATCCTAAGTAATTGCCAAGAATATTTTTGTCAAAGACAATAAGAAACATTAATTAGGATGAACATGTGTTAAATTTATAGAAGGACATGTGTCAATATATTGTGCTATGTACTGTGATTTAGTATATATAATAGATATTATTTTTTAAGTCAATTTGGTATATTTTTAAATATAAAATTAATTAAATAAATTTAATTTTTGATTATGATTCATATCTGTAATTTATAAATAAATTATCTAATTATTACTAGTAGTTACAACTTTTTTTAAAAAAATTAACTAAGTTACATTAATTTTGAATGTATAAACTATTTCATAACTAAATTAAATTACTCCATTAATCATTCATCTTTAAACACATCATTTTGTATTTATTTATTTGTTGATTTTATAAAAAACCGGTAATACGCGAAATATCAAAACACAGCCTTATCTTCATCACATATAAACCCTAGAGAACTAGGCTGATCCCGTCTCAGTTTGCGGTAGAAACCCTACATCTCCCGCAGCTCTACCTACTCGAAGCTCTAGCGCCGGTAGCGCAATTTCTCCTCTATTACATTTTTATTCCATTTCTGATTTCACTACTACTGATATTAAATGTATGTTTGCTTTTAAGTTTATGTATGTGTGCTGAACTTGTTCTTCCTATTGGTGCTTGTGTTTAAGTTAATAATATAGTGGATTTAAGGGTTTGGCTATCTTAGACCAACCTAGATATTGAAGCAATGGAATGGGCTGTTTGTAGATCCTAGGCTTTGCAATTCAATATTTGATAAAGTAATCGAAAAAACGATTGGCAGCTAGATGCTGAAACGCTGATTTTTTTTTTTTGGAAATTGGTGGATTTTTGTGTTTTTTTGTGGAAGGTTGTATCACGGAACTTATACTCCCTCCGTTGTGAAATATAGGATAATATTGACTTTTGGAAGTCAAAATATTTTCAAATTTAAAAATGATATCAATTAATTTAGTTAAGACAATGCCGGTATGAATATTGTTACCTATCTAAATAGTCGTACTACTTGCAAGATTTTTTGTTTTCAAAAGATAAAATGAGTCGCAAATTTTGATTTGAAAATTTCTCTAATTGACTTTCAAGTTTCAAAAGTCATACCATCTTATATTTGGAACTACCGAGTATTCAATTTTTTATTATAAACGTAGATGTTTCTGAGGGGTATGTATGTGTTGTTAGAGCAAAAATTCAAATAGTTTAGGGTGACATTGTGCTACCCAGTGATTTCCTTGTTCAAAAGTAGGGAAAGAAAAGCTATTGACGAGGATAAAGGAAAATGTTGGGGAGTTTTTTCCTTTCAGATGATTTGCAATAACTTTTTAAATCCTGAAAATTAGAAAGCAAACTGGCTAGATATTGATGGTTAACTATGCTTGCCAATTTTGATGTTGCGTTGGAGTTTTCATATGTATACTTTTCATCTGCTTGCAGACAAACCTCAACTTTTTAGCCATGGGTGTTGCATTTTACAACCTTAGTACCGAGGCTGGCATCAAGAAGCTTGATGAGTACCTTTTAACTCGTAGTTACATCTCTGGGTGAGTATAATTTTTTTACTTTATTTTTATAATTGTGCAACTGTTTTGATTGTCCCTGTACACCTTTCAGGTACCTAGCTTCAAAGGATGACCTTACTATTCATGCAGCCCTTGCAAAGCCACCGCCCTCTGAATATGTGAATGCATCACGGTGGTACAATCACATTGAGGCACTTTTGAGGATTTCGTAAGTTTTTGACAAATTTAATGTGTGGTGCACATTTAGAAATTTTAAAGTTGTTATATTTCTCCATCCTTCTGTTTGCTTAATGATTACCATGACCTTCTGCAGTGGTGTGTCTGGAGAAGGTTGTGGTGTCACTGTTGAGGGATCTGCACCCATCACCGAGGAAGTCATTGCAACTCCTCCTGCTGCTGACACCAAGGCAAGTTTCTTCCCTTGAGCTAATTTATTACTAAGTTTCTATTTATTCTGCTTCTTCAGTCAGATTGGTTGCATATATATGAACATCTGTACAAGCTATGTCTCATCTTTTTTCCTTTGACAAGTAAATTATCCTTCATTTTTGTTTACCTTGTTTTAAAATGTAATATTTTCAGGCCTCGGCTGCGGAGGATGATGAAGACGATGATGATGTGGATCTATTTGGTGAGGAGACTGAAGAGGAAAAGAAGGCTGCTGAAGATCGTGCAGCAGCCGTGAAGGCATCTGGAAAGAAGAAAGAATGTGAGTCACTTCACTTAATTGTAATGGTTGATCATAAAGAGTATATGGTACAACATCATTGACATTTCGGTGAACGTTCAATAATCTTATGCATGCTCTTGACTTGTGTCCTGCTGTTTATAAACTGGCATCTTATTTCCTCCACTAAAAAGCAAGAGGGTTTATTGATTTACAAATTGGATATGCATCTTGCTTCAGACCTGAGTTTTCTTCTGCACTCTCTTGTCTAACATGAATTTATTTTCTTGTTATTTTTTCTCAGCTGGTAAGTCATCAGTCTTGTTGGATGTGAAACCATGGGATGATGAGACAGATATGAAGAAGCTTGAGGAAACTGTTAGAAGTCTCCGGCTGGAAGGCTTGCATTGGGGAGCATGTATACTTCTCTTTCTTCTATCTTTGACCTGGTTGTGAAGCGAGTATCTATCATGAGTCTCTCTCCCCCTCGTTAAAAAATTTAAAAACACCACTTCCAATGAGGGAAAACTAAATATGCACTTACACCAAGCCCCTTATGGCTCAATGGTAAAAAAACTACTCATACTCGCATGAGGTCTTAGGGTCCATTCTTGCCTTAAATTCCCATCAAACATAGCAAAAAAAAAAAATGCACTTATTGGATGTCTTATTAATTACCTTTATGTTGTTGGACAGCCAAGCTCGTAGCTGTTGGATATGGTATAAAGAAGCTGCAGATTATGATGACTATTGTTGATGACGTGGTGTCTGTTGACAGTCTTGTTGAGGATTATCTTACTGCTGAGCCTGCGAATGAGTACATCCAGAGCTGTGATATCGTGGCCTTTAACAAAATATGTGAGTTTGTGGTATTTTTTCTTTTGACTGTTTAATTTAGGTCTTATGCAAGTGTTTGTGGTACAATTATTTTACTTATTTTATTGCATTTGATTATTTGATGACAATGGTTTTTGCTGCAGAATTTCTTAAATCTATGGGATTGACATGGGAAATTTGTCGAAGAAAGATTCTTATATCTGAGCCTAAGATGTGATTTTTGTTTCTATTTTTTTTCCTAGTATGTCAATTTTGATATTTGTCAGAAAAAGTGGATTTTTATGTAATGACTTACTGGTGTTTGCTCTGCCTTGGTGGCATTTGATTGAAAACTAGAATATGGTTTGACATTTTAACTTTTTGGTGCAATTTTTTACACCAAATTGGTAGAATAAAGTGTAGTTATATACGACAGATTAAAAAGAAAGAATGGTATATACACATTATTTACATTTTTAGAGTCGGGTATTTAATGGGCATTAAACCCTCAATCTGGTGGTTTAAGAAACACGTTTAGTTTATGGGGAGAAGTTCCAAGTTTATTGTGTTCATACCATTCCTAGATTGGCACGTCTCTCATATCACACTCAACTCAAAAGTGATTTGACCTCCCATCTAAAATATAAGATCACTTGATTTTGAGGTTCAATGAAACAGGCAAGCAGGCCCGTCTATCTGAAATTTGGATCCTCCTCTTTAGAGGGGTGAAAAATCAACCAATGATTTCTATGACTTCTCTACAGGACTGTTGATCATCTTCCTAGGAAAGAATATGCTATTTAAAACAGCAGAAGAGTCGGAGGCCCACCATCACAAATAGATGGCCCACAAAATTATACTGTAACTAGTTTTTGGTAATCAGACTTGGCAAACAGGCCCAAAGCCCGCGGGCCGGTCCGTCCGTAAAAAAGCGGACTTTGGGCCGTATATTTTTGGTATACAAAAATTTAGGCCTTTTTAGCCCGGCCCGTTCAAAATCCGGCCCGCCCGCGAACTTTGCGGGCTCAAAAAAGTGTCAAAAAATAAGTATAAATTACCTTTAGCCCGCGGGCTATAGATTTATTTTTTTTGACCCATAAAAATCCGAGTCTTTTTGACCCGGTCCGTTTTAACCCGGTCCGACCATGACCCGCCCAAACCCGCCCGTTTGCCACCTCTATTGGTAATAAAGGGCTGGGCAATAACTATAGTGGATTGGTCAACAAGCACAAATATTTATCGCAAAAACTGAATGTCTAATGTACATCCTGGATACAGTACCTCATGATAAGCATATCATGTTTTCAAATTATTAAACCATATTCACAACACAGCAAATACGTACGTAAATGGCACAAGGTTAGCAACATCAGCATTTTGAAACACCTATTTAGTCATTATAAATCAAAATACTTGGCCAAAGCCTGAACCCCATCAAGCATATCTTTTGAGGTTTAGCCAATTAAAGAGAAATCAACCAACACCGGAACAAATTAAGTTTCATCTGAACTCGCCAAATATGTTAAGATTATAATCTCATGAAACATTTATGGAGAATCGTAACAGATACGAGAATGTTCTCATAATACTGAGGAAATAGAATGATATTCTTCACACTTCCTTAATCACTAACAATTAGAAATTCAAGATGAAGCACCACTGCGTAAAACTTGGTTGTTCTTGTTCTTTCTAGGAGCCAACTGACTTTCAGGCTGCAGAAATAATAGAAAAAGTTTAGTAATTTGGGACAATAAGAAACCCCAAAGACGATGAATACATTGCAAAGAAAAGAACATCAATCACCTCCTTCTTGACAGGCTCTTCCTTCTCAGACAAAGTCAGTTCAATGTGACAGGGAGATGACATGTAAGCTGCAAAGGAAATAAAGGTTGTTATCAATCAACTCGCAGACTTGATGTTGCTTCAACATATTTAACTTAAAATTATCATGTTTTATATTTTATCTTTAATAAAGAAATTTTGGTCAGCCATGGTTAAATCTAATACGGTGGTAGCATCGTAAGATACAGGTCACTTTCCAGCGCACAATATCGTATGGAATTGCTCCTGTATCATAGACATAAAAAATGTTTTGCATATCGTAGGATACTAAGAAAAATAAAATCCTCAAGTTAGAAACTGCAGATACAAAGGAATATGATCTTGGTATTGTAACAACAAAATAAATTATATATTGATTTACATATATTATCAATGACCAACAGTTAGATGATTGTTTATTGAGGCTATCAACTTTTAAAAATTATACAAGAAAAGAAAAGTACTTACGGTTGATTCTCCCATGGGCACGGTATGTGCGACGCCTCTGCTTCTGTGCTTGGTTGACTTGGATGTGAGATATGTGAAGTGAATCCACGTCCAAACCTTTCACCTACAGAATATGTTGAGCCAACAAAAGTCCTTAGTAGAGGGAGAACTGACAAAATGAGACCAAAAAAAGAGAATGGGAATACATACTTCAGCATTACTCTCAGCATTCTTGAGCAAGTCCAAGATGAATTTTGCAGATTTAACAGGCCAGCGTCCTTGCCCATTAGAATGTCTGTTCTTGGCCTGAGCAGTTCGACCTACTCCTCGACAGAAGCGCGTGAAAGGAATAGCTTGCTTGTGAGCAAGAACATCCTCCAAGTACCTTTTAGCCTTGGTCAGAGGTAACTTACGAATAGCATGGGCAGTTTCCCTGGTGTTCTAAATACGAAAAATGAAAACATTTGAGAAAGAAAAAACAATAGCAAATGAAAACTAATAAGATTGCAGTAAACACATTTTCAGAAAGACAATGAAAATGCAACTCGACTTGGTATGAAAGTGTTTCTGCAAATGGTGGAAAGCAATAATATTTCCCCATTTTTATTATTGATAAATGGGTACTGAACTCCTAGTAGAAAAAACTATAACATCTAAATGGAAAGCACTGAACAGGAATTAAAAAACACAATCAACAAACAACATTTGAAAGGCCTCTGCATAGAGCCTTATATATTAAAATGCAGAACACCAAGAGTCTAGGAGATTTGAACAGGGTCAACGACAAGAGGCCTCCCCAGAAAGTTAGGGAGCCACCTCTATGGAAGAATTTGCAGAACAAACCTAGTTCACAGCTTAGTGGTGTTACATAGCTATGAGAGAGAAAAACAAGGTCAGTGACACCAATTTCCTGAAATAGAATAACATAACCGTATAATGTATGGAGGCCAAGCATTCCAAGATATATTTTCTTCATTGTTGGTATATAACATATCATTCAAAATTGGAAAGGGATACTGAAAACTAGATCTAGAAAATGAGGAATCTAAACATAGTTTGTAAATGCATAACTAACTCGATATCATTTGTAATACAAGATTCTGACACTGCTTCCATTTCAGATCATCTAGAATCCACAGGGTAAATAGAAGAAGCATGCTTTTAAGAAAAACTTATACGAGTGATACATAATTTTTAAGACTTCAGATTCATTTCTTAAACAAAAAATGCATGCCATGTGAAAAGCGTTAGCATTGGATTCTTTCTTCTAATCTATTACTGTTCAATAGTTTACTTCTTCATACTTTACTAATCACCTTCTTCAGCCCATGCATAACTTGGGTGGCAAGTGATATGCAATTTAAATGTTATCATTTAGTGAAATAATACAGAGGTTCACCTATTAACAATTCAAATGATTTCGCTCACAAGAGGGAAACAGATCACATCTTTTCATTCAGGTTAATCAAAAAATCTTAAAATTATGTGATTATGAAGTCCATGATTTCTCTAGTCAGTATGAACTCTACCTAAAAACTAATTGAAAGATAACAAAGTCGATTTCATGCTCATACTTTAATTCATTAATTTCCCAATCTCAAGTCGGTAAAACTTCATATTGGAGTTATACAACCGAGAAAAGATAAAACTAATACATGAATAAAACCGATAAAATGATCACAACAAATGTGAACAAATAAGATGATGAAGTCCAAATCAGTAACGAACATACCTTAAAATGAACTCTGAGACCAGAACCCCTGGCTTTGCAAGCTGAAAGAAAACACAAACTTTAGATTTCAATTACATAATACTTAATGAAACCCACTGTTTGGTTTGGAGAAAACTAAATAAAACCAAATAATTTACATTTGGTGGGGTTGTCAGGTTCCTTTGAATACTTCACCTGAAAAAAATTTACAAACACAATACAAAAAAAGAGCAAAACAATTAAACTTAAATATAGAATAACAATGCGTTATACAATTAAATTAAAAATTAGAATAGCGTAGATGATAGAAGAAGCCGAGGAGATCGCCTGACCATGGCTGCCTCAGCTTGATTTGTTCTGGTATCCAACCAAAGAACCGAAGAGGCTGGCTTTTCAGAATATATAATAGTCTGAACGCTAGGGTTTACCTATTGGTTTGGGCTTAGACTTTACCAAATTGGACCATTTACAAATTGTTAATTAGGGCGGCAAGGCATGTCTGGGTACATTGGGCTTTAAAGTTTAAAGGACCAAAATCTAAAGCCCTCACTATCCGTCCATTTTTAAATATGGTTTTAGACAAGTGTTTTTTCCTCTTAATATTTGTCGTTTGAAAAATTCAATTAAATATTAATTATTTAGTTTTTAAAATTATTTTAAGTATTAAATATAATTTTGGATCTCTCACTATTTTCAGCCCAATATATAACACCCTATTTTTTCAATACAAAGCTAATATAGGCATTTAATAATATATTTAATATTATATAATTATTTTCTTAATAACTCTAAAACTACATATATTAAGCAACTGACTGAGGGAGGGAGCATGTATTATTTATCTTTGACAGTAGTTTGAAATTTTTAATTTGGAATTTGTGGAGTGTGAAGCAATACCAAAAACTGCTGAAATGGACGCAAAGAGTCTTAATTATTTTAAAACTCATAATATTTGTAGGAAGAAACTAAACATTAATTTATGATTGAGCAATATTTAACAATAGTTTTATTTTAATTTATTATTTAAAATTTTACGTTAGTCACAATTAACTTCAATTCGTCATAAAATTAACTTAATTAATAACTAATATCACGACTTAGTAAATCATAGTTAATACACCCTATTTTGGCAAAGTAAACATTCTCAACGTGTCTCTAATATCTATTAACGTGATTATAATAGTATGTAGAATGCATGCTCCTTCATGCATGATGACATATCTTGCCTGTCACTAGACAATTAAGACATGTGAGTTTTACACGTGAAAATTTAAGCAACATTTTTATACCAAAACTTGGAAGTTAGTAAAATAAAGCCTTTATGAGAAAAATAAATAATAAGAAGTTGCATTTAAGAGAATTGTTAATATATACTTTCTCCATTTCAAAATTAAAAATATAATTTGATTTTTGAGGTCAAATAACGACATATTAAATTGAAGTAAATTTATGTAATTTTAGTTGATGCAATTATTATAATTTTATAGTATAGAACAAAAATTATTATTCACAAAATTTATTTTTTTCTAATATTTTTTTTAACCATACAAATTTTAAAGTTTAATATGACGCTCTTGTTTGACTTTATAAATTAAATTTTATTTCTAATTTTGAAATGGAGGTAACATTCTATTTAAACTCCCAACTGATGTTAGCTAGTCTATTTTGTTTATTTGGGAAACTCTCGTCTTATATGGTAGACACGAGAAAGGAAAAGGTGGAAAGATCTCGTTTTGAGAGAAAAAACTGAATTGAGAGTATAATTAGAGGTTAAATTGAAGAGGAAAAAATTTGATCAACTAGGATTAAAGAAGAGCATTATCAACAAATTTGAGAGATTAATTAAAGATGAATAAGAGAATTAAACTAATTGAGTAAAAAAAATGAATTTGTTAAAAGAGAGATGAAACAAAAAATTAAAGTTTATTATTGGGAGATTGAGTTGGACAGTTTTTCCACCAAGAGATTTATGGATCTCAAATTTGTAAGTCGTTTTGTTAGAATTTGAGATAAATTTTGAAGTGAGTTTCGTTAATCATTTGAATTGAATTTATATATCAATGTTTTCTACTTCATGAATAAATTAAAATTAAGTATTTGGAAGCTCAAATTCATGGAATAATAAATGAGAAAATTAACTACCAAGGATCATATTTGAAAATGATAATAAATACTTGTGAGAAGATAAGTTCCACATCGATTAAGAACTCAAATTTGAATCAGTTTATGGAGCAAGGGGTACCACTCTTTTGTGGAAGGGAGAACCTAGTCAAGACTTTGTTTGAACCTGCACATGCGTTGGTGATCGATTGGGCTTGAGGGCATCTTTTTGGACAAAATTTTGTTTTTTATTTATTATAAGTGAATGAAATTGCGTTGTTTAGCGTAACTGTGTCGTTTTGGGTTTTCGCAACGCATGCCCAAAATTGCGTCGATTTGTGTCCGAACGGACGCGCTCTTTCTGTCAAATCGAAAAACAAATTCAATGAGATAACACCACGTATCACCTTTAAAAGGGGTAATTCAGACATTTCAACCCAAGGTATCACTAGTGACGGAATCAGAATATTCTTTTAGGGTCAAAATACATTAATAAATAAAATTAGTTTGGAGTACTTCTTTTAAATTCATTTTGCCCAATTATACTATTTCACAATAATTTCATCAATTTAAACATTTCATAATAATTTCATCAATTCAAACATTTCAGCATAATTTCATCAACTGACCTAATTCAATTATTTCACAAACAATATACCATAAATATACAATATCAATTCAATGATAATAACACATACTCTCTAATTCATAGCATAACAAATTCTAAATATCTAATTTAATGGCAACATTAAACACAAAATTCTTTATTTATATCAATTTTAACAAATGGCAACAATAGCTGCCACTAAAATATCAACTATCCAACCATGAGCTTCACCTTCGCCTTTCTGCCGGCCTCCTCTTTTTATGGTTGGTTAGTGGACCCTGAAATTATTGATCTACATCATTAGAAACTGGTCTTCAAGGGTCATATGACCCCCGGGACCCCTCCTTCTGCCTCTGGGTATCACCATTCACCACGTAATAAATAAACAATAAAAAAAGAGTTACATTTTCCAAGTAAGTTTTCTTATCGGAATGGAAAAAATAATTCTCATCCATTTCTTTACCCAATTTATATTCTGTTGGGATGTAATTATTTAGATTTAGATATAACTCAATCTATTTAATAGTCCGAATTTGGTATTGGTTCATATACGTTTATTTGGACAACTTGGTCAAATAGTGAAAGAATTCTTGTTAAAATAAGATTGTGTTTTGGTATTTAATGGGATAAGAAAATCTAATTTGAGAAAGAAGCGATCAGTGACTTCTACTCCTAATTGGATTCGGGTGAACATGACAATAAGCAAAGAAGAACACAATAACATATGACATAACACTAGTAGAAAAAAAATAAATAGATAACACTTAAAAAAACGTTGGAATAAATTACACCTAAAATACTATAGTTTGTAAAAATTCTAATTGAAATAAAAATAAAAATATCCAATATTCATATATATATATATATATATATATATATATATATATATATATATATATATATATATATACGGTCCGGATCTTAAGCTTACCCTTTATCCAACATACCTTGCGTACCCTTTTAGCGACTGACCGGGCGACGATTTGGTCCGTCGTTATATATAGAACCGTCGTTTTAACTTTTAACGACGGACCGAACTTATAGCGACGGATTGAACCATCGCACGGTCCGTCGATTGTTAAAGGAAGATATGCAAAGTATGTTAAATAAGGGGTAAGCTTAAGATATATATATATATATATATATATATATATATATATATATATATATATGTGTGTGTGTGTGTGTGTGTGTGTGTGTAAATTATGAACGAAATAAAGATACATCAGCTTTTGATTAAATAAAATTAATTACCCCTATTTTTTCACCTTTATATATTTATAATAGAAGTAAACTGATTGACGGCGCCAGTTATAGCTAGCCGGTCCTTCTACAAACCCTAACATTGAACCCACCAGCCATATGAGCAGTCAAGAGAGGAACAAAAACCGGCTGTTCCAAACAAACCGGCTTAATCTCAAACCGGCTGAGAACCGAAGCCACCACATACTTCATCTGTATAAAAGCCATCTCCTTCCCTAAACACACCCTTGGACCGGCCTGAAAAACCGGAAACTTGTAAGGACTCACCATCTTCAACATCCCCGGTTTGTCAAACCACCGGTCCGGTCTAAACTCAAGTCTGTCTTTCCCCCATAACTCCTCCATCCTCCCCATCCCGTACGGAAAATACGTCACTCTATCCCCCTTATACACCGGTGTCCCGTCCGGCAACACATCGTTGGCAGTAGCATGCTTGGAGTCCCAAACCACCGGCGGGTAAAGCCTCATGGACTCACACAAACACGCCTTCATATACTTCATTTCTTTCAGTTCCTCAAAATCTAACGGATTTTCGCCCTTCTTCTGTAGCGACAGTACTTCATTTACCAACTCTTTTTGAACTGCCTGGTTCCCGGAGAGCAACCAGAAAAGCCACGTCATGGCGGCGGAAGTGGTGTCTCGTCCCGCCATTAAAAAGCTTATCACCATATCTCTAACCATCTTATCCTCATTGCCAGCCATTAACAACCTCGACAAAAGGTCGTTTTCGCCAGTAGTCTTTTTTAGCTTCTCCCTCTTGGCCCGAATTATCTCGAGAACCGACCCGTGTACCAGCTCAATCGCTTCTCTAAGCTTCTTCTCTGACCCGATATTGAATGCTCGCTTTGTTTTCCACACGGCAGAAATAAGCGCCGCTCCACGCATGGCGCTTATTTCTGACGCGGTGTCAAAGGCCTTAAGGAGAGGTGGAGCTGGCCTAGAAAAGTCCAAACAACAGGGATCAATTCCCAAGGAAACTTTACAAATTGTGTCGAATGCAAAGCTTCTAAGCACGTGTTGGAAGTCTAAAACGGTGTGGTTGTCAGAAGCCATTTCTAGCAAGGGGAGCAGCCTAGTTTGGACTTGTTCTTCCAGAACTTTAACCACAAACTGTCGCAACAACTTGGTGCTAAACTCGTGGCTGGCCATCTTTCTTTGGGAGTTCCAAAGCTGGCCGTCCACGTTGAAAATACCGAAGCCGAGGAAGTTGCCGAGGATTTCAGTGAAAGGCCTGCCTTTGGGGAAATTGTCGAAGTTTGATTTGAGAATGTATTCAACATTATTGGGGTTGGCGGTGATAATGGTCCGTCGTGCGCCGAGGCGTTGGACGACGATGGTTTGAGTGGGTGAGGCGGATAAGAGGTGGGTGTACCAGTGGATGAGGCGGCGGCGGTTTTGGTAGAATGAGATGAGGCTGCCGAAGAAAGGATATGATTTAGGGGCGTGATCATTAATTGAATGGAGTTTTTGGAGGGAGGAGAGTAGCATAAAGTAGCCTAGAGAGAGAAAGACGAGAAGAGAGAGAAACATGGTTGGGTAGGGCCGGAGTTTAGACTTAAGAGATAGAGTTAGATATGTAGAGATGAATAGGGTGAGGGTGAGCTGTGTTTATTGATATGTATCAAAAGTGTGTGATGGGAGAGATACATATTTAAAAGAGCCCGCCGATGTATCAACATGGTTGTAGCCACGTTTTTATCACATGGTTTTGGAGGGGAAACAAAAAGCGGGCGGGGGTAGAATGGTAATTAGTGCTTTGGTAAGGAGGTTATACTGATACATGACGTACAGAAAATGAAGGAAGAAAAGTTGATAATTTCTTTTCTCGTTCAAACTCGCCGTGAAAAGTTGATCATGTGCGTATACACTAGCTATCTAACAGAGAAATAGTTGATGAAAAAGTCAGTCCGATCACTTTTGTTGATTTTATAATAAATTAATACTTAAAATTTGCATGGTAGCTAGGACGACACATGATTTAGATACGTACATGCATGTTTCTCTAGCTAATAATATTAGACCAAAAAAATTACACTATATATTTTGGTATATATGGAATTAATTAATGCATTTGTTATATACTTTGTATGGAGTATTAATTGGTACTCCCTCCGTCCCAAATTATTTGCTATTTTAACAAATAAATTTTATCCCACAATAGCTGCTTTTTCAAGATTTTAATGTATTTTTTTCCTTTGTTTTCCAAGTTTGCCCTTTTACCCTAATTAATGATAGTCATTACTCTCATCCATGTCTCTCCTCTTTTTGAAGCATATTTTCATATTCCCACCAATAAGGATTCATGCACATAAAATAAAAAAGTCAGCACATAAGGGTATTTTAGTATTTTTATCACACATATTAGTATGTGTGTGAAACTCTAGAAAAGCAGATAATTTGGGACGGAGGGAGCACTAGCTAGCTGGTTGATGGTACTTCATTCATTAGAAAATAGTATTCATTGGTAGGTACTCTATCACGTACTAGTGTTAAAAAATAATGAATGAAAGATTTCTTAAATTATTTATTTTGTGCTAATAATTAATAGTATTATATTCCAACCTTAAATTGTGTACTACTACATACTATATTAGTAGTAGTAGTAGTTAGGGTGTAAATGAACCGAATCAAGTCAAGTCGAATATTGAGTTGTTTAGATTTGGTTCACAAAATTTATCAAATATAAAATAAGGTTTGATTGAAACTCGTTTATCTACCGAGTAGAGCACGATCTCGAATCGATCCCGAGCAGTTTGAACTTTTCGAACGAATATGATCCGAGTATCAATAGAAAACTACAATTTGAGAATTAGGGTCGAGTAATTTATTGAATTTTAAAATTTGCTCATATTTGAATTATTTATATTTCGAGTCAAGTTTGAATCGAACTTTTAGTCGAGTGAGTACGAATTGAGCCCAAATTATTTACTTTTTTTACAACCTTAGAATACGTGCGTCACAACAAAGGTAATAAGGATTCATAATAGTAGTAGTGCAGTAAAACATCTATAAATTAATACTGTTGGGACTGAATTTTTTTTATTAATTTAGAAAGTTATTATTTAATCGATAAATTAATAATTTATTAATTTAAAGAGTGTTTTTCTATTTGGTGAACATAAATTTAATTACATTAAAATTATTGCATTTTATTGATGTTTATATCATACTTTTTTTGATGCAATGTATCATACTTATTAAATTAATATAATAATAAAATTCATTGTAAGTGATATTAATTATTTTTCATAATTAAATAATGTTCATTGTATCCACTTTTTAAATTACATTCACATTTTATTTTAAAAAAAATTATATTCAATTATAATTGAATTTCAAGACAAAATATTATTTTGATGGGACCATATGTTAAAGATGAAATTCAATTAGATTTGAATTTCAAGAAAAATTAAGGATGAAATTAAGATAGATTTGAATTTCAAGAGGAAGCAAACGAGAATAAAATCACATTTTACAAGATTATCTTAGATATATTTGTAATTTAAAAGAATTACTATTAATTTATGATTTTGATGGGACTATATATTTATATAAGTGTCTTTTTAAAAATTATTATTTTATTATTTTATCAAAATTATTAATTTATTCCATTAGTCCAAGTCGGGACTGAGAAAAAATATTATTTTAGAGAGATTATTAAGTTATCGATTATTAATAATTTATAGAAGTTCTACTGTAGTATTTTTTTTCCCTTCTCTTAGCTAGGCATGTGAAAAGTATTACCTTAAACTTGTGTTTTTCATTTAATATAATGGAGTATTAAATTAATATAATAGTCACAAATAACTATTCTATTGTGTAAGATCTATTTGCTAGAATAGTGTCCATAACAACCGTTTGCTATATATATATATATATATATCGATGGCAACCAGTTGCCATGGGTACTATTTCAGCAACCAATATCTCCATCGTTGAGTGTTTTTAAGGGTTATATGAATATTTGTACTCCATTTTTACATTGACATATTGTAATATTGTAATATTTAATATTAATATTTAATATTTAATCTTATTAACATTAACATTAAACATTAAATACTAAATATTAATTATTAAATATTAAATATTAATATTACATACTCCATATTTAATATTAATATTATAAACATTGTTATTATTAATATTATTATTATTATTATTATTATTATTATTATTATTATTTAATTTAAGATTTTAGCTGCAGCAGAGGACGCAATTAAGTGGCAAACATGATTGCAAATTAACTTCAATAAAGAAGGTGGTGCAATCAAGATTGTAAAATTTGTACATTGTCACTACGACTTGTAGCGGCATGCATGAATTAATATAATAAAATAAATTTGGAGGAGGGATATGGAAGTAATTAGTCGTGCCGCTATCAGCTTTGTGGCTATCGCTACAGTTTGTAGTGGTAGGGTGAATCTTTATTCAATTCAAGACATTCACTCTATTGATCAACGGTGGAGATATTGGTTGCTGAAATATATAGTACTCAGAGACGGATCTATTTAGGGGGCAACATAGGCAGCTGCCCCCAAAATAGGTATACACCACCCATTCTGAGTCGTTAAATACATGGTACAGAAACAACAACAACTTCATTAATACAATTGTCGTGCAAAATACGACAACACATAAACTGTGAGTTTAAATACAAATATTGTCTAATAGATAGTATTAAAACTCAAAAGGAGTCCTCATTACAATTATTAAAATACTATTTTATAAAATAGTGAGGACTGCTAACACAACTGACTTGAAACATCATTCCACACCCCGACTAGTTCCCGCTATATTCTCGTCTCCTGAGAAAAATAGAACAAAAAGGAAAAGGGTGAGCTCAACTAGCCTAGTAAAGGATATTATGACTAAGATAATATACAACAAATTATCATTAGTCTTTAATAGGGAAAAATTAGATAAAATATAATAGACAACAAGTTTTAGATCAACAACTACAGCGGAAACAACAATCTATTAGAAGAGTCAACTAGAGAATGAATTCTACTATCTTCTAAGATTTAAAAGTCCATCATCAATATTTTATCCCTGTAACATCAATCAATATACATCTTGAATCAAATATTCATCTTTGCACTACAGGCCAAAGATATTCATTTGTATCACAAGTTGGTCATGTTCATCTCAACACCTGTTCATCTTTGCACATCGGCCAAAGATATTCATCAGTTAATCATTCATCTTTGCACTACAGGTCAAAGATATTAAGTAATATTATCATTTAGAATTGAGGATGATGAAAAATATCTTAAAAAAATAAATCCAGTGAGACAAAAGGATAAATATTAGGGGTTCGTACTTTAGATAATCCAAGTTCAAAAACGCTCCATAATAAACCATAGTGGAGTAAATTTCAAGAATGAAGATCAAAATATGAATACAATCAAAGAAAGTAAACATAATAGACATCCTGGACAAAGAAGAGAAAATTTTATTTTCCTGTGAATAGTGCCGTATTCGTGAATAGTACCGTATACGTGAATAGTGCCGTATACGTAAATAGTAATTCTGACACAAAAATGTAGAGATTTCACAATAAAATTCATTTCAATATTTCGGCATAATGATATTGAAGGAAATAATATTATTTACAAAGAAAATAACATCCCTTACCTCAAAATAATAGTATTTCTGATCGAAATATCGGATGTAAATCCGAAAGAAACTTGCACTGAATAGCAGCTCTCAAAGTATCTAAATACTCACAAAATACGCTCGATAATATAGAGAGAGAAAACTTATTTCTGGTGTGATTTTTAATTCTAACTAAGCACCCTATTTATAAGAAAATGCTTAGAATGCCAAAGCAGACTAAATAATAAAATAATATTATTTATTTTTCTCTTCTACGCCATCCATCTTGGAAAGCCATCAGCCCATCGTCTTTGAAAAAAATTCTAGCACATGTTTTCATAAAAAAATAAAAGTGGGTCCCATCCATAATATTATTAAAAATATTTAATCTCCGAAACTTCAATAATTCATAATAAATAACCCTTTTTATCAGAAAAATACAAATATTATGTCTATTTCATACGAAATCGAATTCTTTACAACTTTGTTGCTTTAAATTTGTCCAAATTCCAAATAAAAAATGTCTGAAATCCACATACGGACGTATTTCAACACTTCTTAAAATTCATAACAAATCATACGTTATTTTTTAACGGTTCAAAATTTGTGGACATATACTCAACTTATATATGTATAACATATCCAAAAATCACAACAATCCAACGGTCGGATTAAAATTATAACTCACGCAATAGAGCTTTAAGAACACTATTTTGATTTTTTAATACCTCCATTCTGACAAAATACTGATAAAACACCTCAAAATTAAATCCTTCATTTATATCCACATAAAATAAATATGGCAAAACTATGTTTTTCATCACTAAACTTGACACGTTTTATTTAATACACCATTGAACTTTTAATTTTTTGGATTACATCATTAAACTAATTAAAATTTTACAATTGGGTCATTCCGTCCAAAATAGTTGACAGACGCTAAAGTGGCGCTGACATGGCGCTGATGTGGCAAAAAAATAAAAAAAAATTGCTTATGTGGCAAAAAAAATAAAAAACAGATTTTTTTTAAAAAAATTAACATTTTAAAGTTTTAAAAATAACAAAAACATAATAAAATACAACAAAAAATAAATTTTTTTAAAAAAAACAGATTTTTTTAAAGAATATATATTTTTGAAAAACAGATTTTTTTTAAAAAAAGATTTTCTTAAAAAATAGAATTCTATATAAAATATATTTTTTTAAAAAACAGATTTTTTTTTAAAAAAGAATTCTATAAAAAATGTTTTTTTTTAAAAACAGTTTTTTAAAAAAAAAAAGCCCCTGTTTTTAAAAAACATAATTTTTTTAAAAACCTGTTTTTAAAAAAATTCTATTTTTTTTAAAAAAATCTGTTTTTAAAAAAAAGAAATAATTTGAAAAGATGTTTTAAAAAATTCTATTTTTTTTAATTTTTTTTTTAAAAATCTGTTTTTAAAAAAATCAGTTTTTTTAAAAAGTCCCGTTTTTTGTACAAATTCTATTTTTTTTAAAAAAAAATTTAAAAAAAATTTTATAATTTTTTACAAAAATATGTTATTTTTAAAAAATCTATTTCTTTGAAAAACTGTTTTTTAAAAAAGTCCCGTTTTTTTACAAATTCTATTTTTAAAAAAAAAATCTATTTTCAAAAAAAAACTTTGTTAAAAAAAATCTGTATTTTTAAAAAATTTATATTCTTTACACAAAAAGATTTTTTTTTAAAAAAAAATTCTATTTTTTTTAAAAAAGTTGTTTTTATAAAAAAGTATATTTTTTTAAGAATTCTATTTTTTAAACAAATCTGTTTTTTAAAAAAATTCTGTTTTAAAAAAAATGTTTTTAAATTTTTTTTTAAAAAATATCTGTTTTTAAAAAAAAAAATTTAAAAAATTTCCTGTTTTTAAAAAAAAATCATTTTTTATAGAATTCTATTTTTAAAAAAATTTATTTTTTGAAAAAATATATTTTTTATAGAATTCTATTTTTTTAAAAAGTCTGTTTTTTTTAAAAAAATATTTTTAAAAAAAATCTATTTTTTAAAAAAAAAATTTTATTTTTTCTTGTATTTTATTATGTTTTTGTTATTTTTAAAACTTTAAAATGTTGATATTTTTTTTAAAAAAATCTGTTTTTGATTTTTTTGCCACATAAGCATTTTTTTAAATTTTTTTGCCACATCAGCGCCCTGTCAGCGCCATGTATAATTCATTCTCTATTATGACTAAGATAATGCAAAAGGGTGAGCTCAACTAGCCCAGTAAGAAATATTATGACTAAGATAATGCAGAATAAATTATCCTTAGCCTTCAACAGTATAACAACTGATAGAATACAATAAACAACAAGTTCTAGATTAACAACTGCAGCGAAAATAAGTAATCCATTAGAAGAGTCAAGTAGAGCATAAAATCTACTATCTTCTATGATTTAAAAAGTTTTTCATCAACTTTATCGTTGAAACTTAGCTTAATAAATAAACCACATCATCGAATCATCCCTGCACCACGGCCAAAGATATTCATGTAATCATCAATGGTCATGATTATATCGAATAATCTCTGGTCATAATCATATCAACAACTGTCTATCAACGAACTACAGGCCAATGAGGACTTTTACCACATCATTCATCACATTACGGTCAAGATTATACCGAATAATCCCTGGTCATAATCATACCAAGTCCATCTATGCACGTAAGCCAAAGATGACTTTCAACACAATATAAGCATGAGGATGATGACAATGACATAATAATTCAATAAAATAAGTTCAAGATAAATTTTAAAGATTTATAATTTAATTTATCCAGAAATTAATAACGACTAAATTGTCAACATGATACTGCTTTGTGGAGTAAAATTAAAATATAATATTCATGTACCAAAAATAATTTGGACAGAAAAGAAATATATTTTTTGGGTAAATAGTATCCTGTGAATAGTAAGTACCCTGTGAATAGTACTTCGGGAATAGTACCTCGTGAATAGTACCCCGACATGAAAAGTACCCCAAATACCCGAGTGAATGATACTAGAGTGAATAGTAATCGGATGAATAGTAACCCGTAAATAGTAACTCGTGAATAGTACTCCGGCACGAAAACTGCCCCGAACACCCGAGTGAATGATACTAGAGTGAATAGTAATCGGATAAATAGTAACCCATGAATAGTATCTCGTAAAAGAAAAATACCAAAGAAAATGATATTCCATGACGGGTACAAAAGAAATGATATCTCATACGAGTATAATAGAATATACGAAATTGCAAATAAATTTTCATCCGCTATGCGATAATCCACGTAGACAGATCATTTCCAACAGAATAATAAAGAATGGAATAACAAAAGAATTCATCAGGCATGCGATAGACCGCACAGACAGGTTATTCCCAACAGAATAATAAAGGATGGAATAATAGAAGAATTCACCAGGCATGCGATAGACCGCACAAACAGGTTATTCCCAACAGAATAATAAATAATGGAACCAGGTCATGCGTAATACGCACAGACAGGATATTCCAACAGAATAATAAAGAATGGAACCAGGTCATGCGTAATCCGCACAGACGGGATATTTTAATAGAATAATAAAGAATGGAATAATAGAAGAATTTCACCATGTATGCGGTGCTTCGCATAGACAGGTTAATCCAACATAATAATAAAGAATGGAATAACAGAAGCTCTCTTCATGAATACGAAAGAAATAATACCCCTTACCTCAAAAGAAGACTGGATACTGGAATAGTGAGGTAGCACACTTCTCTTCTTCTTTCTCTCTTTATTTTCTCTCTATAATAATTGCTCTATAGCTTTAGTGAATTGGTGAGAAATGAAGGAAGAATGAGCTTCTATTTATAGAAAAATATAGTTTCGATAATTGCACGTTTTGGGGCTCAAAATATTGCAGTATAATGCCTTCCTCTTTTTTTTCATTTTTAATTCAGTCATGCAAGTATTATCAAACTTGCATCACCTCCCCTAATAGTAAATAATGTGAATTAATAGTAAATCATGTGACTCAATAGTTTTAAACATGTAAAAAAATTAATTATAGTCTATTACCTTCAACTATACCTTCATTTTTAATTTAGTAATGCAAGTATTATCAATTTTGCTCCAATTCTCCTAATAGTAAATTATGTGAATTAATAGTACACACATGTGAACACATAGTTATAAGCAGAAAATTTAATAAAATAATAATATTTTTAATAAAAATTCTTAAGCACACCTTAGACATCTGATTTCAGAATTTTACACATACTAGTGGGGCTTTCAAACATGAAAAATATGTTTAAACAATTTTTGTAATAAAATCAATTGAGACCCAATATTCTGAAACTTTAATAATTCATAATAAATAGCCCTTTTATCAGAAAAACTCAAATCGTATGTCCATTTCATAGGAAATTCAATTCTTTACAACTTTGTAAGTTTAAGTTTTTTCAAATTCTAAACAGAAATTAACTGAAATCCTTATACGGATGATTTTATAGGCTATTGTCAAATTTCAGTCAAAAATTGGGCCCACCGACATGTTTAACATGTTTTTATTATTTATTGCAACAAAAATACTCTTCCTCCTCATTTATTCATATATCACACATTCATAGTAAAAATATCATTACAATTATATTATTAAAATATAATAATATATGTAAATGAATTATTTTATCAGAAAAGATAAAATATCAATTTTCAACAATTGTCACTTTTTTAAAAATTCTTCCATTTATATCCACATAAATAAATATTTTTCTTATCATATAAATCAATAATTAATTATTCATAAATAATATTACAGAATCACAATACTGACAACCAGGCCGTTCCTAGGAAAGAGGGGGCTTTCCAATAAGGATTTCTCTTTACTGGCGCGCAATTAGGTGACCAAACCTCTTCGTAGACAGAACTTTCTAGACATTGCCAATAATGTTATCTAATAATTGTAAGACCCCGAATTTTATGAAATAAAAGTATTCAATTTTTTCATATAATTACTATTCAGTAAATGGTTAAATTGATAAAAGTTTAAAGTTATGGGTAAAATGTGAATTTTTTTTGAAAATAAGCAAGTGGTCATTGTTGTCGGGGAATATTCGTTTGGTCGTGGAATATTCTTTCTGTCGGAAAATATTCGTACGACGGCGCAGCTATTTGTGGGCCCCATAACGAATAACTGTCGGATGAAGAAAATGATAAATTTGAGTTTTTATAAATAACGGCGTAGTTGTTACCGTTAATACTGTTGAAATACCCGGTGGTTAAAATACAGTAATACGTGTTATTGCACAGTAGCACACGGTATTGCACAGTACTTTTAAAATTATTGATTCTTACGTAGGAAGGCACTACTCAATAATTGTTACAGTAGTTACTGTTCAATATTTTATTTTATTGATTCAATAATTGCTGCGTTGATATTTTATATTATTGTTGTTTCAATAATTGTTACTGCACAGTATTTCTCATTATCAAATCAATAATTTATATTATTTGAATAATATTATTAGATAATATTATTGGCAATGTCTAGAAAGTTCTGTCTAAGGAGAGGTTTGGTCACCTAATTGCGCGCCAATAAGGATAAATCTTTATTGGAAAGCCCCCTCTTTCCTGGGAACGGCTTGGTTGTCATAAATGTGTTTCTATAATATTATTTGTGAATAATTAATTATTGATTCATATGATAAGGAAATATTTATTTTATGTGGATATAAATAAGGGATATATTTTTTTGGTTAAAAATGAAGGAGTTAATGTTGAGGTGTTTTATCTGTATTTTTGTCGGAACGGAGGTATTGAAAATCAAATTAGGGTTTTTGAGATATTTTGTGAGGGTTATAATTTTTAATCCGACCGTTGGATCGTGATAATATTTGGATATGTTATACATATATAAGTTGAGTATATGTCTACAAATTTTGAACCGTTAAAAATGAACGTATAATTTGTTATGAATTTTACGAGATGACTGGTTCAGAAATTGTTGAATTTTTGGAGTTAATCATTTTGGTAGAAAATTCTAGAATTGGTGGGCCCCACTCTT
This sequence comes from Panax notoginseng, assembly GCA_016801055.1. Classification (NCBI taxonomy): domain Eukaryota; kingdom Viridiplantae; phylum Streptophyta; class Magnoliopsida; order Apiales; family Araliaceae; genus Panax; species Panax notoginseng. Next base: position 28,203,736 of record CM029013.1, on the reverse strand, counting down.
GGTTGGTGAAGAAATGTGCTGAGATCTTTATTCAAATGTGGTGGGTGAGAATAGTAGCAGGTAAAGCCATCAGGTTGCAGGTTAAGTCTGCTTCGGCGTGCTAACATTTTCCTATAAATAGAGGGCTAAGTTAGAATTGAAAATCACACCAGAAACAAGTTTTTACTCTTTCTCTCTCTATATTATGAAGAATATTTTGTGAGTATTTAGATACTTTTAGAGTTGCTATTCAGTACAAGTTTCCTTCGACTTTGTATTCCAGTCAGAAATACTGCACTTTTGAGGTAAGGGATAGTAAGAGATTTTAAGGGTTGTTATATTTTTCTGTTTCGTAATTTTTCTGACCTTCAAAAATTCTGGAAAAATTTGAAATGATATTTTGATGAGTTTTCTTAATTGTGTCCAAAAATGGTGATTTTTGGATGTATAGATTGAGAGTTATGAATTTTATGAGAAAAAACTATTTTAAAAGTAACCGCTTATAACTCCCTGTGGTTAACTCTAAAATTGATAAAATTTTTATTGGGAGTACATGTATATGATAGAAGTATACTCTGTAAATTTTAGAATTTTTGGATAAAAGTACAATTTATGATAAATGTCTAAATATTCGGCGGTTTTGGCCATATGAAAAATAGTAAATAAGTTTTAAAAATTCTGAGAAAAATATATGTTCAATATGAGACTATATTCTGCTAAATCCCAGAAAAGAAATATTTTTGAAACTGATTTGATATTTTTCATGAAAATGGACTAGTTATGAGTAAATGAATTAAATATGTTATGTGAAGTAAGAAAATTAGAAAATATGATTTTATGGCTTGAGAATCATATATGAGTTATATGCAGATTTTTGATGAGGATTTTGGTTATTGGTGATGAAATCTTAAGAGTTGGCATGTTATGATGATTAAATGCATTAATTAGTAAAGTGTAAACAATTTAAATAAATTGTTTATAAGCTTAAGAAATATTATTCTTTCAATATCATTATACCGAAATATTGGTATGGATTTTATTGTGGAATTTCTACCTTTTTCATGTCGAGTTACTATTCACGAATTACTATTCACGAGTTACTATTCATGACAAAATTGGTTTCTTTTTCTGACCAAATTATAGTTGAGTTATGAATATTACTCTTGAGATTAAATCTATATGTTGATTATATTGTTTTTATTATCATATATAACATTTTTATAACCCTGATGTTAAATTTCTCTTTCACTTGAGTGTAAAGATGGGTAAATTATTGGTATGATCGTGACTGAGAAATGTCTTTGGCCTGTAGTGCAAAGATAAATTGTTAACTGGTATGATCATGACCATTGAATTTATAATTGAATATCTTTAGCTTAAGTGTAAAGATATTGATTAACATGGTTATAATTATTGTTTATATAAATTCTGAAATGATTATATATTTCTTTGAGATATGAATATATTTGGCCTTTAGTGCAAATATGAACTGTTGATGAATATCTTTGGCCTGTAGTGGAAAGATGAATTATTGATGAATATATTTTGCCTGTAGTACAAAGATGAATTGTTGATGAATATCTTTGGCCCGTAGTGCAAAGATGACATATTATTGAATATCTTTGGCCAGTAGTGCAAAGATGAACAGGTGTTGAGATGAACACGACCAACTGGTGATACAAATGAATATCTTTGGCCGTGGTGCAAAGATGAAGTTATTAGTATGATTATGAACAGGAAATGTGATTTGGTGTAACCATGATTTTTGATGTTTCAGGTAAAGATAGGTGATGAAAATTATCTTCGTCCTGGATGAGAAGAGGAATTTAGAACTACAATTGTGATTATGAGTTATTCATATGATTGTGGACCAGAATTGTTGATTGATGTTACAGGGATAAAACATTGTTGGTGGATTTTTAACATGGAGAAGATAATAGACTTTGTAGTCTATTTGACTTTTCTAATGGATTGCTCGTTCCGCTGCAACTATGGTTGAAAAATTTTATCATCTACCATATGTTCTAAATCTCTGATTTATTACTGATGAAGACTATTGATAATTTATTTATCTTTAGTCATAATATTCTTTACTGGGCTAGTTGTGCTCACCCTTTTGCTTCAAAATTCCTTTCAGGTAATAAGAGTGTAGCTGGGTCGAGCGAGGATAAAGGAAAAATGGAACGGTGGTCTCTAGTTGTGGATGTTCTCCCTAAGCAGTATAGAAAAGTTTATTTAGTAGTTATATTTGGCGAATCCAATAGGGTAAGGTGTACCCAACGTTAGAAGGGTGTTTTGTCACTATCATACAAGATGTCTAATGACATACAACCTCGTGTCATCATAAGACAGGGTTGTGCTCATCCACTTACTGAGTATATCTACGAGCACTACCTATATAATCTTGGTGTTTGTTTGAAGTATAATTCTCAATTAGAGACAGTGGAGATAATGATAAGTCAAGAGAAGACTCACCATTGGGAAGAATATGATAGTAACCTTCTCCTTTTTTCTTTGGGGTCTATTGGGTCAACCAAGGATAATTCTGTGGCCATATGATATCTATCATAACCTAAAAGCATGGCCTCCCATGTACGAAGGTTTCCTTGAGCACTTCCCAAAGATTCTAGTTTCTAAAACAGTTTTTGACTGTACCTTTATGTAAGGTACATTTGTGAGGTGATGATACATGATGGTGTCCAATGTCACATTTGGTATATATTTGTATCCAAACTCACAGCATATGTGTTGTTGTATTTTGCACGACAATTGTTGTAATAAAGTTGTAATTATTTTCTGTACCATGTATTTGACGACTCAGAATGGGTTGGGTGGAATGGACCTATTTTGGGGTCGTTACAATAATATTATTAAAATAATATGAATTATTGATCTGATAATGAAAAATATTGTGCAGTGATAATTATTGAAACAAGAATAATATAAAATATCAACGTAGCAGTTACTGAATCAACAAAATAAAATATTGAACAGTAATTACTGTAACAATTATTAAGTAGTGACTTCTTATATAAGAATCAATAATTGGTGCAATACCGTGTGTTACTGTGTTTTAACCACCGGGTATTCCAACAGTGTTAACGGTAGCAACTACGTCGTTATTTATAAAAACTCATACTCGTCGTTTTCTTCATCCAATCGCTTTTCGTTATGGAGTCCACACAAGGCTGCGCCGTCGAACGAATATTCCCCGACAGCAAGAATATTCCACGACCAAACGAATATTTACCGACAAAAATAAATATTTTATAACCACTTGCTTATTTAAAATATTTGCGCATTTTACCCATAACTAACCACATTAATCAAATCAACCCTTACTATTTCAAAATAATAAATAGAGAAAATTCAATTTCATTTATAAAAAGTTGGGGTCTTACAATGATCCACCATTAGTCCATTATTGCAAAGCATGATTTACATTTAGCTTATCCAAGTAGAAAAAAGCATAAAACTTCACTAGCATTCAAGGCTTTTCGCTGCACCACATAACAATGAAGCACATTACTAACCCATGGCAGCCAGTTTCAAGTGTCACCAACACCCATAAGTAAAACAGAAGGACTAGTAATTGGGCTACAACTTTGCTATTAACCATGTTTTACATGTTTTACATCAAACTGTACATAAAAACACAAACAAATTAGTTTAGACACTAAATGAATCAAAACACTGAATTATAATGAGAACACAAGATTATTTTAAACTACTGATCCATCTTCAAGCAATATAATCACTCAATAGGCAGTGCAGTCATTAACAATATTCAAGTAAGCTAATCATTTTTGATGCAGCTAACATGACAGAGACTTCAAAATATCACTCAATAGGCAGTGCAGTCATTAACACAAAGCAGTAACCTTAAAGCTAGACAAGGACATTACATAATACACAAAGCAGTGCAGTCATTATGCACAATACTAGAGGAATAGGCAATAGGCAGTGCAGTCATTAACACAAGGCAGTGCAGTCATTACATAATACTCAATAGGCAGTGTAGTCATTAACACAAAGCAGTAACCTTAAAAAAGTGACCAAATTTGATTTTAGAAATCCTTCCATTACATAATACCAGATGCACAATACCAGAGGAAGATGAAACTAAAACTCTACCGAATGGCCAAGAGGCCCAAAATTATTTCCATCTGTTACATCCCATGGGCCATGAGCCATGACCACCAAAATAAACAAAAATCACCAGCAAAAAAAAACCCCTAACAAAGTAACAAGTAACAGTGTAACACCCATATGCCATATATAGACAAATCGACATAAATAGGGAGAAATCAATTAACTAAATCTCAAAATAAACTCAAAATTACCTAAGAAAAAGGAAGATTATGTAATCTAGAGACTAGAGTTGGATAGGTGATTGCGATGCAGCGACTGACGAGTCGGAGGTTGGCCGGTGGGAGAAGAATGGATGGATCGTCGAGGTAGAGACTTCGAGAATCGAGATGGATGGACTAGGTTCGTGTTCGATTGGTCTATTCGAGATGGGACTTGGGAGAGAAAGGTTTGGCGTGTTTAGGAATAAACAAAGGGAAGACTGAAGTCAAATACTGAGATATTTTTATTTTTTAATATTATTAAATAAACCGGTACAACTGGTTCGGTTCGGCATATACCGATCAAGCCAAATAGCCTACTGAAACCGGTCTTGAAAACCCGGTATGTACCGGTTCTGTGTACCGATACCAAACCGATTCATCTTTGCATCGAACCGACCAGTTCAAACCGGTTCGATTTTCCTAAAAATCGAAAAAACCGTTTGTTTTGAACACCCCTATATATGAGGTAGTCATATTGGTGGCAGTATGTGAAGGGTCGGTTCAACAGTTAAGCCATTTAAACAATGGCTTGAGCCCTAAAATCGAGAAGTCCTCAAAATTTAATAATCCATATATGGTAGAACCCATTAAAAAAGTTCAAAAAAAAATTTCCAAACAAATCAGTAGCTACAAGTACAATCATACAATTTTGATCAATAATTTTGCATCTAAAAGAACAGGAAAAATAAAATTCTAATTTTAAAAAAAAATCATAGATATTAATTTAATTTAGTATTAAATGGTTAAAAAAACGGACCACAAAAAGTTTGGATCGACCTTGAGTATGAGTTTTGGAGACCAAACCTGCCGCTACTCCATATAGCGGCAGGGAAGTAGCGGCAAGGAAGACATAATTACTGAGGTTCTTTTGGTCATGTATATGTGTCGCTACTCCTTGCAACGGCAGGTGTGACGCCCCCAAAATTAGGTATACATCACCCATCTTGGGTCGTCAGATACATGGTTCAGAATACAAATACAACTTACTAATACAACTGTCGTGTATAATACGACAAAACATAAACTGTGAGTTTGAATATAAATATTGTCTTCTAGAGAGTATTCATACTCAAAAGGAGTCCTCATTATAATTATTATCACACTATTACATAGAATAGTGAGGACTACTAATACTATCATCTGGTCCATCACTCCGTTCCCCGACTCGTCCCAGCTATATTCTCATTTCCTGAAGAGAACAGTGAAAGAAAGGGTGAGCTCAACTAGCCTAGTAAGAAATATTACGACTAAGATAATGCAGAATAAATTATCATTAGCCTTAAACAGTGTTAAACTAATAAAATATAACGAACATCAAGTTTAACTGTATCGGAACAAGCAATTCATTACAAGAGTCAAGTGGAAAATAAAATCTATTATCTTCTATGATTTAAAAGGTTTTTCAACACTGTTATCGCTGGGACTCAGCTTAATAAAATAATTCACATCATCGAATCACCTCTGCACTACGACCAAGGATATTCGTGTATTCATTAATGGTCATGATCATGCCAACAACTGTCCATCAATGCACTACGGGCCAATGAGGACTTTTAATACATCATTTGTAACATTACGGTCATGATTATACCGAATAATCTCTGGTCATAATCATACTAGTCCATCTATGCACTACAGGCCACATATGACTTTCAACACTTTATAAACATGAGGATGATGACAATGATATAAGAATTTAATAAAACAAGTTCAAGAATTAATTTATCCAAGAATTAACAACGTCCAAATTGTCAACATGATACTGCTTTGTGGAGTAAAATTCAAGAATGCTTAGAAAAATATTTTCATGAAAAGATACTGGTTGAAACGCAATTATCAAGGATATTCCACAAATTTCATGGAGTATAGAAGTCAAAACTTAACCAACTGAGTATAATAAAGAATGGAATAACAAAAGAAATCACCCGGCATGCGATAGACCGCACATACAGGTTATTCTAACAGAATAATAAATAATGGAACCAGGTCCGGCGTAAACGCACAGACAGGATATTCTGACAGAATAATAAATAATAGAACCAGGTCCGGTGTAAAATACACAGACAGGATGTTCCAACAGAATAATAACAAGACGGAATCAGGTCCGGTGTAAAACACACAGACAAGATGTTCCAGCATAATAATAATAAAAACGGAACCAGGTCCGGTGTAAAACACACAGACATGATGTTCCAATAGAATAATAGAAGAATGTCACCAAGTATATGGTAGACCGCGTATACAGGTTATTCCAACAGAATAATAAGAAATGGAATAACAACAGTTCTCTTCATGAATAAGAAAGAATAACACCCCTTACCGTTTTAAAGAAGATCTGAAATAAGAAAGTAGTTAAGTAGCAGAATACTTTTCTTCTCCCTCTCTATAATTTCTCTCTCTAGAGTTCAGTGAATTCGTAAGAAATAATGAAGGAATGAGCTGCTATTTATAGAAAAATGGAATGCATAGTAACTAATCCATGAACAGTCCAGATTGATTACTTTAATCTGACGATCCATATTTAAAGAAAAATCTTTTAAATAAAATATAATATATTCTATTTATAGAATAACTTTAATAAAGTATTCTGTTTTATATAAAAAGATGTTTCTGTTTTATTACGTTAATAATACGAATAAAACAAAACTTTATTATCGCTAAATAATTCATATTATTAACTGACAATAATTGAATCAGACTGAGTGACTTCTCACATAAGCATTAATAATCAATACTGTGTGCTACTATGCAACCACACGTATTGCTGTACTTTTACTACCGAGTAGTTCAACAGTATCAATGGTAAAACTTTCGCCGTTATTTTTAATAAAATATTTTTGTCGTTGTCTCAATCCGACAATAATTCCGTTGTGGGGTCCACCAATGATTGTGCCGTTGTACGAATATTCCCTGTTAAAACGAATATTCTTCGACCAATCGAATATTATATAACAACTTGCGTACTTTGTAAAATTTATAAATATTACCCACAACTATAACATTATATCAAATTAACTCCATAATATTCAAAAATGATATTTATAGAAAATTCATCTTTATTTATAAAAGTTGAGGTCTTACAGCAGGGAATTAATTCAATTTAATCTCAGCATTTTATTATTATGATCAACGGTTCAGAGGTCGATTGCTGAAATAGTGTCCGCCGATTGTCACGGATGGAGACCCTATAATATATATATATATATATATATATATATATATATATATATATATATATAATACCCCATTAACTCGATCGGAAATGGTTAGCATGAAATTCATTTTTGAGTAAGTTGGTCAATTGGCCACTAAAGTACTGACACGCAGGCGAGACTCTGTGTGTCAGCATTCTATTGGTCAATTGACTAACTTATCCAAAAATGAACTTCATGCTAACCTGATCCAACTCGATCTATATGTCATGATGTACTCATATATGCTACGTAAAGTTACAGGTTTCTGCATGGCCGCTTAGGCAAACGTATTTTAAGTGGAGAAAGCCACTTTTTCGGAAGTGGTTAGCATGAAATTTAATTTTGAATAAATTAGTTAATTGATTAATAAAGTGCTGACACATAAGGGTGAAAATGAGCCCGAGTCAATCCGAACATCCTAATGCTCAAGCTCGACTCGGATCAGAAAATTTGTGTTCAGATTCGACTCGAATTCGAATTGATAATTTCTAAGGCTGCTCAAGTTCGACTCGATAAATTAGTCGATACTACTCGGTTCGGAGTTACTCGACTCGTTTTCACAATGAGCAATTCGCGAGCCTTTCTATTCGAGCTCGAGTCTGAGATGAATCACACCAAAATGAGACATAAAGTGAAAACTTATAAAAACTCTAATTTCATTTATATATAAAAATACACGTGTTACAAATATTACAATGATAAATTTATAATATTAATTATACTTTACATTTATCCAATCTTGTACATACACATTCCCTCTATATTTCCAATGATATTTACAAGATCTATTTATACTTTATACATTTATCCAATCTTTGTGTATCTATAGAAAGTGATTAGGCAAGGATTAAATGAATCTAAACTAAACACCTTCTAATGAACAAGGGAAGTATACCTTCTTCATCAAGTCCTGCCAACCAAGGAAAATAACTTCAATTTAGATAGTTCTGAACAGTTACACCATAAATACGGATGATATAAAAATTAATGGAAAAAATTGGAAAAACACTATGTTGCAATATTATCGACAGATTCAATAATAAAATTTCATGAAACTACTTCCAAATATTTACTTCCTATAGAAGAGAAATGAATCGACTCTATTCTGCATAACAAGATGTCACCTTAAACAATTAGTATTATCCACTCTACTTACCTTTGCAGTGTTGAAGGCAACATTTTTGACCTATTGTCACAAAGCTTGTTTCTTGAAACAATATATATTTGTAATTGTATTCCAGATAGTTACTTAACATTTACAGAGGATGAATAGTATTTTAATTTAAAATTTCTTTAAGAAAAGAAACATACTTCAATGGTCTTGCAAGAACTCTTTGACCTATTGTCATAAAGCTTGTTTCTTGATTTGACATAAACCAAGCCAAAGAAGAAATACTGCATCACAGATTTGACAAGTATAAGATACCTTCCAGTGAAGATATGTTCACAAACACCAAAAATTGAAGGTGGACGCACCCCGTGATCCTCATTAAATTCCTCAAGCAGGTTCCGCATTTTAAAAGCTTCTTCCAAGTAATTATCCTACAGAAAAGCATTACAATATTTACAATCAACCCCTAAAGCCTAGCTAACCATAAATACAAATTTGTACATGTGTTTACCTGATTCATATCAATGGTCTAAAGAGCTTCCCCTCGACTAAAAATTATAGCATGATTCTGATTTTCAGGCTTGCCTTCTCCTATCTTCGCCGAACCTGGCAATTTTATGCGGTAGATTTCCTACAAGAAGAAAAGAGATGCAATTAGTGATTAATGTAGCAAAATGAATATGGTGATCCTGTTCAGAATTAAGAAGAATTATACCTTATCTAGATTATCTACAGCTTTGACCAATACAGAATAATAAACCTTCTGTATTTTTTCACCTTCCTTTTCTTCAACTTAGTCAATGTATACAACACGAAGAGATGGATTACTGGAAACAATGGGAATCACATTATGAGATGAAACCAGAAAGTTGGAACTTTAAGATAAATAACCTGAATTTTAGTGGATGGAAAACATACTTGACTATCAAATTAAGTTCTATGAGTATATGAATTTTTATGGGTTATAGAAACAACAAACTCAGAAGTTAGATGATAATTTTCTAATCAAGTAAATGGGTTATTAAAGACTTCCTAATAATAATTATAATTTCTCAACATCAGAGCAATAATTTTGGAAGCTCATAGGTATAGTTCCCCATGGTGTCAGATGTAATTGTGATTTTTGACTTATGAGTACTCATGGATTCCTAACTTTTTCTAATCTAAATTAAAAAATGAATTATTTTGTTTGGAAAAATAAAACAGATAAATGTACTGTTCTCATGCTTGCAATGAAAATGTTGTAATGAAGAGGTCAACAAAAACACAAGATTAGAGAAATGGGATAACCCTGCACAAACTAAAAAGCTATAATTCTCCTACCAGACCCACTCAATTGTTAAATTTAACATAGCTGAGAAAGGACACTATCATTTTCTTCTGACTATCTCAAGTACAAATAATTCGTAAAAAATCTTTAAATTCAACCATTTGTATTAGCAAACAATAAATTTGGCAAGAAAAAGATCCACGAGGCATATCCACATAAATAGAGTTAGGGAAACAGAGATCTTACCTCCATGGCTCCATTGATGATAGAAAACTCTTGGAATACATTGTATGTGTAACTATAATAGTTATCAATCACCAATGTCCTCACATATTCCAACTTCTGGCTTGGCTCCTCCATACGTTTTTGAAAGCAAGAAATTAGGGCTTTAATTTTTTTTGATTGGGAATTTTTGGTGTAGTATAAGTTGTTTGAAATTGAGTCTGAAAGATATACATGTACAAATTACTTAAGTGAAAGAGAAGAACTGAAGAATAAACATGAGCGAAACATAGAAAACTTACACACTTAACCCTCGTTCGCAGTTCGTCGTTGGGATGATTCAGTCATAAGTCCCAACAAATCTGAAATCTCGATTCTACAAATTACAGTAAACGAAAAGGCGAGGCGAGATGATAGAGATGAATAGAACCTTTCCACTTCTTTACGAAAATCAGAATCAGAGACTAAGAATCGCTTGGAATCGAGTACGTATCGAACTCCTAAACGAGCGAGTAACGATTGAGCATGGATCAGATGAGGGCAAAGTACTCGAACCCTAAAACGAGCGAACGGTGTGTTGCTCACGTTCGAGTTCAGTATCATAACCCCCAAAACGAGCTTGGCCCATATTCGACTCGGATGTCTACCGAATCCGAGTTTCATATCATATTTTCGAGTCAAATCTGAGTCGGGTACCGAGTAGTTCGGACCGTTTTTCACCCCTACTGACACACAGACGAGGATTGATGTGTGTCAACATTCTATTGGTCAATTGACCAACTTATCAAAAAATAAACTTTATGCTAACCGGATCCCACTTTTCCAATATTGTTAAGGCTGACAAGAATGACAGAATGATCATTGGTGCTCTCGTCCGTTATAAATAAAAAGATATTAAGTTTTAAATTTGCAAATATTAAAAATATCTTTTTATTCTATATATACTCCTAAAGTATTAATTTTTTCAAAAAAAATATATGAAAAATTTAATGATAATTTTATTAAATAGCCATTTTTTTCTCTGTGAAATAAACAATTTTTATAAATAGAATCTTTTTGTACACAGAGTGAGTAACACTTGTAATTTGTGCATAAGAATGTTCATTTACAAAATAGTTACCAATTTATTGACTTTCCCTTAAAAGAATATTTATCGATCTATTTGATTTAATTATGATCAGAAACAAGTTTCATTTTGCTCCTTTGAATATATATATATATATATATATATATATATATATATATATATATACGGTCCGTCTCTAAAGCGAACCTTAAAGAGCGAACCAAAGACGAACCGTCGTCTTTGGTGTCTATGGCGACGATTCGATACGTCGCCATAGCCATGTAGTCTTTGGCGACGGGTCGAACCGTCGCCATAGGCATCAAAGACGACGGTTCGTCTTTAGTTCGCTTTTTAAGGTTCGCTTTAGAGACTCTCCGTATATATATATATATATATATATATATATATATATACACACAGAAATGATCAAGTAAGGGATCCCTTACTTTCTTAAAATAAGAGACTTTTTTTTTTTGCTTTTTTTTTGCTTTTTTTTTTAAAACAACTAAAAAAAAAGTTTAATATTTTATGGAACTGAAATTTTTCCATAATACAATGTTTTGGGCGTGTTTTAAATACCTATACCAAAAAGTGGTGGTACAGTCTGCCCAGACTGTACATACATGTTTTGTTATGCGTACCCAAATCACACTCAAAACACTGTATTATAAAAAAATTTCAATTCCATAAAATATTAAACTTTTTTTTTAGTTGTTTAAAAAAAAAAAAGCAAAAAAAAAGCAAAAAAAAAAAGTCCCTTATTTTAATAAAGTAAGGGATCCCTTACCTGATCCTGACCCTATATATATATATATATATATATATATATATATATATATATAAAGAGGAAGTAACTTGTTCGAATTTTGATGCCTCTGCATTATCTCGAAGTCAATAGATGACGTTGTTGAAAATTGAATTTGAATGAGAAAATTGACTCGGGTCGGATTGGGTCGGGTCGGGTCGTAACGGGCGGGTTCATGATATATATTTTTTATCATCACAAAACTACGTCGTTTTGACGACGGTTACGTGCGGATTTTTCCTATAAATAAACGGTGTGGGAAATCATTAAAAAAGATAACAAATTCTCTTTCCCCGTTCTGTCAAAAAATCCTGTCCCGTTCCTTCCATTATTCCCGTTCTGCAGTTTTTCCCGTCCCATTTTGCAAATAATCCCGTTCTGTTCCTTTTTCCTGTTCCGTCCCGTTAACTTCTGGATAATCCCGTTCTGTTCTACAATTCCCGTTCTGCAGTAGATTTTTCCCTTTCCGTTTCTGCAATAATTTTTTCAGTAAGTTCTCATGCATGCATCATTCATGTTCATATAGTTTCAGTACATAACATAAATATTGGTTCATCGAATTCTTAATTTTGTAATGCTACTAATTAAGAATTGGAATCCGTTTTATCTTGGGAAGCAATTATTCATTTAACCCTTAGCATCTGTGGGGGAATAAATTTACTTTAAGGAGACTTTGTGAATTCAAAGGACTCGGATTTATTTATTATTATTTTCTGTGTTATATTTATATAAAATTATGTTATATTTTATCATATTTTATATATATTAAATAATATTATATATTACAGATAACAGACGTAGCCATCTATCTATCGACATGCACACCTGTTAGGACCAAATGCATGCAAATATGGGAAATGTGTTGAAATTTAAGAGCACGTTTCTATTCCCAAAAGCGGCCGAACACTATTCGGATGTTCGTATTGCAGTTCACATTCGCAACCTGATAAGAATAATTAAATCTAAACGGACAAAAATACAGTACTACTATATTTTATATCATAATTTTACGCTGTTTATTTCTTATATTGCACTAATTATATATAGCGTGGGAAAAAAAGAATATTACAAGGATAGTATAAGGCAATAATAATGTTTAGTTATTAATCTGATATTTCCATTCAAATAAGTATCATTATTATTTAAACTACTATTTTTCTTTTTTGGGCCATATCAACTAATTAATCTGTAAGATGATTAATCACAAAAATCCAATGCATATAATTATATAAACATATTCTTGGGCCAGGATTTTAATTTGTGGGTTCGGTTGGTTCGACAGGTCCTATTCTACGTGATAAATTTTCTCCACGTGACGGTATATTTTTGGGTTTTTTATATTACTATACAATAATTAGAAAGTAATTACAAGATTATTACATTCACAAAACAATTACAAAGAAAAGTGCAGCACAATAACTAAACATATTAAACCATACATCTCTCATACGTCATTCTCTCACCGCCTCGTCTCTCCTCCCCTTCATCCTCCTCCTCTGTCGCCTCCTCTCTCCTCCCCTTCATCCTCCTCCTCTGTCGTCAATGAGAACTCGAAACCGCTGTCTGAAACGCCAATGAGAAGGAGAAGATTTGTCCCACAAGCAAAGAGAGCCTCCGCCGAGCAAAGAGAGCTCCGATCGGAGGAAGAAACGACGACAAACCATCAATTATTTGTGTAGGAAGAAGAGATGGCCTTCTAGCTTCAGTATCCTCTCGACGACTCTTCGTTCAACAGAGACTGAAATTTTTTTATGACTATTTGGTTACCCACAAAAATTAAAATTGTTACCTTTGTATTAAGGTTTGGCTACCAACTGCATTTTTTTATTGATGTAAGGTAACCGAGATTGTGTTACACAATATTGAATAATATTTTATATTTTTTTTCTTCTTATATTAAGTAAGAGGAAAACCACACGACTACTCTCTGATTCCATCATGGTTTAACAAGATAAAGAAAACAAATACATGTAACACTTGTAATTGTTCTGAAATTTTTTTATGACTATTTGGTTACCTACAAAAACTAAAATGGTTACCTTTGTATGAAGGTTTGGCTACCAACTACACCTTTTTGTTGATGTAAGATAACTGAGATTGTGTTACACAATATTGAATAATATTTTGTATTTTTTTCTTCTTACATTGAGTAAGAGGAAAACCACGCGACTACTCTCTGATTTCATCATGGTTTAACAAGATAAAGAAAATAAATACATGTAACACTTGGTAATTGTTCTGAAATTTTTTTATGACTACTTGGTTACCTGTTAGAGTTTATGTCCTAGAGGCCAATTATTTGACATAATTATTTAACATTTTGATATTATATTTGATTGAATAAATGAATGATTTTATTATGACTTTATTTACTGCGTTATATAAATGTTAGCATAATAATAGTCCTTAGAATAGTGATACAAATTATATAGCTTTTAGTATGTGACTTGAACATGAGATTATATAATTACAATTAGTATCATTGCTCTTAAATGTCCCTAGTCGAGTATCATTATTAATGGGACAACAATGATAAATTGAAACTAGTATATGGATTGACTGATGACCAAATCTCATTGGTCATAAATATATGAGATATTGAGTCAATGCATAGGTACATGTTAGAGAACGATGTACTGGACAGACCCACCATGAGAATTCTATGTGGAGCATTATGCGAAGTGTCATTAGCAATTCTCATAGTGACAATGATGTAATGATCCTCCGCGCGACCTGAAATCACTATATTACTACACGAGAATTTATGTACTTTGATATCATCAAATGTCACCTTTAATAGGGTGGACTATAAAGGTGATTATTGGGTACATCATGAATCGTGTGAGGAATATGAGTGATCTAGATGGAATTTAACACTCCTATATATTAGGGGTGATATCCATAGGCCTCTTGATTGAGTAGGACTATGAATGCATGGACATGCTCAAATAATGATTTGTTTCATATAGTCTACTCATTGATCAAGAAAACTCATATTAAATTATGAAGAATATGACACATTCCATGACTCGAGTTTAATTTAGGATGTCAAGGTTAAAAGAATTAAATTACATTGAAATATTGGTCACGAAAAGGTTGCATCGAATCATCGATTTTATTATTATTTGGGTAGCAGTGATGCATTACTAGATGCCGCTCACTGTTTATAATTTTATAATATTATTTTAAAATTATTACCAACGTAATAATAACCTATAGGGTCACACACATAGAACGTAATTAAAAGAGAATTAATTTAAATTGTAAAGATTTAAATATGTCAATATGATTGATAGAATTTAAATTACGAATTTAAATTAATAGGATAATTTATATATAGGTATATTAATTAATTAAGATTTTATATATATAAATTCGGATTTTATTTTAATTAGATTAGGTTTTTGATTAATTCCTATTAACTACTATATATATATATATATATATATATATATATATATATATATATAGCAACCATTTAAGAAAAAAAATCATAACCTAAGAAAATCCTAGCCACTTGTAGAGAGAGACTAGAGAGAATAAAAAATCCATTCCTTTGGTGGCTAGTACCGCACCTTCTTTTTGTTGCAGAATCGTGCGACGATTCGCGGGCGTTCGTGTGGATACCGTAGAAACGTAGTTCATTCGGATTGCGTTGGAGATTCGAAGCTTTTTCATAATCGGTATAATCTCTTAAACACTGAATTAATTTTTGTTTCGCATGAATCCTGTTTTAGATTTCAAAAATTATTTTGTTTTGTTCAATATTATATTTCGCTGTGCGTTTTTTTGATCCGAAATTCTAACATTATCCACATAAACTAAAATGGTTACTTTTGTATGAAGGTTTGGTTACCAACGACACCTTAAATAGAATGCACGACTACTCGAGTTTGGCATGCAATTCAAATTGTCACAGCGGAGAGAAACAACCAGGAACAGTTACATAATTACAAAATTGAATTGTCACATCAGCAACCCATTAAAACACCCAAGTAAATTAAAGGGATACTAAATGCACTAATTTTGTAAATAACATATTAAAAATGTATTAATTCGGTAAATATTTTCTGGATGCACTTTTGTTGTAATTTTTTGTAAAATTGTACTAGAAAGTGTAAATAACCCTATATTTTAGTTAGGAGACTTGATTTTAAGTAATCTACTGTTCTGATTCTATTTAACTTCTAATTCATAAGGAAAAAGTCAGGATTAAATTCAACTTCCTTTCTTTGAAGAGGTTGACTTCTATCCTAATATAGTAGTTATTATCCTCGTATTTTATCTACTTTTAAGCACTAAAGCAATTATATTCCTTCATTGTTGAATTTTTTAGTCTATATTGATTCTCACATCGGAGCTATCCTCCGACGGCAGTGACGGATCTACTAGAAGGGCAGCATAGGCAGTTGCCCCTGCTGCTTTTTTTTTATAGGTATAGGGACAGAGCAAATATATATGTAAATTAATAAATTTAAGAGGGCGGATTAATGGAAGAGTTAAATTTGGAGGAGGTAAAAAAGATTCATAAGCCAATTTTAAATACAAATACAAAAATATTCTTAGTTTTAAAACTTGGTGAAATCTTAGAAGTATTTTTTGTATAATTTTTGTTTTGAATGTTCATCAGCGTGTGAATTGTGAAGGATTGTTGTAACGACCGAGAAATTCGGATCCTTTGTAAAATAATTTTATTTAATAAAATAATGAATAAAATTATATTATTTGATATTATTATGTGTTAGTAAGATGAATGTCGTTCTATAACTTAAAAACGTTGGAAAGTCGTAATATTTTAACTACGTGGAAGAATTAAAGTATTTAAATTTCCAATACGAAAATAAAAGTTTTTCAGGAAATTTTTCGAAAAGCACTATTCATCGATTTCTGCTCGGGAATTAATTTTGAACTTCTGAGAAATACGTAATGTTATAATATCGTGGCGAGACAGATTATGTAATAATAATCTAAGTATGGAAAACGAAAAATTTCACACGTGGACTTAATTTAAGAACGTTAAGAATTAAATTCTAATGAAATGGAATTATGAATTTTGTAAGAATTACAAATCCAATAAACACTAATGTGTAAGCCCATGGGTGAATAATGGTAAGCCCAATGGTTGGTTAATAGGAAGCCCAAATTGAATTAAAGCAAGCCCAAAAGATAAGCTAATCAAACTAAACCTAAGCTCAAATGATGATCCAATGGGTAAAGTAGGATCCATGGGGCAACCCATGGATGAGCTTGGTGACCAATGTTTTGATGTGGTGGCCAAGAAAAGTATGTGGAGGGCAAGTTTACTTAATGAGCAAGTAGTGAATAGTAAAGAGGTTAGTAAGGAGGTGGATGTTCTAATGACCCATTTACCCTAGCTTTGGAAGCTCTATAAATAGCAAGCCTTAGAATTCATTTGTTGCTTGTTAGTTTCATCCAACATTAAAACAACTTAAGTGTTACAGAGAATAAACACTTTGAAGCTTAACTTACATTGCTAGATTTTCCAAGAAGAAGAAGGACTAGTTCATCAAGGGTAAGGCTCTTGTCATATATATCTTCCATCTCTATCATTATAGGGTGATAAGAGAAGTGTAACTTAACCAACATGCATGCTAAGAACACTTAAGAAATGGTTGATTAATGGACTTAAGTCGAATAAGTCATGAATAAGTAACTTGAACCTAAGTAAGTTATGAACGTATGAAGAATAAGCCAAAACATAGCTTCAAAATAAGTTGATGTATCATGAAAGTTGAAATGTTTATTGAATGAATTAAATCCATTTAGAACGATGATCAAATCGTTAGTAACGAAGTTTTGTCGAAAATCACACGATTGGACGATAGTCGTCGAATTCGTGAAATTCTCGAAATGGATGTCATATTTTGTGTTTGAATTCGGAAACGTTGGTTTTCGATGGAGGCAAGTCATATTGGCATTATAGAGTTGCGGACTCGAAAAATGACCGAATTTCGACTTATAATGAAGAAACGAGCGTTGAACATTCACGAACGTTTATCGTTTTCGTTAAAAATGGACTAATAGGTGAATTTTTAGTTAACAAAGTCGAAAATATAAAAATCTTGAATGAACACGTAGAGTATGTAATTTGTGAACCGTAGGCTCTTGAACGAGCCAATTCGGACTTATAACGAAGAAGTTACGAGCCCGGGAGTTTCACAAAATTAAAAGTCTGTAAAAATTTTATGGTACACAGAGCTGACGCCGCGGCGCCAGCCCAAGGCATAAAAGCCCGCGCCGCTGTAACAACCCCAAAATAGGTCCATTCCATCCAACCCATTCTGAGTCGTCAAATACATGGTACAGAAAACAACTACAACTTTATTACAACAATTGTCGTGCAAAATACAACAACACATATGCTGTGAGTTTGGATACAAATATATACCAAATGTGACTCATGTTCTAACCGTGGACATCACCTCACAATAACACCTTACATAAAGGTATAGTCAAAAACTGTTTTAGAAATTAGAATCTTTGGGAAATGCTCAAGGAAACCTTCGTACATGGGAGGCCATGCGTCTAGGTTATGATAGATATCATATGGCCACATAATTATCCTTGGTTGACCCAATAGACCCCAAAGAAAAACGAGAAGATTACTATCATATTCTTCCCAATGGTGAGTCTTCTCTTGACTTATCATTATCTCCACTGTATCTAACTGAGAATTATACTTCAAACAAACACCAAGATTATATAGGTAGTGCTCGTAGATATACTCAGCAAGTGGATGAGCACATCCCTGTCTTATGATGACACGAGGTTGTATGTCGTTAGACATCTTGTATGATAGTGGCAAACCACCCTTCCAACGTTGGGTACACCTTACCCTATTGGATTCACCAAATATAACTACTAAATGATGACCACCGTTCTATTCCCTTGTTACCCCCGCTCGACCCAGCTACACTCTTATTACCTGAAAGGAATTGTGAAGCAAAAGGGTGAGCACAACTAGCTCAGTAAAGAATATCATGACTAAAGATAATTAAATTATCAGTAGCCTTCATCAATAATAAATCAGAGATTTAGAACATATGGTAAATGATAAAAATTTCAACCATAGTTGCAGCGGAACGAGCAATCCATTAGAAGAGTCAAATAGACTATAAAGTCTATTATCTTCTCCATGTTAAAAATCCATCAACAATATTTTATCCATGTAACATCACTCAACAGTTCCTTTCCACAATCATATGAATAACTCATAATCATAATTGTGACTATAAATTTTTCTTCGCACCCAGGACGAAGAATATTTTCATCACATGTCTTTACCTGAAACATCAAAGATCATGGTTATACCAAATCACAATTCCTGTTTATAATCATACTAACAAATCCATCTTTGCACTACGGGCCAAAGATATTCATCAACAAACCATCTTTGCACTACGGGCCAAAGATATTCAACAACAGTTCATCTTTGCACTACAGGCCAAAGATATTCAACAACAGTTCATCTTTGCACTACAGGCCAAAGATATTCATCAACAATTCATCTTTGCACTACAGGCCAAAGATATTCATCAACAATTCATATTTGCACTACAGGCCAAATATATTCATATCTCAAAGAAATATATAATCATTTCAGAATTTATATAAACAATAATTATAACCATGTTGATCAATTCACCTTTACACTTAAGCTAAAGATATTCAATTGTAAATTCAATGGTCATGATCATACCAGTCACAATTCAACTTTGCACTACAGGCCAAAGAGAACCCTAGTCATGATCATACCAATAATCTACCCATCTTTACACTCTAGTGAAAGAGAAATTCAACGTCAGAGTTATAAAAATGTTATATATGATAATAAAATCAATATAATCAACATATAGATTTAATCTCAAGAGTAATATTCATAAATCAACTATAATTTGGTTAGTAAAAGAAACCAATTTTGTCGTGAATAATAACTCGTGAATAGTAACTCATGAATAGTAACTCGTGAATAGTAACACCGACTCAAAAAGGTAGAAATTCTACAATAAAATTCATACCAATACTTCGGTATAATGATATTGAAAGAATAACATTTCTTAAGCTTATAAACAATTTATTTAAATTATTTACACTTTACTAATTAATGCATTTAATCATCATAAAATGCCAACTCTTACAATTTCATCATCAATAACCAAAACCCTCATCAAAAATCTGCATATACCTCATATAGGATTCTCAAGCCATAAAATCCTATTTTCCAATTTTCTTTCTTCACAAAACATATTTAATTCATTTACTCATAACTAGACCATTTTCATGAAAAATACCAAATCAGTTCCAAAAATATTTCTTTTCTGGGATTTAGCATAATATAGTCCCATAGTGAACATATATTTTTCTCAGAATTTTTAAAAGTCATTTACTATTTTTCATATGGCCAAAATAGCCGAATATTTAGACATTTATCAAAAATTGTACCTTTGTCTAAAAATTCTGAAATTTACAGAGTATATTCCTTTCATATACATGTACTCCCAATAAAAATTTCATCAATTTTGGAGTTAACCACAAGAAATTATAAGCTGTTACTTCTAAAATAGTCTTTTCTCATAAAATTCACAACTCTCAATCTATACATCCAAAAATCACCATTTTTGGACACAATCAAGAAAACTCATCAAAATATTATTTCAAATTTTTCCAGAATTTTTGAAGATCAGAAAAATTTCGAAACTGAAAAATATAACAACCCTTAAAATCCATTACTATCCCTTACTATCCCTTACAATCCCTTACAATCCCTTACCTCAAAAGAGCAGTACTTCTGGCTGGATATCGGATATGATGCTGAAGGAAACTTGCACTGAATAGCAACTCTCAAAGTATCTAAATACTCACAAAATACACTCAATAATCTAGAGAGAGAAAGAGAGAAAGCTTATGTTTCTGGTGTGATTTTCAATTCTAACTTAACCCTCTATTTATAGGAAAATTTTGGTAGGTTTGACCTGCAACCTGATGGCTTTACCTGCTACTATTCCCACCCACCACATTTGAAATATAATTCAGCACATTTCTTCACCAACCACAAGTGGGGCCCACCAATTCTAGAATTTTCTACCAAAATGATAAACTCTAAAAATTCAACAATTTCTGAACCAGTCATCTCGTAAAATTCATAATAAATCATACGTTCATTTTTAACGGTTCAAAATTTGTGGACATATACTCAACTTATATATGTATAACATATCCAAAAATTATCACGATCCAACGGTCGGATTAAAAATTATAACCCCCGCAAAATATCTCAAAAACCCTAATTTTTAATACCTCCATTCCAACAAAAATACTGATAAAAACCTCAACATTAACTCCTTCATTTTTAACCACAAAAATATGTCCCTCGTTTATATCCACATAAAATAAATATTTCCTTATCATACGAATCAATAATTAATTATTCACAAATAATATTATAGAATCACATTTATGACAACCAGGCCGTTCCCAGGAAAGAGGGGGCTTTCCAATAAGGATTTCTCCTTACTGGCGCGCAATTAAATGACCAAACCTCTCCTTAGACAGAACTTTCTAGACATTGTCAATAATGTTATCTAATAATACTATTCAAATAATATGAATTATTGATCTGATAATAGAAAATACTGTGCAGCAACAATTATTGAAACAATAATACAAAATTTCAACGTAGCAATTATTGAATCAATAAAATATTGAACAGTAATTACTGTAACAATTATTGAGTAGTGTCTTCTTACATAAGAATCAATAATTTCAAAAATACTATGCAATACCGTGTGCTACTGTGCAATAACGCGTATTACTGTATTTTAACCACCGGGTATTCCAACAGTGTTAACGGTAACAACTACGCCGTTATTTGTAAAAACTCAAATTTGTCATTTTCCTTCACCCGACAGTTATTCGTTATGGGGCCCACAAATAGATGTGCCGTCGTACGAATATTCCCCGACAGAAAGAATATTCCACGACCAAACGAATATTCCCCGACAACAATGATTATTTTATAACCACTTGTGTATTTTGAAAAAAAATCATATATCACCCTTAACTTTAACATTTATCAATTTAACCATTTACTGAATAGTAATTATAAGAAAAATTGAATACTTTTATTTCATAAAATTCGGGGTCTTACAATCTCCCCTCCTTATGAAATTTCGTCCTCGAAATTTACGTACCTGATATTTCAAAGAGTTGAGAATACCTTGCTTTCATTTCAGATTCCATCTTCCCTGTCATCATGATTTCTCCATTGCCCATCTCCTGTATTTCAGATATCATTCTAGAATACAGCTTCAAAACAAGGGTTAATTGAACAAATTAACATATCACATAATATCCCGATATTATGACTGACCAACAAATAAGCTTAGGCAGGACACACTAGCGAAGGATTTACTCAACTCTCCCCTCCTAGTTTTATTCCCCGATCTCCGCCAGAGATCATATCCCTAAGCTCTGATACCACCTGTAACAACCCCAAAATAGGTCCATTCCATCCAACCCATTCTGAGTCGTCAAATACATGGTACAGAAAACAACTACAACTTTATTACAACAATTGTCGTGCAAAATACAACAACACATATGCTGTGAGTTTGGATACAAATATATACCAAATGTGACTCATGTTCTAACCGTGGACATCACCTCACAATAACACCTTACATAAAGGTATAGTCAAAAACTGTTTTAGAAATTAGAATCTTTGGGAAATGCTCAAGGAAACCTTCGTACATGGGAGGCCATGCGTCTAGGTTATGATAGATATCATATGGCCACATAATTATCCTTGGTTGACCCAATAGACCCCAAAGAAAAACGAGAAGATTACTATCATATTCTTCCCAATGGTGAGTCTTCTCTTGACTTATCATTATCTCCACTGTATCTAACTGAGAATTATACTTCAAACAAACACCAAGATTATATAGGTAGTGCTCGTAGATATACTCAGCAAGTGGATGAGCACATCCCTGTCTTATGATGACACGAGGTTGTATGTCGTTAGACATCTTGTATGATAGTGGCAAACCACCCTTCCAACGTTGGGTACACCTTACCCTATTAGATTCACCAAATATAACTACTAAATGATGACCACCGTTCTATTCCCTTGTTACCCCCGCTCGACCCAGCTACACTCTTATTACCTGAAAGGAATTGTGAAGCAAAAGGGTGAGCACAACTAGCTCAGTAAAGAATATCATGACTAAAGATAATTAAATTATCAGTAGCCTTCATCAATAATAAATCAGAGATTTAGAACATATGGTAAATGATAAAAATTTCAACCATAGTTGCAGCGGAACGAGCAATCCATTAGAAGAGTCAAATAGACTATAAAGTCTATTATCTTCTCCATGTTAAAAATCCATCAACAATGTTTTATCCATGTAACATTACTCAACAGTTCCTTTCCACAATCATATGAATAACTCATAATCATAATTGTGACTATAAATTTTTCTTCGCACCCAGGACGAAGAATATTTTCATCACATGTCTTTACCTGAAACATCAAAGATCATGGTTATACCAAATCACAATTCCTGTTTATAATCATACTAACAAATCCATCTTTGCACTACGGGCCAAAGATATTCATCAACAAACCATCTTTGCACTACGGGCCAAAGATATTCAACAACAGTTCATCTTTGCACTACAGGCCAAAGATATTCAACAACAGTTCATCTTTGCACTACAGGCCAAAGATATTCATCAACAATTCATCTTTGCACTACAGGCCAAAGATATTCATCAACAATTCATATTTGCACTACAGGCCAAATATATTCATATCTCAAAGAAATATATAATCATTTCAGAATTTATATAAACAATAATTATAACCATGTTGATCAATTCACCTTTACACTTAAGCTAAAGATATTCAATTGTAAATTCAATGGTCATGATCATACCAGTCACAATTCAACTTTGCACTACAGGCCAAAGAGAACCCTAGTCATGATCATACCAATAATCTACCCATCTTTACACTCTAGTGAAAGAGAAATTCAACGTCAGAGTTATAAAAATGTTATATATGATAATAAAATCAATATAATCAACATATAGATTTAATCTCAAGAGTAATATTCATAAATCAACTATAATTTGGTTAGTAAAAGAAACCAATTTTGTCGTGAATAATAACTCGTGAATAGTAACTCATGAATAGTAACTCGTGAATAGTAACACCGACTCAAAAAGGTAGAAATTCTACAATAAAATTCATACCAATACTTCGGTATAATGATATTGAAAGAATAACATTTCTTAAGCTTATAAACAATTTATTTAAATTATTTACACTTTACTAATTAATGCATTTAATCATCATAAAATGCCAACTCTTACAATTTCATCATCAATAACCAAAACCCTCATCAAAAATCTGCATATACCTCATATAGGATTCTCAAGCCATAAAATCCTATTTTCCAATTTTCTTTCTTCACAAAACATATTTAATTCATTTACTCATAACTAGACCATTTTCATGAAAAATACCAAATCAGTTTCAAAAATATTTCTTTTCTGGGATTTAGCATAATATAGTCCCATAGTGAACATATATTTTTCTCAGAATTTTTAAAAGTCATTTACTATTTTTCATATGGCCAAAATAGCCGAATATTTAGACATTTATCAAAAATTGTACCTTTGTCTAAAAATTCTGAAATTTACAGAGTATATTCCTTTCATATACATGTACTCCCAATAAAAATTTCATCAATTTTGGAGTTAACCACAAGAAATTATAAGCTGTTACTTCTAAAATAGTCTTTTCTCATAAAATTCATAACTCTCAATCTATACATCCAAAAATCACCATTTTTGGACACAATCAAGAAAACTCATCAAAATATTATTTCAAATTTTTCCAGAATTTTTGAAGATCAGAAAAATTTCGAAACTGAAAAATATAACAACCCTTAAAATCCATTACTATCCCTTACTATCCCTTACAATCCCTTACAATCCCTTACCTCAAAAGAGCAGTACTTCTGGCTGGATATCGGATATGATGCTGAAGGAAACTTGCACTGAATAGCAACTCTCAAAGTATCTAAATACTCACAAAATACACTCAATAATCTAGAGAGAGAAAGAGAGAAAGCTTATGTTTCTGGTGTGATTTTCAATTCTAACTTAACCCTCTATTTATAGGAAAATTTTGGTAGGTTTGACCTGCAACCTGATGGCTTTACCTGCTACTATTCCCACCCACCACATTTGAAATATAATTCAGCACATTTCTTCACCAACCACAAGTGGGGCCCACCAATTCTAGAATTTTCTACCAAAATGATAAACTCTAAAAATTCAACAATTTCTGAACCAGTCATCTCGTAAAATTCATAATAAATCATACGTTCATTTTTAACGGTTCAAAATTTGTGGACATATACTCAACTTATATATGTATAACATATCCAAAAATTATCACGATCCAACGGTCGGATTAAAAATTATAACCCCCGCAAAATATCTCAAAAACCCTAATTTTTAATACCTCCATTCCAACAAAAATACTGATAAAAACCTCAACATTAACTCCTTCATTTTTAACCACAAAAATATGTCCCTCGTTTATATCCACATAAAATAAATATTTCCTTATCATACGAATCAATAATTAATTATTCACAAATAATATTATAGAATCACATTTATGACAACCAGGCCGTTCCCAGGAAAGAGGGGGCTTTCCAATAAGGATTTCTCCTTACTGGCGCGCAATTAAATGACCAAACCTCTCCTTAGACAGAACTTTCTAGACATTGTCAATAATGTTATCTAATAATACTATTCAAATAATATGAATTATTGATCTGATAATAGAAAATACTGTGCAGCAACAATTATTGAAACAATAATACAAAATTTCAACGTAGCAATTATTGAATCAATAAAATATTGAACAGTAATTACTGTAACAATTATTGAGTAGTGCCTTCTTACATAAGAATCAATAATTTCAAAAATACTATGCAATACCGTGTGCTACTGTGCAATAACGCGTATTACTGTATTTTAACCACCGGGTATTCCAACAGTGTTAACGGTAACAACTACGCCGTTATTTGTAAAAACTCAAATTTGTCATTTTCCTTCACCCGACAGTTATTCGTTATGGGGCCCACAAATAGATGTGCCGTCGTACGAATATTCCCCGACAGAAAGAATATTCCACGACCAAACGAATATTCCCCGACAACAATGATTATTTTATAACCACTTGTGTATTTTGAAAAAAAAATCATATATCACCCTTAACTTTAACATTTATCAATTTAACCATTTACTGAATAGTAATTATAAGAAAAATTGAATACTTTTATTTCATAAAATTCGGGGTCTTACAGCCGCAGCGCGAGGCCGAGACATGAGGTACTGCTGGTTGGCGCCACAGCGCGGCATGTAACGCTGGGACTCGCGCCGCAGCGCCGAGTCCAGTCCTCAACCACTGCAAAGTGGCGCCGCAGCACGACATAGAGAAGAAAGGATGGCGCCGCAGCGCCAGCCCTAGGGTTTCGGCAGAGAAGAAAGTTTACAAGTATAGCATGAATGGTAATTCATTAGTAATGAACTAAGGAACTTAATGAAGCATTGTGAGGTATTGTTAAACCTTAATTATGTTGCCTAAAGGTTGAAGATAAGTCTGCAAACATGAACGTAATGTGAAGGTAATATCGATGTAACGAAAAGCCGAAACCAATAATAACAAATCTAAGTTATAATTAGATTGAGAAAAAGGGTAAGATTCCTTAGGATCCATGTATGTTCATTCATGACCTAATGTGTTATGTGATGTTATCATTTACTGTAGAGACTTAAAGACTTAAACGAAAACGTGTTATAACTGTAGCAGGCACTGAAGGCAAGTATTCTAACCCTTGTTTTAGTTTAATCTAGACAAGCTTTGTAATTCATGTATTCATACACATGAAGTATGGTATGATGAAGTCAAAGCCAACTTTTTCGGCTAGACTTACATTATGTTTCTATCAAAGCATGGTCAATGGTTACCAAGTTATATTGGTGTAGTTTTCAAACGAAGACTGATATGCTAAAAATGTTTTGTCCTCAAACGACAGGCATGTGAGGTTACCACAACTTAAACGTATATACGTTTAATGAATGTAGTGTTGATCAACATAGAGTACTATAGGCTGATCACCTAGACGTGCTCGTAAGTAATGTCGGACTTACAGACTTAGTGCCGGGATGTCCTTTTTAAAAGAACTTATGAAATGCTCAAAGTCTTAAACTGGAATTGATGTTTTACTTAATATTGTTGTTATAAAACGTTTTGAAGGAAAAGAAGTGCTATTTTGAATTATCGATAGTACTTCGTAACTATTGTTCAGTTATTGAAGATATACGATTCCTATGTTTCAAGCATGTTGTTTATTAGAAATGTTGTACTTGCTGAGCTAGTCATGCTCACCCTTGTTTAAACCATATGAACACAGCTAAGATCGAACGGACCGAAGGCTCCGGCAAGGATAAGGGCAAGGCGAAGACGAAACCGTAGAATACTTACGTAATAGTATAGGGTGAATGATTATATATATTTGATATTATGATAAGAACAAATGTATTGGTTATCGAGAACCGAGGGAAATGTTAATAGTATTTTGGTTAATAGAAGACATATTTATTCTATTGAGGCTTTTCAATTGAATGTATGTGTAAATGGTAGTACCGTGCAGCACCATCTGTCGGGTTGGAAGATACCCAGATTTGGGGGCGTTATGTGTAAATGGTAGTACCGTGCAGCACCATCTATCGGGTTGGAAGATACCCGGATTTGGGGGCGTCATAATTGTTTTATTCAAGTTTGATTTTTTTTTTTTGTTATTGATTTGGTTGACAATGGTTACTATTTGTTTATGTCTTTTATTCTGATAGCTTATATTTGCCTTATTTTATAATGGGAAATGAAAAATAAAAAATGACTATGAGCCTTTAGCAACCCCTCACTTCTAGTTGTTATAATCAGTGGCGAAACCAGAACATTTTTAGAGGGGATCAAAATACATCAATAAAGAAAATTATTTATTGACGCTTGGAGTGCT
The DNA here is from genome assembly GCA_016801055.1 of Panax notoginseng. Taxonomy (NCBI): domain Eukaryota; kingdom Viridiplantae; phylum Streptophyta; class Magnoliopsida; order Apiales; family Araliaceae; genus Panax; species Panax notoginseng. Next base: position 28,175,610 of record CM029013.1, on the reverse strand, counting down.
TCTTTTAAATTTATTTTGTCCAATTATAGTATTTCACAACATTCTATTCCAACCTTTGTCAACATTTGAGTTGTGAGTCTAATGACTTTTATATATATATATATATATATATATATATATATATATATATATATATTAATTTCCTCCGAACTATGAGACTATTAATCAGATTTTGAAGTTTTTAGTCAACTGATTAACTACTTTTATGGATAAAATACAAATTATAATATTATATATTCAAAACCTTATATTGTGGTTCTGATCATCTTCCTTGGAGACAACTGCGAGGAGTCACTCAAAGCAAGAAAATAAATTATATTATTCTCATTTACAAAAAATTGATACCAATGTATAATTAAATCGGTAAGACAAATGAATGCAATATTAATTAATTAATTAATTAATTATCATACTTATTTAACATTATTTTATCTTATAGTAATATTATTAATTTATTATAGGTTGAAGAACATTAGGAAGCAAATGAATTAATATCATCTCATAACAAAGATCAAATTTAACTAATATTAACATGTTTCATATTCCAGGGTTGGGGGTTCATATGACCCCCCCTGGCCCCTAGTTCCGCCAGTGGTTATAATTACCTTATTTTCATGCATCTAACTAATAGACCTTGTATAATTTTTGGTGTTTTAAGTATAAATTTTGGATGTTTTGTTTCTTTTATTTCGAATAAAACTTATTTGAAACTTATAAAAAGATACCAAAACTAGTTTATGGTTTTAAATTAATTCATTGTTTTGTTTGAATATAGAAAGTAAATTTGGGTCGAGGCTTTGAGCATTCGAAGAATCTTTCAAATTGACGTATAACAAGTAACCGAAATAAGTTTTTAAATTGTATCTAAATATTTTTTATTTGAATTTTCTTTTTTAGTTTGAATTATGAATATTTATTATAATTTATAAAAATTATAATAATTACTTAATATTATGATTAGTTTAAATTTTTTTAATTAAATTTAATAATAATAATAAGATAATTAAAATCCGTCTCTACTGATAAAAATTCGGCATGATGATTTATTCACTCAGAGGAGGATAGTTGAATTTTGAAATTCACCTACCCCAACCCCATACACCTATTATTGTTAGATTCCATGCAAAACCCGCTTAAATTTGGCCCATTGCCACACTATTATTATTATTATCAAGCAATCAGTAAAATACATCTAAAAAGTGAATAATCATCTATAGATGATATGTCTATCCATGCACTCAGCCATTTTGGGACAAAACGCACATGAGAAATGTGATTAAATAATTGTGGACAAATTAAGAAAGTAGTTTTCTCTCTACGTTTCAATAATCTCAATTTTATTTTCTCTCTCTTCTCCTTTTTTTTTTCACCACTCTTTTCTGCCTAAATCAATTAAAATGAATCTGAACCGTCCTTGTACTTTTTCGCCCAAATCAATTAGAATCAATCTTAACCGTCTTTGTGTTTTCCTCTCAAATTCAAAATGGGTTCTATCTTATTAATATAGATGAAAGAACTGAACATAGCCGAAAAAAAGATTTAGGGATAGTTAACATCAAAACTTCATCCAAAAGAAATAATGTCACCTAGGCTATGTTTGTTTGTAAAGATTAAATTTGGGATATAAATATTAATCACAAGTTTCTTGTTTATTTTTAAATTTGAACTTAAGACTATTAGTCTAGAGATTATAAAATGGCTTAATACGGGGATTATTTAATACCATGTTCAACCACTTATTATAATCCCCATCATTTAGGATTAAAAATTTTTAGACAAAATTAACCTTAATTTTTTTTTAAATGAACATAATAGAGTTTCCGTCAGATCCCGTGGGAGAATTCTGAAGCTTTCAGAGCAATAAGGAAACATGCAAAGCTAGACTTACTGATCTGAATATTAAGATTTTAAAACATTACATATTAATTTAAAATTTATACAATAATTAAATCAATTTTTTTATATAATTACATCATAAATGTCCCATTGCCATAACGTCACCAGCCTTATTTCCCCCCTAATAAATGTGCATTCACAGTGCAGAATTACTAGCATCAATTAAAATATTATGTATATTTATATAATTTTACGACAATATAATTAATCAATAATATTATTAAGTAAAATTAAAACTTTACATCATAATTTAAATTTTAAAAATTTATATAATAATTAAATCAAAATTACATGAAATTCTTTTTTTATCATTTTTTTTGTTTATAAAATGGAGGGAGTAGTTTAGTTTGAGTTTGTACCTAATGAGATCTCTAATAACAGACTGTTCTTGCTTCTAACTGATTACAGGAACTAAAATATTGTGAATTGTGAGTGAATGGTTGAGTTGTAATAAGATTCAAGTTGAGTCATGTTCAAAGTGAGCACTATGCTAACTTATTTAAGCAATATTTAAAAATTTATAATTAATTGTTCATCATTTTTTAACGTATAAATAAGTTTAAAATATGTTATTATTGGTAATGTATAATAGTTTAAACGATATTTTTTTATCCAATCATTTAAATAATCCCAAAAAAAACAAACATAAGAAAAAATTATTTTAAGTTATCCTATGAATAATTCCATAAAAAACAAATATGTAACTAAGACTATTTAATCATAGGATTAATAGTCTTGAAATTATAATATCATGGATTATAATTATTGCAAACAAACATGACCCTAAAGTGCGCAAAAGAAATTATATATATATATATATATATATATATATATATATATATATATATATATATATATAGAGAGAGAGAGAGAGAGAGAGAGAGAGAGAGTTTGATAAATGCACTTCAATTTTGATCTTTTCTAAGGTGGTTATAAATCGAGCAAATTTTGTTATAAAACTGGTATTTAAAGCTCGAGGAAAATTATTTTTGATCGTGGAAGAATAATAGTACTGGGAGTGGTAAGTTGGGGTATAACTGCACAAGTTAACTCCATGGTGATAAAACGTGTACTAGGATGGATGGAATAGCAATAGCAATAGCAATAGCAATAGCTAATAGTTAATAGTGCCAGCAACCAATCAATGATTGCAAGAAATATCCCAAAACCATCAAACAAGGATGGTACTTGTTGTTTCACACACACAGAAACATACATACACTGCTTTCACCGTCATTGTCTATTATTGAATATCATTATTAGATCTGATTGATAGCTCAGCTCAGCTCGTTTTTGGGTCTGCTAATATATATGATGTCACACCATTTTGGGGGGGGGGGGGACTGGAAAATTAATCAATTTCAAGCCCAAGTGCAAGAATTGAGAAATAAGCCATCCCTGAGATTAGAAGCAGTTATTTAGTTGACCATACAGTTAGTTTCTATACATGTTAACACACTTGCCGCACAAGCCTTCTCTATATAGTTAATAATAAGCTTGGGGCAAATTAGCATTCAGTATAAAACAAACTCACTTACTTTCGACTAATCCAACGAACACTATTAATAACTTGCATCAAAAGAACAAATAACCTACTTTCTAATGTTGGATATCGTACAAATCAAGAGAGCAGATTAGCTTTCTTCTAACCTCTTGAGCTATGTGTAGGATTTGCTACCAAGACCTGCTACCAGTTCATCCTGCCCAAGCGGTTCAATATCAGACAACAGAGATGCAGAAAAAAAAAAATTAGTTCACACTTGATACTCAATCTGAGCAACTTTCTTCGTACCTCCTGAACTAAGCTTTAGCCATTAACGCTTCTCAGACGTGCAATCAGTTCATCCTGCCCATGCAGTTCAATACTAGTCACCAGATATGTATAAAATGAATGAAAAGAAGAAGGCGGGGGGGGGGGGGGGGGGGCTTTCATACAAAATACACAATCTGGGAACCACTACCTCACAGACAAGAATTTGATACGACAAACTCTAAAAAGAGAAGACACATACATCTAAATATAATGTGTGCGCATAACAAATAAACCGGAAGTCCTCATGTTGCAACCACTTTAAAATATTATATAAATTAAACGAAATGTATTAATATAATGTTAACATAAACAAATAAATCTAATACAAAATATTGTTGCCACCTGTAACCTACAAATCATGATACTACAGAAACCAAGATATTGGAATATATGTGTACATGTACGACTTATAGCTATGTAAGTACTCCCTCCTTTTAAATGAAAGTCTTTCTTTTTTGGTTGTTTAGGGCACCAATATTAAGGACTGCAGAATCAATTATCTGTAATATAGGTAAATATAATAAATATAAGTAAAATATACAAGTACATAATAAATATCCACAATGAACGCACCCAAAAAAAAAATATACATCCAATTAACAACTGAGTTAGTAACATTTGTATAAACATAGTGAGATTAAGTACATCTCTTCCCCATGTTAACTCAAAAGTTTTATCCTCTTATTTAATTATTCCCTTTGTCACAAATTACTTGTCACTTTAAATTCGACACACTTTAGGAAAATCTGAAAACTGGTGAATATGTTGTCAAGCTAATAATGTTCAAAACAAAGGACAAATTCGTAATATTCATGTAAGTAAACTAAGGTGATGTATTTATAGGAAAACCATAAAAGGAAACAAGGACAAGTAATTATGGGAATCGGGAGTATTGAAACCATTTTTAGCTTGTTTCTTGATACAGCTATACTCTCCTGAGTCTTTACTCGTGGCTTGCTAAGGAAATCATATATCAAAATTCATCAATTTCTGTCACAGTATTAGGGTGTCTAAGAGATGGCAGACACATCCAAAATGCAACAATTTATACTAAATTATGGCACATAGGTAAGTGCTGGACATGTGTCTGATCAGGAGTCACAGCCTGGTACAATCAGGACACATTTCTGTATAATGATACTTGCCTTTTTCCCTCTTAGCGAAAGACCTTTCTCCTTCAAAAGTGCACGGAGTCTCTCTACCGTCAAACTCTGAAAATTCTTGTAAGGTGCATGCAATTTAGTTCCCTCTGCATACAAAGATAAAAACCCATGACATACTGGACAGATAATAAAAACAATTAATAATTGTTTTAAATACAAAGCATAGACTATGCATTGTTAGTATTTAGAAAAGGATTGAAAGAATAGACTGCAAATGTATTTAACATATAATGGGAAAAATGCATATAAAACTCACGAGGACATGCTCCAATAGAATGCCATCTCTATAAAATCAATATTAATTACTAATTACTTCTAAAAGCATTAAATTGCCGTCCCATGACCAGCAACCTCACTAGTCAGTATACAACTCTAGAATTATCTGTCCGCACATCCTATGTCAGTATGCAAAGTGCAAACAATTTAACAACTAAGTAGCTCACCTTGTTGAGAACTATTTTGAGTAATAGACATGGCCCTCTTAGTTGAAGCTCTGCTATCCACAGCTCTTTCTGCCGCCCTGAAAGAAAAAACGAATTAATATAAAGACAAACATCATGGGAGCACAAGAGGCTTTATATTATAAATTCACAGATGACAAAACCAAGTACTGGTTGATAAAGATTTCCATAAGCAATTACAAACCTGTGCATACACATGAAGACAAATAAGGCAAGGAGCCAAACATTGCTATCCAAGGAAAAACGGAAAGGTACCTCTTTCTAGAACTCTCATTCATTGAAATACCCTTCTCATCCTTTGAACTCGATTCTCCCTTCTGTTTCTTAAGCACAAGAGACCTGATAAGTATATTCAATTGATTTGTCTTTATCAGCTGGTCCTCTGTACATGTAAATAAAAAACAATCAAATCCCCTGATGAGTGCAAAGTAATGGTAAACCAAGATTTATGCAAAAATGCAGTCAAAACCTCGTTCGAACAATTATCATTAAAAGCAAATACATACATCATAATAAAAGGTCAATCAATAATACATAGTAGTACTAAAAGCAATTTCCTTGAATCAAAGTGTCATTCAGAACCATTTTTTCATTTTGTGTCTACAAGAGGAAGGACTAGGAGTCCACCCAAGGTGGAACAAAACAAAACACTTTAAGAGAGTATAGGTCTCCAATCTCTATGCAAACACAAAACAACAAGTCCCCAAAAGGTTCTGATAGCATTTGTCCAGAACAAAATATCTTACAAGACCTTATCCTTCTATAATGCAAAGGAAGCAGTTCCTCCTAACAATCTAGAATACCTTTGGTCCATATCCCCACATAATCGCCACAAAAAATTTCAAATCACAACATCCCTATGCATGCCATTATGCCTAAACCCAAATCTTATTAACAACAAATCCTAAACGGACCAAAGGCACACCCAGGGTTCATTAAAAGTTCCAAACAAAGAGAACCATAAGCTCAAAAATTATATCTCTTCAAATAATATTGAAATTATAAATAAACAGACAAAGGTGACAACTAGGACATTCGCCATAAGGCCTACAATCATATTCATGATATTCATGTTGAAGGTGACTATTGGATGGTTCTATTCCCAAATTGTCCAATTGTCATAAAATGCAAGAAGTACATGTGCTAGGCCGCAGCTTCCACTAAATACAATCAACAAATAAAAAAACAAACATCTTGACTCATTCAAAGCTGATAAACCAAGGCTAGGCAGATGTGAAAGGGTGAAGTAACTAGGAAGCAGCATAGCCCTTCCAGTCTTACTGATCATGTCCATGACAATATTTATGAAAGTACCCTTACGCAACAAGACTGCAAGTTCCAGTAACCAGGACACAAAAAAGATAGTAGTCAACAGGACAAAGAAATACATGTCTATTTACAAGACATTAAATTTTCTGTCCTAGTCTGTAACCCTTCAACGTAAAAACTTAATGATGATCAAACCTACTAATATTATCAAATCTACTAGTTCAATTGATTAAATCTGTTTTCATTGGCTTGATGAATTGACAGAGATTAATTTTGATAAAAGAATAAGAGTACTAGCAGATTTGATTAATACACCAGAGACAACCCCTCTCCAACATGTGTTTGACCGTATGCAAATGCATGTACAAAGTACTAACCAAAAGATGTCACATATTGTAGAACTTTCTTTGCTATAAATTATCATATATTAAAGTTCTATATATTATACTCCCTCCATTCCAATATATAGAAACAATGTCGTCTTTCGAGATATTTTAAAATCCAAATACGATATAAATTCTTTTAATTTAGACAAGATAATTATAAAAATCGTAATCTACATAAAAAAATACTACTACTTACAAGATGTATTGCTTTCAAAAATAAAATAAATCACATTAATTTTTGAATTTGAAAATATCTTGACTTTGAAAAGTCAAACTTAATCTAGTAATTTGGATCTTATGGAGCAGTACTTAGGTATCCATTATCAAAATATACACAAAAATATACAACTAAGTATCATTTCCAATATCCAAAAAATTAGAGCTAAAATTATCTTCCGTAACTTAAATTTTGTTCGTGAAACTTAATGAATAAAGTATAAATATCAAATGTAGATCAGTATCCACAAAAAAATAATCCAGCACGTGAAAGTAATATTTTATAAGAATTTTCAAAATCTGAAATCAGTAAATGGCAAAATGTAAAAAAGACCTGGCGGAGATGTGTCGTGATCGCATATATAAACTCGCATACCACCCTGCCAAAAAAATTGTACATAAACTTATAAATGAAAACACGTGCATTTAATCATCACATCAACTAATTTTTTTAGGCTTGTAATGCATAATATCCCAAGAGCTATATCTCATTCTGAGAAATGTACATGCTGTTACTACTGAATACAAGAGTATGCATTCATGCAATTAATACAATTTCTGTTTACTACCAACTGTTCCACAACTAAACCTTTTAGATGAGATGATAGTTTTATACTATCAGTATCAGAGGCTACATTTGTACCCCTCCTTCAGTGTTTTTGCACAATTTTCTAGAAGTGCAACTGATACAATTAACCATGTATCTGTCCTCAAGCAAGTAAAGGTGCATATAAATCTTAATGCTCGCACATTCTAGACCAGTAATTCATGCACAATCAAGACTAGTACTTCCTCTTCTTTTATATTTCCTCTCCACTTTTTACTGGTGAAACTGAAAAGTGTTTCCACCACATTACATTTTGCAATATATATTTTCAACAGCCACATAAATAATAAGGTCATCATCAAACTTAAAGAAAATCAGTTTAATTAAACCTTTATTAACTAATTTTTTGCTATAAGTTTTCAAATGTTTCTGTTTTCTTATTATTACCTCAAATAGACTAATGCAGTCTTACTTTGAATAAGCCTACAGATGGTAAAGACCACTTAAAGCTAATTGTCCCCTCAACTAGAAAAACAAATAGAATCAAGAGTCTGCATATCTAAATCTTCAAAGAACATATTTGTCCACTTAAATTTATCTACTACAAATATTATTCTCGTTCAGATAAAACATCTACTTCAAAATATTGCAGAAAGGATGAAAACCAAGACCTCAATGGATAACCATGCAGATCAACAAGTCTCTCAACCAACTTGAACTAAAATGCTTGGGTAGAAATTTAAAACTCTCAGTAAAGGAAGTATGACATGATCACTGTTTCAACGTTTGCCCGAATTGAAGTGACTAGGTTTTCACCCACCCCAAGGAGGGATGTTATGTTCATATGACATATAGCACTGTCAATCAATTTGACCCAATGCACCATCAGCTGATTCCATATCCTCGTCTGGTAACCAGTAAACACCCCACACCCAAACAAAAAGAAATTAATAGAGAGGACTGATGAAAAAGACTTGCCACCAAGAAAATATTGACATGTTGAAACCTAAGCACCTAACCCAGTAATGGGAAGCTTGAGGCGTGAGAAGCAATAGCAAAAGATGTAAATTCCAGGGTTCATCAACCAAAGTGTGTGTGTACACACACACACATATATAAACTATTTAACCTGTAATACAAGATAAGGCGACTTAAGACTGAACTGAACAGAACATGTTTTCTATAATAACTTTCTGACACAGAATTTGTATACACATTTCGGCCATAAATAAACATCCGTATGCATCTTCAGGGTTAAATCAATTTACAGAAGATGCACAATGTGAGCCAGAATACTGGTGTCAACTGGCATAAAAGAAGATTTAATGATTAAATGCTTATAAGGCCTCAGAGATAATACTTAACTACCCGCATAAATAAGATTTTGATATCCTTTAGAAGGAAGGAGGGAGGAGCAATACATATTTTGACATAGACTATCTTGACAATTCATTAACTACCTCTTATTGAGTTATTCCTGCCAAAAGGTAGAACAGCCACTAGTAGTTGGGAAAGGTGGACGAGAGAAATTGCTATTTACCAAGAAAACCCAAGTAGGAACTTGTAATATCCCGAATATTTACGAGGCTAGAACAAGAAAATAAAAATTTTCCGAAAAAGACCCGAAAACACTATTCATAAAACGTAAAGTCAATTTTGGAAAAGTCAACATTTGTGACTAACCGGATTAGTTAGGAAACCTAACTAGAAGACTAACTAGAAAGTAAACTAAGTTGGATTAACCAAACTAGGTGGAATTTGGTTAGGTTGTAGAGAAATTGAGGCCATTATGGCCATTTAGGAAACCTTATATGCATATAGCATATGTATGTATATGTTTTTCCTTGATTAATTAGTTGACAAATAGGAATTTGCTTCCTAAAATGTGTTGTCCAAAATTGTGTGGTGTGTTGTGGCACATGGGTGGCTTGGTAATTCACCAAGTGTGATGATGAAGCATGTTACTCACTGTGGGATAGTTTAAGGTCTTAAATACCCCAAGTCTTGGTTTCCTATAAATAGAACTCTCATTCTTAATAAATCCTCACATATTCACAAGTAATTCAAGAGCAAAAGAGACTAGAGTAATCATAAGAGAGAGTTATATTGATAATTGAGAGAAGGAAGGAAAGTTAAAGTCTTGCGTTCTTAAGAATCAAAAAGTTAGCACTTCAAGAGGTTGATCGAGAGACGCAAAATTAGCGTAAACGGTAAGGCGAAAAGGCAAGTTTTCTATTATAAACCTATGTGCAACTATTGCTAAGCTTGTTCATATGTAATAGTATATGTATAAAAGCCTTATGTAATGTTAAGTAAGATATGATGATTAAATGTTAAGTGTTTAATAATATGTTATGCCATATATGATTATGTTCTATAATTAAGCATGAGTTAACATGATCGTTAACTGAAAGTTATGTTAAGTCAAACATGTTAAAGTTTATATGAAAGCATAAACTGTTTATATATTATTAGATAGATTTGTTGAGCCGTAGTGCTCATTCTTACGAATTAAACTTTATTTGGAGTTAAAGAAGAATGATAAGAAGATCATGAACGTAAAGAAGAAGCGTAGATTAAATTTCATGTTTTATTTACTTGTATTTGTATCGAGTCATAATGACTTTTATAATACGAACAAACAAACCATGTAATCGAAGATTATATTAAGAATATCATGTTATTATCATCAAAATGGTGTTGACTTTAATTTAATATAACTTAGAATTGTTAAAGATCATTATCTGAGTGAGGTTATTGATAATATGAACTGATCATGTTATGCAAATACTCTGAACTTCAGATAGATAGTAAAACATTAATACAATGTTGATAAAGAACTATATATCTAAATGAAGATATTAAATAACATTGTGAGTACTGTAAGAACAGAAATTTAGCACCGATGAACAAACCAAATTTATTGCAAAGTTCCTCTGTTCTAAGTACAAGTGTGTTATTAATATTGTGAATGTCAAATAAATAGGAAATATTGATATGAAAAAATATCTCTCTAATGATATGTATCTAAGTGAGGGTATTAAATGATATTGAAAGTTCTGTAAGCACTGAGGTTACACTAATGAGTGTCAGTAAGATGCCAAAATTACCGGAATGCGCCCCTCTGTTGCCAAGAACAATTTTTATTATTAATACTGTGAACCTTGAATATATAGAAGTATAGAATGTTTAAATCTTAAGATTAAAAAAATTAACTGGTATATATGGTGTTATCCATGTATACGGATATAAGTTACAAGTTGATACTTGTAGAAAGAATGAGATCAAAATCAACTTAAGATTTAGAGATGAAGTTAAGTAATTTATAATTTTATAGTCTGTAATAGACTAATTCATGATTGTTGAATCATTGGTTAAGTTACGAAAGAAGTTGAGTTAACGTTGACCCTTGTTCGGGCGGCCAACGTCCGGATTCGGGGGCGTTACAGAACTTATGCAAGTTTAGCATTCAGAAATCAAATCCTCTAAATTGGTAAACCCTTTTATAAAACATTCATGACAGTAAAGCAGGCTAAACTTAGAGGTAATTCCATAAGGACTTGTACAATTTCAGGTTAACACAAATACGAGCTCAAAATGAGGAGGAAGAGTCTTGAAAATTTAAAGTACTCTAACTTGCCGCATTCATCGATCTTTTCCACTTATTGCCACTCAATCAACTCTTAATTTAATTACAATCACAACTAACCATTGTACATTTTACCCCTCAGATATCCAACACATTGGATTCGTCACATATCTTATCTTATATCTTTCAATTATAAAACTAATCAAATATATAATATTGTGTGTCCTATTCTATTTTAAAGAATATGACTGACGACACGTGTACAGCAAATTCAACAATATGTTAGAGCCACAAAATTTGTACGAATTTGCCTCTTATGTGGATCTTATGCTTGACTCAATTCTATTCCGTTTACACACGCACAACCAAAGGCATCACTTTATTACATCCATCTTGCTCAATTGCTCTATTTTGCAATATAAATATCCTCCATCATCTCACACAATGATATGATCCATGTGGGAAAATTTGGGCAAGAGTAATACATCAATGTGCGTTTGTGTGTTTAACTAAGTCCTAATTGTTCAACCCAAGTTATTGCATAAAGTTTACAGCTACATGAAATAATTACATAACACTCATTCCCGAAAAGATTTGGGGACTACTACAAAAGTGATAGCAACAAATGCTAAAATCCTTAAAGGTTGAATGAAACGACCCGAGTTAAATCTCAAGTCTAGAACAAATCTTGAGTCAAATTCATCCAAACAATGTCTTAAACTAGTAGCTCAATAATATCTTCTTAAGTCATCTTAGCTCATCACAGACTCACCCAATCATGACTGAAGTTACTATTGTTAATAACTCACTACACTCACCCAAAAGGTCATTATTGAAGATACTAATATACTATTGTTAATAACTTAATTCTTTATATATAAATAAATTTTTCTTATATCTTTCGATGTGGGACTGGATGTTATAAGCTCTCCCAATAAAATTTTTGACATTCTTGTTAGAACCGATCACACACAGATTTTTGTCTCTTTAGCTGCTAACTTCGTATCCTCACCTCCATACCTCTCTCCATTATGAATATCATCAATCTTCGTGCCCCTACCTCCGGCAACTCAATCAGATGGTCCGATCCGAACTTTCAAGAGTCGACTTTGATACCATATAACACGACCCGGGTCAAATCCCAAGTCTAGAACAAATCTCGGATGACCATGTCTGAATCAAATCAAATCCATCTTACGAAGGTCTTAAACTATTAGCCCAATAGTATTTTTAACCCACTACGGACTCGCCCAAAAGGTCATAACTCAATGTAGACAAATGTTTCCCATATCTTTTGATGCTATGTGGGACTGGTGTGTTACACTGAAGTCTGCCACTATTAATTCACAAAAAATGCACATAAGATCATCCAACTACACGGAAAAACTAAACACATGTAAATTTTCTTTAGTACCAGTAAGGAGTTAAAATTATATCAAGTGTTCTGATTGCAAAAAAAATCTACTATTTTTTGCTTTCAAAAACAAACTAGTAGACGAAAATAAGTACAAACTTAACCTCAAAAATTCAAAATATTTGAGTTTATATAAAATGCAGGAATAACCTACATAAATTTAAAAAGGATGGAAATTAGGGTTTAGGGTGTAATTATATACTGAAAGAGCGAGTAGATGAAAAGATCACCAGATTAGCAGAGGGGATAGTGGACGACAGGAGGCCGCGATTGGGAAGGTTGGCGAGGAATTTGGATGCGCCGGCGGCCGGGTAAACAGACGGTGGAGGAGAAGAGCCTTCCATTTGTTTGGCGCAAATAAATCCGACTCCGTAGATTTAAAAACAGCACCGTCGTCGCTTCGCTATATATGTGGGATCAGACCATGTCATCCACTGTACTGAAATCCTTTTTTTTTTCTCGCATTTCTTTTACTCTTTCTTCCTTTTATTGGCTATATCTATTTCAATTAAATATAAAAATTTCATAAATAAAAAATAAGTAATTCTGATGGAGTTAATTTCGGATGTAATTCTGATTAAGTTAATTTCAGACTTTTTTATTAAAGTGTAAAATTAATATGATTAATTTACAAATTTTAGTTAATAGTATTTTTAAGTAATTTGAATTTTTTACTATTATTATAACTATAAATAAATAATTTATATTAAATTAATTTTGAAAATATTTTAAAAGTCTTCTTTCCATATAAAAGTCTTCTTTGCTTATTTCCCTAGTTAATTTGTAGAATTCTAAACTTAATTTATTATTCATTTTCTAACAAAGCTTCTGTTAACGCGAAGATCTTTGATGACGTCCCAATCACGTAAGACGCCTTAATCCTGCACAGTAAACACAGTCAACACCAAAATCTTGACTGCTGGACCGTCGGGGGATAGCTCCGGCGTGAGAGTCAGTACAGGCCGTTCAATGTTTAACAATGGAGGATAAAATATCTAGTGTCTCTAGAGAGATAAAAATTGTGGGTCGTGTGTATGCGTATCTTTTCATGAAGTCTTTCTCCCTAGGTTATACTCTCTCACCCGGTTTACCGTGCCACCCACTACCCTTTGACACAGCCCCCCACTCCTCAGTGATCTCTGCCGACTGCATGCAGGTTGTCACCTTTTTCCCACTGTGCATGCCGCCGGCCGGATAAATCTCATCCACATTAATGATCTGCAGACCTTTGGTCAACAGCCTTCCTTTTTCATCATTACAAGTCAAAGATAGAAATATTAAAAGATCTAATGGACCAATCCATTGACCCCGTCCAATATTAAGAAGATATAATATGAAAATTAGGCCCAATCTTCAAGATCAAATAGGGGAGATTCAATAGACTAATTTGAAAGTTAAATCCAATCTCCAAGGCCCAATAGGAGAAATATCATGACCCAACATTGCCTCCTAGTTTTTTATCAAACAGAATTTTTTGACAGAAAACTATGAATGGTCCATGATAAGGGGTGATTAAGACATCCCGATTTGATCCATAAGTTAAAACAGAGGATATCCAGATGTCCAACGTAAAAGGCCCAAACAGTTAAGGATTAAATTTGAAAAAGATGGGCTGAAAACCGGAAGTCCAAACGAGAGGCCCAATTTGATAAAATATCTGAGGATTAACCCGGACGCTCCCCATTCGAATTCTTATCATTGCCAGAAATTAAATGTGTCGCCTTCGTAATTCGTGTAACCGTCAGTATAAGAGGTAAACTTTACCAAATTTGACAGTTTTACTTGCCAATTTGAATTTCAGACCTTTGAGCTCTTTTCTTCCTTCCATATCTTTCTTCACCTTCTCTGCAAAATACGATCGATGGCAACCCCTAGCACTAGTCAAAATTCTCCAATTCGGGCGACTCCTATTACGGCCATTCTACCAAACCCAAACTCCGGCAAAGAGGCCTCATCCTCCCATCCGACACCTGTAATTTCTAGTAAGAATCCGGTAATGAAATCCCTTTCCAACCCTTCTGCATTCTACAGGAGTAAAGAACGATATGCACATGCCAATATTCCGTCGACAATCACAGAGGTTGACCTGAAGAGGATTCGCACTCGCTGCCATATTCCAGATACCCATCTGGTGAGAGCCCCCCGATCTGAGGAGCGAATGTACCAACGTCCTGAAGGATGGACGGCTGCTCCGGTGACCATCCTGGAGAAGGGAGTTCGGTTTCCTCTCCATGCTTTCATAGTGACCCTCTTAGGGTTTCTGGGTGTTGGGTTCGCCCAATTGGTGCCGAATTCTTACATTCACATCTTAGCGTTCATCGCTTTCTGTCACAAGTTAGGTATAGAGCCTACAGTCGACTTCTTCTTCACAGTATACAAGATCGGTCAATCCAGAGAGAAAGGATTCAAGGCCATAAGCAAACATTCCTCGAAGACAGGGGAGAAATTCGAGAGACGTTCGTTGGTTAACACCCCCTCTAGTAATAGGGGATGGCACGAAAAATGGTTTTACGTCAAGGGACCTGAAATTTCCTCCTTACCGAACTGGGCCACTGATGAGAAGATCTCTGCTGATTTTGGAGACGTTTCCGAAGAACGCGAGGTTAAAATGATGGAACTGTTTGACAACTTCCCGAAGGAAGAATGGAAATACGGACTTCTCTCCAAGCAAGTGTGGTTATACGACCACAAATGTAAGTATGGGTTTACTTTATCAATATTTTGAAAATTGTTGTGGTATTGATTTTGATGTAAAACTGTTAATTTTCTGCAGTAACTTTGATCAAACCATCGTCTTTGGAGGTGAAAGAGTTGGAAGATTTTCTAGCTGGGAGGTTCGTAGAAGTTACTGCCGAGTCCTCCCAACAGGAAGTCCCCTCCGAAGGTAACATAGCCAGCAAAACTACAGAGGTTGACACCGACCCTCCACATCCGAAAGCCTCTTCCAAGTTCAAACCCCCTACTGAGATACCAACTGTTGAAGCCCACATTACTGAGCCCCCAATACAAACACCTGCGGATGATGAACCTATAATCCCAGAAGAAGTCCTTCGACCTCGCCGAAAGAGAAGAGCCACTCGGGGACCTCGACCAATTTTTATCCCATCTGATTCCGAAGCCCTTTCCGAAACTGAACCAACTGTCAATCCAACACCCTCAGCTATCGATCCGATACCACCAACTGTCGATCCAACGCCATCAGTTGTCGGCCCAACTCAACCAATTATCGACTCTACACCACCGATTATCAACCCGACTCTGCCAGCCCAAAAAAGTCTGTTAGATCTACCTGCAGGCGATCGAAGGCAGCTTATTCGGATCAAGAAGTTGAGAACCCAAGTTACCCCCTTAACCTCCGACGAGCTTAGGGTACCTTCTTCGGGTGTTCTTCCCTCAATAACCCGAATGGAGACTCGAACCAATATTGAGGAAGAACGAACTGAACCCATTGTAACACCATCTCGAAAGAGAAAGCAACCTTCTGACAGCATCCCGTCCCCGGCTCGATCTCTCTCCCCAAAAAATATATATACGGATCCCTCTCCTCCTCGTGATCAACCTGTGCCTTCCCCTCCAAGGCATTCATCACAAAAATTCCATGAAGAGGCTACGGAAATGCCGACCTTGTGGCCCCGATACAACGTGACTTTTCCTTTTCGGCTCTTCGATGCCTTCGTCCATGAGACTGACGATCGCCAATTCGATAACCATACGAACGAGAATTTTCTTGATGAAGGCATGAGCTATCTGGCAAAGGTAAATGACAATTGTCTTGGTTAAATATTTCTTTTCTTGTTTAAATATCTGAGATTAACTGGATATTGTCACATATGTGCAGGCAAATGCAGTCTTCGGACGTTTACGTCCTCGACATATAAATGTTAAATCCGATGAGGAGACTCTGTGAAGGGAGAACAACCTGTTGAAAGCTACATTGGCCCGGGAGAGAAATGAACATGAAGCCAATCTTCATGTTAATGAAAGCCTTCAGAGGGAGTTGGCCCAAACCAAGGGGGATCTGAGGGAAACTTACGAGGTGCTGAGCTCGGTCAGAGAAGAACTGAAGACAACAAAAGCCAGTGAACAGAAATTGGCCAATATGAATATTAGATTTGTTGCAGAAATCGAAGCCTTGAAGACTACCAATGAGGGTCTTGCTGCAACAAATCAAAACCTGTCAATACAACTAGGCGAAGTCCAGACGAAGGCTCGGGGTGATTGAAAAATCCATAGGGCCAAACGTCGCAAACTTCGTGGCAAGATAAACGTACTTGAAGAACGAGATCCTCCTCTGATTGAAGAACTGCGTAAACAGATACAGGCGAATTATCGTGCGTCTGACGAGCTTGGCGCAGAGATTCTGAAGGTATATTACGAAGGGTATGAAGATTGCCGGGAGCGGGGTAAGGAAAAGTTGGCTGCTGCTCAGCTAGACCCAGCTCTGATTGACTCCGAAGGTGAAGGCGGTGCTTGAAAGTCTTTTCTGCTTTTTTCTGATATTTTGATGATTTGTAAAAACTATGTCTTTTTGAGGTTATTTAAAAAAAACTTTATCAAGTAATTCTTTACTCTTTGTAATAGTTAATTGTTAGGACTGAATAGATGGATGAATGTTTGAATTTATCAATGAACCACCATCTAGGTTCGATTATGACTTCTGTTTTGATTCGTTCCTTGTCAGTTATTCAGCATCAATTAATCTGTGTGAATTTAACTTAGATAGTGAATCAGATAAGGCATATAACAGTTAAGTTAAAGAATAAAATGAACTGAATTAAATGAACTGAACCGAACTCAACACTTGCATAAAACAAAGTGATGTATGTTTGTCATTACCGAAGTATGAGATTAGTCATGTGTAAGGTGTATTCGGCTGATCCTCTTTGCACCATCAAGATCTTGTTTATCGCTCGGGGTAGAACGAGTATATAAGGACATTTGTTTACCACTCGGGGTAAAAACAATATTAAAAAGGATCATAGGATTCGACTACCACACGGGGTAACGAATAAATAGGCTGCCATCGAATGGCCAGCGAATCCGACCATACCTCCTTACTTCGGTGCCCATTGATTTACCACTCGGGGTAAAAACAATATTAAAAAGGATCATAGGATTCGACTACCACACGGGGTAACGAATAAATACATTGCCATCGAATGGCCAGCGAGTCCGACCATACCTCCTTACTTCGATGCCCATTGATTTACCACTCGGGGTAAAAACAATATTAAAAAGGATCATAGGATTCGACTACCACACATGGTAACGAATAAATAGACTGCCATCGAATGGCCAGCGAGTCCGACCATACCTCCTTACTTCGGTGCCCATTGATTTACCACTCGGGGTAAAAATAATATTAAAAAGGATCATAGGATTCGACTACCACACAGGGTAACGAATAAATAGGTTGTCATCGAATGGCCAACGAGTCCGACCATACCTCCTTACTTCGTTATGAACTTAGTGCCAAATAGGAAGAACATCAATCGTGAAAAAGTGAATTTTATTGATTTTGAACAACCATATATAGACTTCTGGCTAACTGACTCGATCTCTATTGGAAATATTTTCGAAGTCTGCCAGCGTGCCAAGTGTTCTTTATTTCGGATCCATCCAATGCCTTCAGTCGGTACGTCCCGGGCTTTGGTACTTCAGTTACTTTATATGGTCATTCCCAATTCGGCATTAGCTTCCCCGTGTTCTGTGGTGTAGATGCTTCAGCTTCTCTGAGGACGAAGTCTCCCACCTCAAACCTTTGGAGCTTTACCCTTTTGTTGTAATGCTTGGCAACTCTCTTCTGGTAGACTGCTAATTTGATCAAAGCCACTTCTCTGACTTCTTCTAACAGTTCCAAGTTGGCATTCAGTCCTTCGTCATTGTAGATCTCTCTAAATTGACTAACACGAAGACTTGGAGATCCAATTTCTACTGGGACTAAGGCATCAGTACCATATGCCAGTCTGAAAGGTGAATCTCATGTTGTTGTCCTCGGTGTAGTCCTGTAAGCCCACAATACACTGAGTAGCTCTTCCGGCCATCTTCCTTTGGCTTCGTCCAATCTGCGCTTGATCCTGTTCAGAAGTGTTCTGTTAGTCACCTCGACCTGCCCATTCGATTGTGGATGAGCTACCGAAGTCTTCCTATGCTGGACCCCTAGTTCTTCCAGAAATTCTTCAAATTTTGATCCCACAAACTGGCGTCCGTTGTCTGATATCACCACCTTAGGAATTCCGAAGTGAAACACTACGGATTCTTTCATAAACTTTAGACACTCATGTTCCGTTATCAGCCGAAGTGGTTTCGCCTCTACCCATTTGGTCATGTAATCAATAGCAACTATAACAAAACTGACCTGTCCTTTAGCTTTTGGCAACGGCCCCAGTATATCATGTAAGACCCCGAATTTTATGAAATAAAAGTATTCAATTTTTCTTATAATTACTATTCAGTAAATGGTTAAATTGATAAAAGTTTAAAGTTATGGGTGAAATATGAATTTTTTTTCAAAATAAGCAAGTGGTTATAAAATAATCATTGTTGTCGGGGAATATTCGTTTAGTCGTGGAATATTCTTTCTGTCGGAGAATATTCGTACGACGGCGCAGCTATTTGTGAGCCCCATAACGAATAACTGTCGGGTGAAGGAAAACGACAAATTTGAGTTTTTACAAATAACGGCGTAGTTGTTACCATTAACACTGTTGGAATACCCGGTGGTTAAAATACAGTAATACGCGTTATTGCACAGTAGCACACGGTATTGCACAGTATTTTTAAAATTATTGATTCTTACGTAAGAAGACACTACTCAATAATTGTTACAGTAGTTACTGTTCAATATTTTATTTTATTGATTCAATAATTGTTGCGTTGATATTTTATATTATTTTTGTTTCAATAATTGTTGCTGCACAGTATTTTCCTTTATCAGATCAATAATTCATATTATTTGAATAATATTATTCGATAACATTATTGTCAATGTCTAGAAAGTTCTGTCTAAGGAGAGGTTTGGTCATCTAATTGCGCGCCAGTAAGAAAAAATTCTTATTGGAAAGCCCCCTCTTTCCTGGGAACGGCCTGGTTGTCATAAATGTGATTCTGTAATATTATTTGTGAATAATTAATTATTGATTCATATGATAAGGAAATATTTATATTATGTGGATATAAATGAGGGATATATTTTTGTGGTTAAAAATGAAGGAGTTAATGTTGAGGTTTTTACCAGTATTTTTGTCGGAATGGAGGTATTAAAAATCAGGGTTTTTGAGATATTTTGCGGGGGTTATAATTTTTAATCCGACCGTTGGATCGTGGTAATTTTTGGATATGTTATACATATATAAGTTGAGTATATGTCCATAAATTTTGAACCGTTAAAAATGAACGTATGATTTGTTATGAATTTTAAGAGGTGGCTGATTCAGAAATCAGGTTATAAATCATTTTTGGTGGAAAATTCTAGAATTGGTAGGCCCCACTTGTGGTTGGTGAAGAAATGTGCTGAATTATATTTCAAATGTGGTGGGTGGGAATAGTAGCAGGTAAAGCCATCAGGTTGCAGGTCAAACCTACCAAAATTTTTCTATAAATAGAGGGCTAAGTTAGAATTGAAAATCACACCAGAAACATAAGTTTTCTCTCTTTCTCTCTCTAGATTATTGAGTGTATTTTGTGAGTATTTAAATACTCTGTGAGTTTCTATTCATCAGTGCAAGTTTCCTTCAGCATCATATTCGATATCCAGTTAGAAGTACTGCTCTTTTGAGGTAAGGGATAGTAAGGGATATTAAGGGATTTTAAGGGATTTTAAGGGTTGTTATGATTTTCAGTTTCGTAATTTTTCTGATCTTCAAAAATTCTAGAAAAATTTAAAATGATATTTTGATGAGTTTTCTTGATTGTATCCAAAAATGGTGATTTTTGGATGTATAGATTGAGAGTTATGAATTTTATGAGAAAAGACTATTTTAAAAGTAACAGCTTATAATTCCTTGTGGTTAACTCCAAAATTGATGAAATTTTTATTGGGAGTACATGTATATGATAGAAGTATACTCTGTAAATTTCAGAATTTTTAGACAAAAGTACAATTTTTGATAAATGTCTAAATATTTGGCTATTTTGACCATATGAAAAATAGTAAATTACTTTTAAAAATTCTGAGAAAAATATATGTTCACTATGGGACTATATTATGCTAAATCCCAGAAAAGAAATATTTTTGGAACTGATTTGGTATTTTTCATAAAAATGGTCTAGTTATGAGTAAATGAATTAAATATATTTTGTGAAGAAAGAAAATTAGAAAATAGGATTTTATGGCTTGAGAATCTTATATGAGGTATATACAGATTTTTGATGAGGGTTTTGGTTATTGATGATGAAATTGTAAGAGTTGGCATTTTATGATGATTAAATGCATTAATTAGTAAAGTGTAAACAATTAAAATAAATTGTTTATAAATTTAAGTAATGTTATTTTTTCAATATCATTATACCGAAATATTGGTATTGATTTTATTGTGGAATTTCTATCTTTTGTGTCGGGTTACTATTCATGAGTTACTATTCACGATTTACTATTCATGAGTTACGAATATTACTCTTGAGATTAAAACTATATATTGATCATATTATTTTTATCATCATATATAACATTTTTATAACCCTGATGTTGAAATTCTCTTTCGCTTGAGTGTAAAGATGGGTAAATTATTGGTATGATCATGACTATGAGTTCTCTTTGGCCAGTAGTGCAAAGTTGAATTGTTGACTGGTATGATCATGACCATTGAATTTATAATTGAATATCTTAAGCTTAAGTGCAAAGGTGAATTGATCAACATGGTTATAATTATTGTTTATATAAATTCTGAAATGATTATATATTTCTTTGAGATATGAATATATTTGGCCTGTAGTGCAAATATGAATTGTTGATGAATATCTTTGGCATGTAGTGCAAAGATGGCCTGTTGATGAATATCTTTGGCCTGTAGTGCAAAGATGAACTGTTGTTGAATATCTTTGGCCCGTAGTGCAAAGATGGTTTGTTGATGAATATCTTTGGCCCGTAGTGCAAAGATGGATTGTTGATGAATATCTTTGGCCCGTAGTGCTAAGATGGATTTGTTAGTATGATTATAAACAAGAATTGTGATTTGGTATAACCATGATCTTTGATGTTTCAGGTAAAGACAGGTGATGAAAATATTCTTCGTCCTGGGTGCGAAGAAAAATTTATAGTCACAATTATGATTATGAGTTATTCATATGATTGTGGAAAGGAACTGTTGAGTGATGTTACATGGATAAAATATTATTGGTGGATTTTTAACATGGAGAAGATAATAGACTTTATAGTCTATTTGACTCTTCTAATGGATTGCTCGTTCCGCTGCAACTATGGTTGAAATTTTTATCATTTACCATATGTTCTAAATCTCTGATTTATTATTGATGAAGGCTATTGATAATTTAATTATCTTTAGTCATGATATTCTTTACTGAGCTAGTTGTGCTCACCCTTTTGCTTCACAATTCCTTTCAGGTAATAAGAGTGTAGCTGGGTCGAGCGGGGGTAACAAGGGAATAGAACGGTGGTCATCATTTAGTAGTTATATTTGGTGAAGAAAATAGGGTGAGGCGAACCCAACGTTGGAAGGGTGTTTTGTCACTATCATACAAGATGTCTAATGACATACAACCTCGTGTCATCATAGGACAGGGTTGTGCTCATCCACTTGCTGAGTATATCTATGGGCACTACCTATATAATCTTGGTGTTTGTTTGAAGTATAATTCTCAATTAGAGACAGTGGAGATAATGATAAGTCAAGAGAAGACTCACCATTGGGAAGAATATGATAGTAATCTTCTCGTTTTTCTTTGGGGTCTATTGGATCAACCAAGGATAATTCTGTGGCCATATGATATCTATCATAACCTAGACGCGTGGCCTCCCATGTACGAAGGTTTCCTTGAGCACTTCCAAAAGATTCTAATTTCTAAAACAATTTTTGACTATACCTTTATGTAAGGTGTTATTGTGAGGTGATGTTCACGGTTGGAACATGAGTCACATTTGGTATATATTTGTATCCAAGCTCACAGCATATGTGTTGTTGTATTTTGCACGACAATTGTTGTAATAAAGTTGTAGTTATTTTCTGTACCATGTATTTGGCGACTCAGAATAGGTTGGATGGAATGGACCTATTTTGGGGTTATCACATATCAACCCCCCAGACAGCGAAGGGTATAGGAGATAAGATCGAGTATAGCTCTTCTGGTGGCTGATGTGGGATCGGACTATTGAGCTGACACTTGTCACACTTCTTCACATACTCAGTAGCTTCCTTGAAGATCGTTGGCCAGTAGTACCCCTGCCGAAGAACTTTGTATGCCAGTGATT
The DNA here is from genome assembly GCA_016801055.1 of Panax notoginseng. Lineage (NCBI taxonomy): Eukaryota > Viridiplantae > Streptophyta > Magnoliopsida > Apiales > Araliaceae > Panax > Panax notoginseng. Next base: position 28,152,430 of record CM029013.1, on the reverse strand, counting down.
TAGCAGCCATGTGATCGCCGCAGATGCCTTCATGAACCTCCTGAAGGGTATACTCTGCTTCAGACGGAACCAAACACTTCAATAATGGTGACGAAAATGCCCTTCGATAAAGATCCCCATCAATAAGGACGAAGTTCGCACTCTTATACTTGACCTTCTTCGCGAGCATCTGATCCGAAGGAAGGACGTCATCTGCCAAATATTCGATGTAGGGAGTCATCCAACAGTTAGATCTCTCAATGCACATCACTGCTTCGTGTTGGATACTCGGGTGCTGTAAGACCTCCAAATAGACTGACCCATTAAAAACAACGGCATCCGTGGTGGCTAACTTTGACAATGCATCGGCGATAGAATTGTCGTTGCGCTCGATGCCCTGAAACTCATAAGAGACAAAGTGTTGAAGTCGGTCTTTCAACTCCGCCAAATATTAGATCATCCTTGTCCCACGAGCCTCATAATCTCCTGATAACTGCTTGACGACCAACTGAGAGTCACTGTAAACAATCAACTTCTGTACTTCTAGACTCTTCGTCAGCCGAACTCCTGCCAACACTGCTTCATACTCGGCCTCGTTGTTTGTAGCCTTAAATCCAAACCTGATGGCCTGCTGCACCTTGAATCCCTCTGGACTTGTCAAGATAATCCCTGCCCCACTAACAGTTACCGTAGAAAACCCATCTACATACAGTGTCCATGCATTCTGACCGTGCTGAAGAACTGCAACTGCTCGATCAGATATCTCAGCTTCTGGTAACTCAGCATCTGCTTCGGTGAATGAACATTCCACCATAAAATCGGCCAAAGCTTGTCCCTTGATAGCGGTTCGGGGATGATACTCAATGAAAAACTGGGACAGTTCCATGGTCCATGCTGCTAACCTCCCCGAAACTTCTGGCTTACCCATCACCTTCTTCAGTGGTTGATCCGTGTAGACGATCAGGGGCCTGCCTTGAAAATATTGTTGAAGCTTTCGGCTAGCAATTACTAAAGCAAAAGTAGATTTTCAATATTTAGATACCTGGTTTTAGCATCTCTTAGGACATGGCTGACATAATAGACCGGATGCTGCTTTCCACTGACCTCCCGAACCAGCACTGCTCTAACCGCTAACGAACTCGCCGCAAGGTACAAATACAAGGTCTCTGTTGGGGTAGGCTTCACCAATAGGGGAGCAGAAGACAGATATGTCTTTATGCTTTGAAAGGTGTCTTCACACTCCGAAGTCCATTGGAATGTCTTCGCATTTTTCGGTCCCTTCAGTGTGTTGAAGAATGGTAAGCATCTCTCTGCAGATTTGGACATGAACCTCCTTAAAGCTGCAATCCTACCGGTTAGACGTTGAATGTCTTTGAACGACTGAGGAGTCTTCATGTCTAGAATAGCCTGGATTTTCTCCGGATTGGCTTCAATGCCCCTCTGACTGACCAGATAACCCAGGAATTTCCCTGCACCGAGTCCGAAGGTACACTTAGTAGGATTGAGCCTCAACTTGCGATGGCGGACTGTCTGAAAGCACTCCTCCAGATCATCTAAATGCTTCTGAGTCGTCGTGCTCTTCACGATCATATCATCCACATACACCTCCATGTTCCTTCTCAGCTGCTTCTGGAAGATAAAATTCATCATTCTCTGGTAGGTGGCTCCAGCATTAATCAGGCCGAAGGTCATCTTCTGATAGGCGTACACCGAACGGTGTGTGATGAATGCTATTTTTGGAATGTCCTCCTCGCACATGGAAATTTGGTGATAACCCGCCATTTCCCATTCTGCTTCTGTACCAACACTACATTTGTCATCCACTCCGGATAGTTTATCTCGAAGATGAAGTCAGCAGCTATTAGCTTCGCGATCTCTTCATCAATGATCCTTTGTCGTTCAGGTGCAAAGATCCGTCTTTTCTGCCGAACTGGCTTCTTTGATGGATCCACATCCAGCCGATGCTCGTCAATCTTTCGACTGATCCCGGGCATGTCATGTGGCTCTCATGCAAAGATATCCGCATAACAGCGAAGAAGTTCCATAAGATTTGTTCGAAGAGGTTCCGGTAAACCTGAACCAATCTTCACAGTTTTGTCCTTCTTTCCAAGGACCAGCTCGATCTCCTCTGTATCTCCTGTGGGAATAACCGACGGCTCCGAACTGCTTTCAGTAAAGGGTTCGATCTCGATTGCCATGGTTTGTTTCTGCTTGCTGACCCCTACTCCTGAGGAAATGACAGCGTTCCGATAACAGCGTCATGCCAGATCCATATCCCCTGCTACCTCTCCCACTCCATGTGCCGTAGGGAACTTGATTTTAAAATGAGGGATGGAAGTCACTGCTTGGAGAGCCATCAAGGTAGATCTTCCCAGTATGGCGTTGTAAGCCGAATCTACATGCACAATATAAAATTTACATATTATTTCTACCTGCTGAGGAGTCGTGCCGAAGACCACTGAGAGTTCAATATTGCCTGCAACCCTGACTGGATCGTTGCTAAAACCGTACAAAGGAGCCTCCTGCCCAACCTCCATCTTTCGTCCATCGAGATGCATCCTATGATAAGCATGGGCATACAGAATGTCCACCGAAGACCCGTTGTCTATCATCATTCGTTTCACATCCATCGAACCCACTTGTGCAGTGATCACCAACGCTCCTTCATGTGGCTCGATGGGCTCCGAAGGATAATCTGCATCGGTAAAAGAGATAACAGTTCCGGAAAATGCTCTGTCGGTCTTCGGGGGAGTGCCCGTCACGGACATGACTGAATCTAAATATCCTCTCCTCTTTTTTCCTACTATTTTACCTGCTGTCCCACCGGTTATCACATCGACGACGTGCCTTGGCGGTGGTATTGGAGCATTTTGGACGGGCGGAACCATTTGAACCGTTTGAACAGTACGGTCCACATTCTGCTGATCTTGTCGGTCCCTCCCTGCCACATACTGAACCAGCAAATCGCTTTTAATTTTCTTCTCCACGAAATCTTTCAGATTGCAACACTCATTAGTATCATGGCCTGCGGCTTGATGATAGCCACAATATTTTCGAGAGTTGCCCTGCCCTGTCCTGTAATTATCGCGAGGTGGCTCGAAGAATGGCTGGTTCCTAATCTGATCCAAAATCACCGACCTATCCGTATTCAGTCTGGTGTAAACCTTATTCACTTTAGGGGCGGACGCAGGTGGACGACTATTCCCCTGTCGCAATGAGTTGTTATACTTCTTCGAACTGCCCTCTGGCCGATCATTATATCCCCCCGTCTTCCTCTGATCGCCTTCAGTCTTAGGAATATCTGCCTCTTTCATTTGGTTAGAGGAAGGGCACTTCAGGCTATTCATGGCCTCTTCCACAACAATATAACCCTCTGCCTTGTCGAAAGCTTCTGCTAGGCTCTTCGGATGATGGAACATCAGTTTCTTCCCTAGCTTTTCAAACTTCACCAGATCTAACCCATTCTGAAACAACCCTACCGCCTGGAGATCATTTAAGTCGGACACCTGACCAACTGCTTCTCTGAATCTCTTCACATATTGGCCTAAGGATTCGTTGGTGAATTGTCTGACCTGGGCTAAAGAACCCGTAGGTTTTCCTCTTCTTCGGTTGCTCCCAAAGCGGGCATAGAACTTGTCACAGAGCTCGGTCCAAGAGGAAATTGAATCTGACGGTAAAGTTCCCATCCATTGCCTCACATCTTTTCTTAGTGTTGTGACGAACGTGTGACACTTGGCAGCATCAGTAAAGTCATAATAATCCATCAGCCGATCGAACGCCTGGCTATGGTCATAAGGATCTCCAGATCCGTCGTAACTCTCCATTCGGGGCAGCTTATTAGTGACGTCTGCCTTTTCCTTAAGAATGTTCGAGGAGAAAGGAGATGCCTTCTTCCCCGGGGTGTCCTTCACCTGTTGGAACTCTGCTAACTGCCTTCTAAGCTCTTTCAATTCTTTTGCCAAAAAATTTACACCTTCTGGCTGCGAGGAGACTTCTATCTCCTGGGCAAACTTCTGATCCCGAACAGACTGACCTCTTCCATCTGACCCCGCTGCCTTTGTTGGACTCCTGGATCTACTCCTGCGTACAAGTCTATTCTCATGTCGAGAATACTCACGTGGGTGCTCTCTCCTTCTGGTTTCTGGCGCGATTTCCCTTGACCTACTCATTTGCCTGTCGTCGTATCGATGCTGAGAATCAACGACCATTAGTGCCTTCTTCGAGGCCAAGGGAGTTCTGCTCCTTGACCTCCTTCTGTCGCGAGAACGACCCCTAGATACGTGTACAGAACGCTCCGGCTCTTTCCCCTCTCGCCGTTACATTTCCTTATGCCTACTCCGTCTTTCGGACTGTATATGCCTGGATGTCTCGTCTCTCAATTCGGCCACCCGAAGCATTTGTTCGACTATATCTTCTTTCTGTTTTAAAAGGACTTCTAAGGCCCTATCCGCTTCGTCTGCCATTCTCGCCAACTTGACAGCTCTGTCCTCCCGACCACTTCGGTGATGAGTCTTGGTTGGTGAACCTTCTGCTCGTCCTCGACTATGATCTCGCTCTTTATCTGTATCAAAGACCAGCCTCCGTCTGGCTTTACCATGAATCGTCGGACGAAGATCCCCCGAATCGTACTTGGAGGCCGTACTATCGTGAGCACTTTTAGAAGGACCCAGACGATCCTTTACCGAAATACGGGGCAACGACGAGCTCACAACCATCGCTTGCCCTTCGGGTGTTGACGTTCTACTCTTCCCCATTAACACTGACGTAGAACGGCTACAACGTATGTGATTGGAAAATACTTGGGACACTAGAACTTAGCCATCCTTCTAGCGCCAATGTTAACGCCAAGATCTTTGATGACGTCCCAATCACGTAAGACGCCCTAATCCTGCACAGTAAACACAGTCAACACCAAAAGCTTGACGGCTGGACCGTCGGGGGATAGATCCGGCGTGAGAGTCAGTACAGGCCGTTCAAGGTTTAACAATGGAGGATAAAATATCTAGTGTCTTTAGAGAGATGAAAATTGTGGGTCGTGTGTATGCGTACCTTTTCATGAAATCTTTCTCCCTAGGTTATACTCTCTCACCCGGTTTACCGTGCCACCCACTACCCTTTGACACAGCCCCCCACTCCTCAGTGATCTCTGCCGACTGCATGCAGGTTGTCACCTTTTTCCCACTGTGCATGTCGTCGGCTGGATAAATCCCATCCGCATTAATGATCTGCAGACCTTTGGTCAACAACCTTCCTTTTTCATCATTACAAGTCAAAGATAGAAATATTAAAAGATCTAATGGACCAATCCATTGACCCGACCCAATATTAAGAAGATATAATATGAAAATTAGGCCCAATCTTCAAGATCCAATAGGGGAGATCCAATAGACTAATTGGATAGTTAAATCCAACCTCCAAGGCCCAATAGGAGAAATATCATGACCCAACAGCTTCCTTGGCTAATTCAGTCCTTGTTGATTATCTATTAAAAAAAAAGAATCATGTTATTTAAATAATGTTACGATTGCTTTCTCGTTGAATAAAATATTTAATATTCACAAAATTGGTAAGAATAATAATGGGTTATTCATTCAAATATAACAACCAAACACAATTTTTATTTTGTAATATTCATTCAATCAAAACGTAGCATTATTGGTCCATGGTCCATTTTAGATGCGGAATAAATCTCGAGTCAAATCTCAAGTTCAAATCGACTCAAATTCATTCAAATAAGGCCTTAAACCACTGACACAATAGTATTTCTGTGAGCCATCCTAATCCACCACGGGCTCTCCCAAAAGTCATGACTTAAAATTACTATTGATAGTAACTTATTTTCTTAAGTACAAATAAATTTTTTCCATATATTTTGACTTTTGACGTTGGACTGGTATGTTACAGTAAGTAAAAGCCATCTATGACGATTTTCATAAATAAATTTTGGAAAAAAATAATTGTAAATATCTATACTCCTGTCTATATATTTTGGTATGTAATATTAATAAGTATATATAGTTGATAAGAAATTCTAAACAAATCAAAGTATCCCAAAAAAAAAATTAATTCGAGTTGATGTCTTCAACGGTTCTTTATTGGATATCTATCCTCCATAATCATTTTTATTTATTTAAAATGTCACTTGTTATATTATTTAATTATGTTATAATGTATATACTCCTACCATTTTAAAATATAGGATTATTTTTAAAATTTTAAAATTAATTTGAGATATGTTCAAAATTAATATTAATTTTGTGTATTCAAGTTTTGTAGACAATAAATTTTATAATTAATAGTGTTTTTTAGATAGATCATAGTATTCATAATTAAATTTACCAAAAAAAGTAAATTTAAATAAGCCATACTAATTTTAAATTTGAGAATATATCAAATTAAGTTAAAAAGTCAAAATTAATTTTATATTTTGGAACAAAATGGGGACGTGTGCTTAATTGTATGATTTTCAATATTATATTTTTCACATAACAAGATGAGAGTCACTTTTATTTTTAATTTTTCCTTTTTGTATGTTCTAATATTAAAAAAATAGACTAAAAATTGATGTTCGTAATATTTCAAAATTATCAGCAAAAGGTAATTAAACTTAACTTTAATCTAATTGTATTAATTACTAGTACTCTTTATTAGTCGAGTAATTGCACTAAAAGAACATTAAACACTTTATTCTGAAATGTGTAGTTTATGAAAAAATCTTCAGGTGATAATACAAATTCAAATATTTGATACTAATTAGCACAAATATAATAAAACTATTATACAAATGGTGAGAATGATGTTTAATGCAAGGGTGGTAATATTAACAACTTATATTTTTTATTTTAAATGTGTCTCAAATAATGGGACATTAAATAAGTTAAAAAACATTTATAACACAATCGATTATGACACTAGAAAAATAATAATGATGACACAAAATTTAAAATATTTTTTAAGACAATAAATTTGGAAATCTCAACACTTAATATAATTGCCAGAACTAAACCCCTGGCCCTGGTGCATTTTATCATATTATTACTCTATTTATGCTATTTAGATGATGCAAAGAATCTTTAATTTTTGATCTCAATTTCTTTTTAAATAATATATCATCATAATATTAATTAGATAAATCTAATGTAATAAATTATTAATATTAAAATATCTAATATCATACGGAGTACTATTTAAAATTAAAAACCCTTAATATTAGTCACGTTATTTACTTCTGTTCCGAAAAATGTTTTGGGAAAAAGGGCTCATCGTATTTTTCGGATTATTTTCAGCTGCCGTCTCCACGCAGTGTGCCACGTGCAATTTTAATCGATTTTCTCCTTTTTCTTGTAACCCAAGTGTACTTCTAATCAGATGAGCATGCCAAGTCAGCATCAGCGTAAAGAACGCCCCTGCGCATGTTAGAGCTGAATACTAATGGCCATGACTGAAATACGGATAAGTACAGCCGCCCGCCCGCCCGCTGGCTGGCTGAAAACTAGTTAAACTAATGGTTTGGCAATGGATACGCAGGGAGAGAAAATAATGCGTCAAAATTTGACCATGAGATACAGTTCCTCAAATCTCTGCCGTCCAATAATCATCATAGAGTATGAGGGTATTGATTAATAGCTTAAATGTCCCTTTCCTCTGATAGCCTGATAGCAGAGCAGAGGATTTGCAGGAGGAGTATATTATATTATATTGTACGAGTACTAGGCTCCAATCATCTTTGAAAGAAAGAGGTAAGTATAGGATAATTTTGTTGTCATCTTCTTAACTTTGGAGTGGGAGTTGCAGAAAGAGAAAGATATAATGGAAGAGAGTGAGATTAGTCCAAAGAGTGGGATGTCAAGCCCAGAAGCAAAATTGGGGATGCAAGTGGAGGATTTGTGGGATATACAAGAACCCCAACTCAGTCCTACTGAAAAGTTAAATGCTTGCTTTGAGAGCATCGCTGTTTCTTCATTCCCCCCTGCTCCTTCTTCTCAAGGTAATGTAATTATTTCATATCCCACTATTTTCACAACTACCTTTTTTGTTCTATATTTTATTCATTTCTAGTTGTTGCAGCATGTAACAATTTGTTCTTATTAATTTTTTTCTAATGTGATTCTTGATATGTTACTTGCATGAATTTATATGGAGAATTGGAAGGGTTCTACTTATCAAGTAAACAAAAAGAAAAAAAGGAAAGGTTCTAAACCGCCCTTTTATAGATTGTGTTAAGTTTATTTAGTAATGAGAATCTATTGAAAATTCTAGTGGGGTGTCAGGGAGGGATATGTGATGTTCATTTGGATGAATCCCACCGCCTTTTTGTATATTGTAATATTAGTATGGTTGAATATGATAATCTATTCCAGTTGATCACATTTGAAATGAAATAAGTTAATTTTCACTGCAATCTTGTAAAAAAAATAAAATATAAAAATATATCTTTTTTAATGGGAAGGATTGTGATTTTAATAAACCTTAATTTGTTTCCTTGAGGTGGGAATTTTGATAAAGAAGAGGAAGAAAATTGCCCCGCCCCCGCCCCCGCCCCCGAGTATTAAGTTGTTGGTTTTCAAGCATAAAGATGAAGTCAGACTCAATGAAGTATATTGTCTTCCATTACCTTTGTTTGGGTGGGTAAAGAAATAAGGGGTCGGGTTCCAAATGTTGAAAACTTCTCATATGAAGAATTGCATTTCTTTCCGTAATTTTTTCCCTTATTTTGTTGGCAAGTAGGGACTAGATAGGGTTGGAGTCGTCCATTTAAATGAGAATTGAAGAGAACTGTATTTTGTAGACCAAAATGCCTTCAGTAGGTGGTGTTATGTCCTTGCTCAATTATGTTAGTATTTGACTAGTTATACAGTTTGCGTTGCCTTGCATACCACCGTCAGATTCAGCATATGATTGCTAAGACTTCCATGATATTTCTTTGTTGTCGTCTTTCCTAATTATCCTAAAATAGTCTACGCACATTATCCCCAGTAATTGAGATCAATTCCAACACAAGCGTGGCTGAAGCTGTCAAGTTATTGGCACAAAATAAACTTCTTAGCGTTCCTGTTGTGGATGTTGATGCACCGGAGGATGCTACTTGGATCGACAGATACATTGGCATTATAGAGTTTGCAGGCATTGTTGTATGGATTCTGCATCAGGTTTGCACACCAAGACTTGTAAACTGAAAATTGAATTAAGTAGATAGTTTTAATGGAGAAAAAAAGGGGAAGATACTTTATCACAATTCCGAGTTAGGTTTTGTGAAATACTATATAAAGCTTGCCTTGTCTTGGCAAAAGATTTCCATTGTACATGTTACTTTTTACAGTTTTTAAAAAAAAGCACATCTTTTCGTGGAGCTGATAGCTTATCAAACCAAGGGATAAATAAGGAAGTAAGGGAAGGTGATAGCTATGTTCAAATTCGAGAATATATTTTCCTTCCGTATCGACATAAGAGGGTTTGAACTTGTACTTTATGATAAAAGTTCTCTATGTCTCGCATGCAATTTATTTTCCCTTTTTTCAGTAATGACTAATGGAGAGGGTAACAACCTTTAACAATTTGCTGGTGGGAAAGGTTCTGGGATATAATTTATTTGAGAGATACTAGGGGGAAAGGAAATATCCAGATTTGGATAATTTTCAAGAACTTTGTTTTATGGTCATTGCTGAGTGGATGCATTTAGGTATTGCGGGAAGCGAGAGTTGAATGTTTAAATTAAACCTTGTCATTATGACACTATGATGAAAAATTATCAGTTGCAATAGAAATCTGCTGTCTTTCCTTTCATCAAAAGGGAAAGCAAAATACACATGATTTACATTTTGCTTTTTGCAGTCAGAAAAGAAGGATGGATCTATGGGCTCAGAATTAGTTGCCAATGGATCTGAGGAATCCATGGGCCCTGCTGTTGCAAGAGCAGCTAATGGAATGTCTTCTCCAAGATATAGAAGCGCAAACCCTTTTGCTGAAGCCTCAATCTCTGGAGACTTTTTTGAGGCTCTGACTTCCTCTGAATTTTATAAGAATGCAAAGGTAACTTTAAGCTTCTATTTCGATACTATTTTTTCCATTTCCTCAATCTAAGATCCTACTTTACTAAATCTTGACTGAGCAGGTTCAAGACATCTCAGGGTCATTTCGTTGGGCCCCATTTCTTGCTTTGCAGTCATCAAACTCCTTTTTGACTATGCTTCTGCTGCTATCCAAATACAGAATGAAGAGTGTTCCTGTGGTTGATCTTGGGGAAGGAAATATTATAAACATCATTACCCAATCTGCTGTCATTCACATGTTAGAGGAATGTGCTGGTCTTCAATGGTTTGAAAGTTGGGGTACTAAGAAACTATCTGATCTCGGTCTTCCTCTAGTGAAGCCCAGTCGTATCGTAATGGTATTTCAACTGTTTTGTAGTTTATGTGATCCAATCTAGAACTAACAATTACATTTTTACTATTTTATTTCTTACAAAAAATGGGGTGGGGTGGGGTGGGGAGGTCAGGTAGTATACCTTTTGATTTGGTTTATACTTTTCTTATTTTTTTACCTTCCAGGATTTCTTCCACCGTCTCATTATTAATGGAGACACCACGTAGTTTCATGTTTAGATATGACTTTGCCCACATGTCAAAATACAGCTTATTGGTTCATGCCTTCATGCTTTACATTGAGCACTTGAAAAACCTCTGGTTATTCATTAGTCTACTGTTGCTGAGGGATCAGTAGTGATTATATTACCAATTATTAATTTACTCCTAGTTTGGTTTATCCGGGTGCTTAGTTGATGTCCGTTGCAATACACACATAATGGGAAATCTCCATACTGTGAATTGGTTAATATCAGGTTTAACTCCTTGCAAGGATGAAAGGATTTTTGAAATATGTTTCAAGGGTGAAAAGAGAGATTATCGATTATGATGTAATGGACATAGAACTAGATGTTAGAACAAAAATTGTGTTGATTACTTCAAATAGTTGGTTCCTAAGAACTTATGGGCTCAACTTGATTTGAACACGGAGGCAATGGACACAATGCATCACGTATCATTGTACTAAATTAATCCACTTCTCTTGGTATATAAATATGATTCTGTAATTTGCTGTAAACTAATTTCTTGATTCTGTAATTTGATGGCGGTCTGGTATTACATTGCTGCAAACTATACTTGGGGCTTTTCTTGAATGGCTACAATATTTTGTTCCCATCAAGACTAATTTGTTTTTTGTTTTTTTTTTATCATTCCCTTTTGTTTCTAAGGTGTGTGAGGATGAACCAGTGCTGCAGGCATTTAAACTTATGAGGCAGAAGGGTGTTGGTGGGGTACCAGTGGTCGAAAGTGGTGGAACAAAGGCAGTTGGTAATATAAGCATCAGAGATATTCAATTCCTCCTACTTGCACCTGCTATCTATAAGAATCTCAGGTTTGTTACTAAACCTTTCCTCTGTATAATCCTAGAACTGTTTTTATGATCCTAAATTTATAGTAGCTTATGTGGGGGTCTTATGTTACCACAGATCTATTACAGCCAAGAACTTCCTCACAGCAGTTAGAAGCTATCTTGAAGAGCAGCATCAGTCATCACCATTGTTGAATGGAATGGTTACATGCAGAAAAGATGACACACTTAAAGAAGTCATTATGAAGCTTGATTCGGTGAAGATCCATCGGATTTATGTTGTGGATGATGCGGGAAATCTAGATGGCGTAATCACGCTGAGAGATATTATCTCAAAGCTAGTACACGAGCCTCGCAATTATTTTGGGGACTTTTTTGATGGAATTTTGCCCCTGCCAGCTAGCAGCAGGGTCTAAGAGGTTGGTTGCATAACTTGTTCTTCTATATCCAGCTCCAGCTGATGGGAAGGATTGCTAGTCCTAATTTAACCTTTTGTTTTTTGTTGTATGATCGGAGGAGTTTGTTTTAGTGTTGATGTAGTTAGGTTGAGATGTCTCGTGTAACTAACTCATCAACTATCTCTCTATCATTCATCAGGATGCACGCAGCAGTGAGAAAAATAATATGAATAATTATTTTTATTTCTTTACGTGAGCTATGTATGCATTCCAAAAATTATTAACTTAAAAAAATTACATATTCTTTATTATGCATGTGAAAATTATTACATCAAATTAAAAAGAATAATAAATTACTAAATAAACTGTACCAAATAAATTATGTTTTTAAGTAAAGATTTTTTTACTGAAAGATCTCTAATAAATTTTATTTGCAACATCAACATAATTTTGGTAGCAGCTTTAACTTTTGTTCATAATTTTGTAATATATTTTAAAGACTTTACCCATGACATTAATTACTAGAAGAGTACAATTATACTAATTAAGATTAGGTTTGGAGCGAATGCTCAGCTTGTTCTAAATAGCAATATTATTGAGACATGAATAATAAAGATGCTTAATTTGAACGAAATGTAATTAATTTGGGCAACATATTTACAACAAATTAAATTAAATTACAAAAATAATATTACACAATCGTCGATGGTTTAGATCAAGGGTCAAGGTGATAACGTTTAGTGGTGAAGTCTCTCCATTTATATTGGTGCTCAAAATTTTAGTCTATTTTGCTAATAGCAAAAGTAAGTTTTCCAGGATTTCCTCGTTACATAAGAGGCAAGTTCTCCTAATTTTTTTTTTATAGAAATGATATATATATATATATCGATTTTTTAATTGTCACGTGGATTAATAATTTTTTAGAGAGATATAATAATTAAGACCCTTATATATATATTTTGCCTTAAAATTTAAAACATGCTATTTACCTTTTTTGTTATCCCAAAAATACCCTTATCTTCTCTTGTTTAGCATGATAATATAACATGGCATAAATAAATATAAATTACTTCCATTTTTTCTTGAGTTCCATCCTAGGCACACTAAATTTTTATTACACTAAATCTTGATTCTTTTATTGTACTAAATTTTATTTAACTACAGGTCAGTATATCTTAATATTGGACTATTGGAGAGCATATACACAAGATAATATTTTTTTCCTTTTCTTTAAATTGATATAAAAGATTGGTTGATGACAAATTGTGCGGGAGTAAATTTAAGACCTACTAGACAAAAGGAATTTCAAAAACATACAGTAAATAAAAAGATTCTATATTTAATTTGTGTATTAGAATCACCTAAATTAACACAATTTCAGGCTACCTATATAATTTCTATAGTAGCCCAGATGAAATGCAAACTTTCTAAACTCCAAGAAATGCTATTTAACCTCCCATTTCATAATAACTGTCTTTTTAGCTTCATGCACGTGAATTAAAAAAATCATTTAATGCTATCATTTAAGAATTAAAATTTGTATGAAATTCCATCACTACCCCTTTATAAAAAGTTGAAAACTATTATTAGCTAGAGAGAAAACTGAGAAGTTAGGGGTAATATAGAAAATAAATAATTTATTCTCCTAGAAAGTTATAAACGACAAATAAATTGAAACAAATTTTTTCTTCTAAAAAGACAGTTATTATAGAACTGAGGGAGTATATACTTACAGATAAGGACGTAAACGAACCGAATATTAAATTGCTCAGATTTGGTTCACAAAATTTATCGAGTATAAAATAAAATTTGATTGAAGCTCATTTAGCTTCCGAGTCGAGCACGATTCCAAATCGAGCCCGAGCAGTTTGAACTTTTCGAACGAATATGATCCGAGTATCAATAGAAAATTATAATTTGAGTAGGTTCCAGTAATTTATCGAACTTTAAAATTTGTTCATATTTGACTCATTTATATTTCGAGTCGAGCTCGAATCGAATTTTTAGTCGAACGAATACGAATTGAACCCGGACTGTTTGCTCATTTTACGACTTTACTGAACACAAGCTATGCAGATCAAACTGCAGTCAGTTTTGCATATACAGAAAACAATCCCCAACAATTTATGAATCATATTTCAAGTCCTTAAGAAAATGGTAGCCTAATAAACTTCTAGTTAAGATATATGCAGTAAAACTGGATCCTCTTTAACTTCTCAAGAAACCGAGCATAATTATAAACCGTCTTTCTCTGAAGTTCCAAAGAAACTTTTTGTGCTATCCGGTCACTACATTCTATTTCAGTTGCAACATTATATCTTTTTTTAAGATAATTATATTTAATTTTTTAAAAGTACATATCGTTTCCCCAATTCACACATTGAGGAAAATTTATTCTTGGATTCCTCTCATTAAGTGTTTACCGACAAGAAGCACAAACATTCTGTAATAAGAATGATAACCATATACTCCCTCCGTCCCTAATTATTTGACGTTTTAGAGTTTTTCATTTGTCCCTAATTATTTAACGTTTATTCAAATCTAGAAGAATTAATGACAATTTTTTTAAAATTACCCCTCATTACTCTACCTATTTTTTTGATACTTTTAACTCTTTCTCTCTCCTTATCTCAACAAAACTCTTCTTATCCTAACAAAAGATTTAAGAATATTATAGACAATTAAGTACTATATTATTTAATGCTTTTCAATTACTATTATCTTAATTCTTGTGTTAAACTCTAAAACGTCAAATAATGAGTGATGGAGGGAGTACTACACATTCTATACATTTATGGACCTCATATTCTGATCCAAAACAACCAACATAATACTCCCTCCATCCCTAAATAATTGACGTTTTGAAGGTTTTCACACTTGTTAAGAAAGTCATTTATTACTCCAATATTGTCATTAAGATTGATATATATTATCACAATTACCCTTACATTAATTAAGAAAAGATGTACTCTATATAGTTGTCTAGATAAATAAAATACTCCATATAGTTGAGGACAATAGAGGAAAGATTATAATTAATGCTTCCTCGAAACTTGAAAACGTCAAATATATTGAAAAATTTTAAACTCCCTATAACGTCAATTATTTTGAAATGAAGGTAGTATACATTTATCTACCCCATATTCTGTGTTAAAGCAGCAGCCATTTATTTGACTCCCCGAGTGCCTGAAAGACTACCTACTTTTTTCTATCCTTAATCCGACTGCAATGCTTTTGGGGTCAATCAAACAGTAAGAATGCATGTTTATAAGTTAACTCATCTCACCTTATTATTTCCATTACTTCATCTCACCTTATTCTCAAGTACCAACGATCAATGTTCGAAAAAGCTAAAATCGGTACGAGGCGTTTTTCTCTAGACTATGCGAGACGTAAGCCTTGAGGCGGAGCGAGGCGAAAGCCTTGATTTAAAGACATAAAAGTCCCTAAAAAATTATAAAAAAATACTAATAAAATCATAAAATAATTCATCATTACAATTAAGGTCACATGAGACATTGCATAAAATAATTCATCATTTCCCACAAGATGATTTTTTAATCTTGTAATCCCTCCTTTGCAAATTTTCTTATAAAAATTGTATTCCACATATAAATGAGCTTTATTAACTCTAGGGGCTGCGGTGCCATATTTCCATGCAGGATCTTTCTTACCCATAATCTTAATTCACTGTAATAATAAAATCAATTGTTATTGACAGTCTAAAAAATCAAATAGAATTATAAACTATAATTGTTATACACTATAAGTCTATAATTGTAAACTATAAAATTTGTAATACACTGTAAAAGAGAGAAAATTATATAATTATATAATTGTTATACATTATAAGTCTATAATTGTAAACTATATAATTGTAAACTATAAAATTATAATTGTAAACTATAAAATTTGTAATACACTATAAATTATATAATTGTAAATTATATAGCAACTGATCAAATTTGTAATACACTGTAAAAGAAAGAAAGAGAACTGTCAAGACTCAAGACTCAAGAAAGAAAGAGACGAAACAAGAAAGATAACTCAGTCGCTACAAAAACAGAACTCAGACCCTCGACAGAACTCAGTCGCTACAAGAAACTGAGAAAGAAGGAGACGACCCAAACGAACTCAGACTCTCGATCGACGCAAGAAGGAGACGACCTAGAGGAAGAGAGGAAGAAACGAAAAAAATAGAGACCAAATAGTCACAGTCGAGTCGCACGATGGTCGCGGAGAAGGAGAAGGAGGAGTAGAAGAAGCAGTAGAAGAAGAAGAAAGAGAAGGAAGATACCTGGGATTTCACGAGCAGTCGAGTCGCACGATGGTCGCGAGAAGAAGCAGTCGATGGTCGCGAGAATGGGCTTCGCCTATTCGATAATGGTAAGTACGGTCCAATTTGATATTTAGGTGTTTTTTAAAGCCAAGTCGAGTCGCACGGCTCGCACGGCCTAGAGGCGCAACGCCTTGAGGCGTAAGCCTCAACAGGAAAAGGCGCAAGGTTCTTCGCTCCCAAACTAAGCGGCCGCCTCAGCAACATTTTCTTCCGCCTCGCTACGAGGCGCGCCTCGAGGCGTAGGCCTCGAGCGCTATTTCGAACATTGCCAACAATTTAAATTTAAAATCAAGAAGGATTTTTTTTGCTTCTTAAATCTTCAGTTAACCCAACTACTAATCCACTAGAATAATCCCTTCTTTTAGGAATCACATTTCACAATATCTTAAGCATGTATAATGTCAACAAGCTATCAATTCTTCCAAAATCAAGTCTAAAAGAAAACTTCTCCAAATATCAAGGCATTGAGGGACTGGTTTTAAGCAAATCAGAAGCTGGTCTCAGCTTCAAAGTAATAGCAAACACACGCAAACAGGGTTTTCCCTCTTTGGAGAAGATTCTCCATCAAAAAGACTTCAATACCAAGGCAAATAAAGTAGTGGGAAAAAACCCTTCCTTTATCTCTACTATTAAGGTAATCCCATTCAAAGACAAAGTTATTCATATGTTTTGTATTCTACATCACATACTAACAGTATATATCAAAGGATCACAATAAAAATGTCAGATTTTCTCAACAATACATTAGCCATACTAGATGCACATTATTCATGTAGAAGGCTATCACGTAAGAACCAGAATCACTAAAAAAAAATTCTATAGAAGAGTGAGGAGGAACAAAAATGTCAAAGGTGTAAAATTTCTTTGGAAAATGGTGCTTACAATACAAAATTTACTCCTCTCTCTCTCTCTTAACAATTAAGAAATGCAACCACAATATTGGGAGGTAATTGTAAGAGATTCCAACCAAACAATTTGAAAAGCAAGCAGCCCCTCAAATGAGATAAAATAATGGCCACAATGTCAGCTAATATCTCATGCAATTCATGACAATAACTATACGAACCATGATAAGTTTCTCACATAAGATATATGATACATGTACAATATTATTATAATAAAGGGGGTATGGCTACCTTCCACAAAAAACTGTGATTAAAACCAACAAATAAGCAGAAAATCACCATGCTGGATTTACGAGGTGAGCATTTCCATCTAGTCCTTGATGAAAGCATAGGCATACCTGTTAAGAGCCCCAAAGCCTACGTACCTTTTCTTCTCATGTGATTCAGAATGGCAGGTGTACCTTCAAATAGATCCAACAAGTAATTCTCTAAATCCTCTGGAGTGTACTTTATATATTTCCCAGCATGCCTGCCACTCTCTAGTTGACTTCCAAACCTTCCCATAAAGGAGCGGTATGCTGGAAGAACTTTTTCTGATATCGATATTCGAAGCTCTTCACGAAGTTGAGCATCCGGGACCTTCCAGGCTGATTGGATCCTATAAATATCCTCAAAGCATGCATTGAAATTCTTAAACCTTTCCTTAAGAGCCATCTTGGAGGCATTACTTGTGCTACCACCAATTCCTTCATCTTTCAAACAAGACAAGACCTTGCTCCATGCAGCTCTCAGATAGCTTGTGGCATACTGGCGAATCTGACCACGGCGCTTCCGAATCCACTGATCTCCTAAAACAGTTCTAATTTCTGAGCCTTTTACTTTCTGCACTATATAAAGGATATTGTTCATGAGGAATATATACTGCATTGCATTATCTTCATAGAGTTTCGACTTCTCCTCTAGGTTTGATTCCAGAGTGGTAATCAAAGACAGCAAACGTTGTGCTATTGGGGACATGCTTTCTTTGTCGTCATCATCATTTTGTGAATGACCTGATTCATCCTCATTATTTCCTAGAAGCACGTTCAGCAAATCACTGTAATCCACAAGTAATTTCACATAATTCATCACATAACGACACATTGGGTGAATCTCTCCGCCTTGTATTGGTTTCCTAGATGTTTCCCCATGAACAGCATTTTCAAATTCCACAAATGTCCCAATTGCAGCCTCCCCAAGTCCAGTCAATACTCCCTTCACCTCACTGCATACTAACTCCCCAGATTCATCACCAAACAACACTTCCAATTCCGGTGCAACTTCTGCCAGAGCATCATACATATCAAGTATACGAAACAGCTTCTCTGAGGTCCTCCTCGCAATAACAACAGCCTCACCAAAATTCAACAACTGCATCACGCACCCTTTAGCTGTCTCAACAAAGCAAACCTCTTTAATAAGTTCAGACTCACTAAATATCTGTTCACAAAGCCGTTTCTCACCAGATAAAAGAACCCTAACCACAATCTTAATTGCTTGGACCCACTTTTTCATCTTCTCATCCAATGTGTTCCACTCAATCCTCTGTACCTCCTCAATACTCAGCCTCTCAACACCAAGGACAGACATATACTCATCTAAAACATCCCGGCGAACACTACTATAGACTTGGCAACATTCTTTCTCATACCCAGACCTAATCATTCGATCTGCAATCTCCCTTAGTTCTACCACCACCTCAGGTTCAATCAAATCAACAAATAAATCATCCCCCAAACTGACCCCTCGCTCATGGCCAAAATTACTAGCCTGGTCATCATCCCCAAAGCTCTCAAAATCTCCAATTTCACCGTCATTAGAGGCGAATGAGAGGGAAACCCTACGGATCGATCCATGGAGTTCCTCGGAGTTGAGGGTTATAGTACTCCGGATCAAAATGTGGCGAAACTCATCCTCCAGCCTTGACATAGCCAATTGGAGCGCGCTTTCAGAGCGATCAATTATCTCGACATCGTTTTCCGATGATTGGATAGCTAAATCTTCGGTTAATTGAATAATTTCATCGACAGCATCGAGATATTCGGTGGAATTGTCTTCCCATCGCTTCTGATCAGACTCGCCCTTGCGCCCGGAGTCGCCGTTGGAGTACCACCGGAGAATTACCTTCTCCGCGGCTTCAAATCGAGCATCCACTTTACAATGGCTGGCAGTATCGGGATCAGAGATTAAATTAGTAATATTTGATAAACGATTATCGAAGCTTGAGAAGATCAATATCATGTCATCAGTTGATGCTTTTGAGGTGTTAAGGCTCTTCACGATTTGCTGAGCAGCCGCCAAAACCCTATCTTGACCTTCTATCGTCGTAGCCGCCATTACCGACCGAATAGAGAGATGTATTGATGTGCGTATGCAGTATTAAATTAGGGTTTGATCGAGGAGAGAAGGGGGAAGACCGACTAGGGCAGAGTCTGTGTCTGTGTCTGGAAAGATGATGATGTTTTGGTTCTAGAGAACTGTTCGGCCGGCTTCCTAGAGGCTAAAATGACTAATAACGTACGGTGGCCTTTTCATTTTTGGGCACGAGATTCTGTAAATGATCAATAGGCCTAGGCCTACTTCAAACATAAATACGCCTAGGCCCAATAACGAGGCAGCTAATATTTTTTTGAATGAATATATTCTATTATATTTTTAAAAATAATTATAATAATAGTTAGACATGATAAAGATGGTCCAGGTCCGCGGGTCGGGCCGGTCCATCCGTCAAAAATCGGATTTTGGGCCGTAAATTTTTAGTCTGTCAAAACTCGGACCTTTTTGGCCTGACCCTTTTTTAGCCTGGCCCGCCCAAGTGGTCATTGATTTTTTTATTTTTATTTTTTTTAAATAAAATGTTACTACTTTGGGTGCCATTGATTTTTATTTTATTTTTAAAATAAAATGTTACTACTTGTGGGTTGTGAGGCTTGAACACAAAATTTGTAAGTAAATAAATAAGAGTTCAAACCAACTGAGCTACAACAACTATTTATTTTTAATGCAATCTTCAATATATTTTAACTATAATTGAAAATTATAATTAAAATATGTAGTTAATGTAGGTAATTAATTAATAATACTAATTTATAATACTATTAAAATTTTAATTGATTGAGATATGTAGTTAATAATTTCAAAGTATAAAACTATTAAACTAACAATTATTAGTTTAAGTTAGATAATATAATTATACAAATTTAAAATTATCTATATATTAGTATTAATTACAGTATTTATTATTTTTAAAAGTAAAATAAATTATATTATTTTTAAAGAATCAAATTTGATTATATACTTTAAATTACTAGCAATATATAATTCGAATCAACCACTAATTTTTTAGATTGTAAGTCCAAAATCTGTACACAATAATATATATAATTTTATCTCTTAATTATGCAATCCCCCTACTTATTGTAGTACATTTGGAAAGTAAATCAATCATTATCCCTTAATTATGCATTTCCCTTGTGACGCCCCCAAATTAGGTATACAACACCCATTCTGAGTTGTCAAATACATGGTACAGAAAGCAAACTACAACTTCAATAATACAATTGTCGTGCAAAATACGACAACACATACTGTGAGTTTAAATACAAATATTGTCTTCTAGACAATATCCACACTCAAATAAATTCTCATTACAATTATTCAAACACTATTTTACAGAAATAGTGAGGACTGCTAAAACATCTTTCTAGAACCATCACTCCATATCCCGACTAGATCCTGCTATGTTCTCACCTCCTGAGAAGAAAAATGGAACAAAAAGAAAAATGGTGAGCTCAACTAACCCAGTAAAGAATATTATGACTAAGATAATAGACAACAAATTATCATTAGTATTCAACAGGGAAAAATCTGCTAGAATACAATCGACAACAAGTTTTAGATCAACAACTGCAGCGGAAACAACAAACCATTAGAAGAGTCAAGTAGAAAATGAATTCTACTATCTTCTAAGATTTAAAAGTCCATCATCAATATTTTATCCCTGTAACGTCAATTAATAATCATCTTTATCTAAATATTCATCTTTGCACTACAGGCCAAATATATTCATTTGTATCACCTGTCAGTCATGTTCATCTCAATACCTGTTCATCTTTGCACTACAGGCCAAAGATATTCATCAAGTAATCATACATCTTTGCACTACAGGCCAAAGATATTCAGTAATATCATCATTTAGGACTGAGGATGATGAAAAATATCTTAAAGAAAACGAATTCAGAGAGACAGAAGGACAAATAGTAGGGATTCGTATAACAGTTTATCCAAGATCAATAATACTTCTTAATAATCAATTGTGAAGCAGAATTCAAAAATAAAGATCAAAACATGGATACAATCAAAGATAGTAACCATAATAGACATCTTGGACAAAAAGAGAAATTTTTATTTTTCGGTGAATAGTGCCGTATTCGTGAATAGTGCCATATACGTGAATAGTAACGTATACATGAATAGTAACCCCGACACAAAAAAATTTTAAATTTGATAAAAACTCATGTTGATATTTCAGCATAATGATATTGAAGAAAATAATATCATTTAAGAAGAAAATAATATCCCTTACATCAAAATATCAGTACTTCTGGTCGGAATACCGGTATAAGGCTGAAAGAAACTTGCTCTGATGAATAGAAACTCTCAAAGTATCTAAATACTCACAAAATACACTCAATAATCTAGAGAGAGAAAGAGAGAAAACTTGTTTCTGGTGTGATTTTCAATTCTAACTTAGCCCTCTATTTATAGGAAAATGTTAGCACACTGAAGCAGACTTAACCTGATGGCTTTACCTGCTATTATTCCCACCCACCACATTTGAATAAAAATCTCAGCACATTTCTTCACCAACCAAGAGTGGGGCCCACCAATTCTAAAATTTTCCACCAAAATGATTAACTCCGAAAATTCAACAATTTCTGAACCAGTCATCTCGTAAAATTCATAATAAATCATACGTTCATTTTTAACGGTTCAAAATTTGTGGACATATACTCAACTTATATATGTATAACATATCCAAAAATTATCACGATCCAACGGTCGGATTAAAAATTATAACCCCCGCAAAATATCTCAAAAACCCCGATTTTTAATACCTCCATTTCGACAAAAATACTGATAAAAACCTCAACATTAATTCCTTCATTTTTAACCACAAAAATATATCCCTCATTTATATCCACATAAAATAAATATTTCCTTATCATATGAATCAATAATTAATTATTCACAAATAATATTACAGAATCACATTTATGACAACCAGGCCGTTCCCAGGAAAGAGGGGGCTTTCCAATAAGGATTTCTCCTTACTGGCGCGCAATTAGATGACCAAACCTCTCCTTAGACAGAACTTTCTAGACATTGCCAATAATGTTATCTAATAATATTATTCAAATAATATGAATTATTGATCTGATAATGGAAAATACTGTGCAGCAACAATTATTGAAACAACAATAATATAAAATATCAACGCAGCAATTATTGAATCAATAAAATAAAATATTGAACAATAACTACTATAACAATTATTGAGTAGTGCCTTCTTACGTAAGAATCAATAATTGGTGCAATACCGTGTGCTACTGTATTTTAACCACCAGGTATTCCAACAGTATTAACGGTAACAACTACGCCGTTATTTATAAATAACTTATACTTGTCGTTTTCTTCATCCAATCGCTTTCCGTTATGGGGCCCACACAAGGCTGCGCCGTCCTACGAATATTCCCCGACAGCAAGAATATTCCACGACCAAACGAATATTCCCTGACAAAATGAATATTTTATAACCACTTGCTTATTTTGTAAAATTTATACATTTCACCCATAACCAAAGTATTATATCAATTTAACCCCTTATTATTCACAATAATATTTAGAGAAAATTTGATTTTATTCATTAATAAGTTGGGGTCTTACACCCCCTACTTATTTAGAAAGTAAATCAATCATTATCCCAAATCATGCCTTTAAAATAATATCTAAAATTATAATACTATTAAAATTTTAATTGATTGAGATATGTAGTTAATTTAAGTAATTAGAATTATTGTTTATTATAAATTATTTTATTATTTTTAATATTTATTATTATAACTATTTTTGGTGTATCAAGATTTTGTAAAAAAAAATTAGAAAAAAGCTCACGGGCCGGCCCGGCCCGCCAAACCCGGGCCACGGGCCTAACAAATCTGGCTCGCCAAAACCCGACCTTTTCGGCCCGGCCCGCGCTCGGCCCGGCCCGACACGGCCCGCCCGTTTGCCAGGTCTAATAATAGTGTACTCGTAAAATATTTACACAATTAATATAATTTCATATTTATTTACAATATTAGAACAATTAGGATTCTTTAATTTAGGAAATTAGTATGCAATTAGGATTCCTTAATTTAGAGATTAGTTATCCGCATGACTTCTTCTTTCTCCTCATCTATAACAATTGCATTAGTTAGTCATCACCCTTCTTCTTCATTCAACGTATTCTTTATATATATGTGTGTGTGTGTGTGTGTGTTTATGAGTCAACCAACTGTATATCTCCGGTAGCTTCTCAAAATGAAGGGTCAAAATGGAGGTGAGTATGAAGATTCAAGCGGTGGTGGCAGTGGATATGAATACTGTTGTTGATGTTGAGGTGGAGCAGCCAAATGGATCTGAATTTTTGTAGGAGCTCCATAATGGGGTTGTGATGAAGATGAGCCGTAATTTGCATGTTGAAAACTTGTCTGAGTTGGGTAATTTTGGAGAAAGGAAGACCCATCACCAGCACCACTACCACTGTAACCACCCCAATTTTGGGAATACTGATTTGCACCTATTGATTGTGGCGGCTATGGCAGAGGCAGAAGTTGGGTCTGATTTGGCGGTAGAGCACAAAAAGTGAATTAAGGAGGTGGTGGGAATGGACAGTATTTTGTATGATGAGATTGAGAAAGTTCATTCTGACGTGTTCAATGTGTTCCTTCAAATACTAGATGATGGTAACCAAGCTTTCATACCAAGGTAACCAAACTGTCATATCAAAGTAACCAATCAACATCCACACTTTCAATTTTCTCTTAGTGCAGTTGGTAACCAAACCTTCAGCTCAAGGTAAGCAAACCTTCATACCAAGGTAACAAAACCTTCATACTAAGGTAATCAATTCACATCCACACCTGCAGTTTTTTCATAATGCAGTTGGTAGCCGAACCTTCAGACCAAGGTAACCAATTCAGTTTTATTAAGTTACCAATTTCGTTTGAATGTGATGCAGTTGGTAGCCAACCATTCATACAAAGGTAATCATTTTAGTATTTATGAGTAACAAAATAGTCATAAAAAAATTTTCAGAACAGTAAAAGTTACATCTATTTATTTTTAAACTTTTTATAGGGCGAATCTTCTTCTTCTTCTCGTTGACGTTTTGAACAACGGAGATTCGCAACGGAGGAGAAGCCGGCGGTAAGAGAGAACTAAAAAAGTAAAAACTTAAATATTAAGATTTAAATTGTAAAAATAAATTTTTTTTTAAAAGTTTAAAGTGTATTTAAGTGAAAGAATAAATTGTTTTACAAATTCACTTCCTGTTGAATATATATATTTTATCTTGATTTATTGCAAAGCACAGGAACCTTCTATCAAGGCAGCAGACCGTGCAAGTTCATTATATTCCCCAGTACGCAAATCAAGTATTGGAGAGAAATTTGAAATTATTTTAGAGAATGGAAGATGCAGATTCAGATCTGCTACACATACACCATGAACGAGCTAGATGGAATTTCTTAGTTACAAAAGAGAGAGAAAATATGGAAAGGGAGATGAAGATTTGAATTTGAATATTTGAATTTGAATTATTATTTTGAATTTATTTTTATTGTTAGATCCCAAATATTTGAATTTGAATTATTAATTATGACAGTTATTTCTCCTTGATTTTAGGTTTCCTTATTAATATAAATTGTACTATTTTTATAATATGAGTCCTAATTACACTCTTTTTATAATTATTTTGTTGATGCACTAATAATATAATTACTTTCTAATTGTTGTAAATTTCTGTGAAGAACCCTATTTTTTTCATAATAAGTCTCCTCAGTATTATGTCTCTCATCAATCATCATATCATGGACCCGACCCCGACCCCGACCCCGACCCCGACCCCGACCCCGACCCCGACCCGATTCTTAGTTGTATTTTTAAAAAAATAGTAATAATATTATTATCCCACAACTCTGATCATTAGAACATCATTTTAACACAAAATATTGAAATTTTTTATTTACAGAACATAATGACGAAAAGAAAACATAATGACCTTTTTAATTTTCAACACCCAAATGGATATTTTTTGAAACACATTTTATATTTTTAAATAGTAGTATTACATTTATATAATCGGGTTGGGGATTGGTTAGAGGAGAATATTCTCATACCCTATTTTAATTCTATAATATATTATATGTATGAAAATAGGACCCTATTACGATGAGAATTTTTTACGACCTCATAATTAATAATGAAAGTAATTATAACTTCATTTTACAATTAAAGGCTTTTTTTTGCTAAATAATTTAGAGGCTTGTTTTAATTTTTTAAATTAATTTATTGTAATTTAAATTAACATAAAATTCTTTATATTTTGAAATTACTAATATAATTTTTATATTAGTTTCTACCGAAATGCCCTTCCAAGAATTCTTACCCTCGATGAATAGTAAAAATTCTTGGAGGTGTACCTTTTGACGGTTATAATTTTTACTATTAGTATTAAAATTTTAAGTTTATTAAATGAATTTAGAAAAATTTAATTGAATAAAATAGATAAAATGGGTCCTATTGGTTATAAGATTAAAATGGGGGTCGTGTTCGCATACCACATGTTCAATGAAATACAATAGAATATCTATAAATTAATACTCATAAATTAATAATCTTTATAAAATAATATTTTTTTTTCAGTCCCAACTTGGACTAATGGGATAAAATAATAATTTCGATAAAATAATAATTTTTAAAAAGACCCTTGTATAAATATATGGTCCCATCAAAATCATGAATTAATAATTCTTTTAAATTACAAATATATAGGGTAATCTTGTAAAATATGATTCTATTTTCGTTTGTTTTGTCTTGAAATTGAAATCTATCTTAATTTTATCCTTAATTTTTCTTGAAATTCAAATCTAATTGAATTTCATCATTAGTTGGGTGTTTTAATAGGTTGTTGATGCGGCAAATCAGTTCTGCAATGGTAACTGTTTCCGGTTGGTTGTCTAATCTGTGACTATTTGAATTGCATGTCATTCCCCTTTGTCGTTTCTCTCTCTTTTTTACTGAAGGTTTCTTTAATTGGAAACCTTTATTTTCTAATTTAGGATCTTATATACCAAATTTCTCTTCTTTTCTTTTTGATTTCTGCCGGAGTTCTTTTCGTCCATGTCGGCGTTGATCTCCCGCTACTGTCGCTGTCCACTCCATCTTTGTCGGCGCTCATTTGCACTCTCCGTCAGTACATTCTTTTACCTATTTTCGTCGCTCATTTTTCGAGTTCAGTTCGCCGCCGCTCTGTTTCTAAGTTTCCAGACGTCGCTGTTTCGTTTGGTTTGTTTGTGTTTGTCGCCGCTGTTTCGTTTGATTATTGTTATATTCTGATTTTATCACTAGGTACTTTTTGACAATATGGAGGTTGATTAAATTGGTTTTGAAAACCTACTGTGACGCCCCCAAAATTAGGTATACATCACCCATCTTGGGTCGTCAGATACATAGTACAGAATACAAATACAACTTACTAATACAACTGTCGTGTACAATACGACAAAACATAAACTGTGAGTTTGAATACAAATATTATCTTCTAGAGAGTATTCATACTCAAAAGGAGTCCTCATTACATTTATTAACACACCATTACATAGAATAGTGAGGACTACTAACTAATACTATCATTCGGACCATCACTCCGTTCCCCGACTTGCCCCAGCTACGTTCTCATTTCCTGAAGAGAACAGTGAAAGAAAGGGTGAGCTCAACTAGCCCAGTAAGAAATATTATGACTAAGATAATGCAGAATAAATTATCATTAGCCTTCAACAATGTTAAACTGATAAAATATAATAGACATCAAGTTTAACTGCAGCGGAACAAGCAATCCATTAAAAGAGTCAAGTAGAAAATAAACTCTACTATCTTTTATGATTTAAAAAGTTTTCCAACACTGTGATCGCTGAGACTCAGCTTAATAAAATAATCCACATCATCGAATCACCCCTGCACTACGGCCAAGGATATTCGTATATTCATTAATGGTCATGATCATGCCAACAACTGTCCATCACTGCACTACGCCCAATGAGACTTTAACCACATCATTTGTAACATTACGGTCATGATTACACCGAATAATTCCTGGTCATAATCATACCAAGTTCATCTATGCACTACAGGCCACAGATGACTTTCAATATTTTATAAACATGAGGATGATGACAATGATATAAGAATTCAATAAAACAAGTTCAAGAATTAGTTTATCCAGGAATTAATAACGTCCAAATTGTCAACATGATACTGTTTTGTGGAGTAAACTTCAAGAATGATCAGGAGAATATTTTCATGAATAGATACTAGATGAAGCGCAAATATCAAGGATATTCCACCAATTTCATGGAGTATAGAAGTCAAAGTTTTAATCAACTGAGTATAATAAAAAATGGAATAACAAAAGAAATCACCATGCATGCGATAGACCGCACAGTCAGGTTATTCTTAACAGAATAATAATAATGGAACCAGGTCCGGCGTAAACGCACAGACAAGATATTCCGACAGAATAATAAATAATGGAACCAGGTCCGGTGTAAAACACACAGACAGGATGTTCCAACAGAATAATAACAAGACGGAACCAGGTCCGGTGCAAAACACACAGACAGGATGTTCCAACAGAATAATAATAAAAACGGAACCAGGTCCGGTGTAAAACACACAGACAGGATGTTCCAACAGAATAATAATAAAAACGGAACCAGGTCCGGTGTAAAACACACAGACATGATGTTCCAACAGAATAATAGAAGAATGTCACCAAGTATAGGGTAGATCCGCGTATACAGGTTATTCCAACAGAATAATAAGAAATG
Organism: Panax notoginseng; assembly: GCA_016801055.1. Classification (NCBI taxonomy): domain Eukaryota; kingdom Viridiplantae; phylum Streptophyta; class Magnoliopsida; order Apiales; family Araliaceae; genus Panax; species Panax notoginseng. The sequence goes on along the minus strand of CM029013.1, from coordinate 28,124,289 downwards.
GAATAACAACAGTTCTCTTCATGAATAAGAAAGAATAACACCCCTTACCGTTTTAAAGACGAGCTGAAATAAGGAAGTAGTTAAGTAGCAGAATACTCTTCTTCTCTCTCTCTATAGCTTCTCTCTATAGTTTCTCTCTCTAGAGTTCAGTGAATTCGTAAGAAATAATGAAGGAATGAGCTGCTATTTATAGAAAAATAGAATGCATAGTAACTAATCCATGAACGGTCCAGATTGATTACTTTAATCTGACGGTCCATATTTAAAGAAAAATCTTTTAAATAAAATATAATATATTCTATTTATAAAATAACTTTAATAAAGTATTCTGTTTTATATAAAAAGATGTTTCTGTTTTATTACGAATAAAACAAAACGTCATTATCGCTAAATAATTCATATTATTAACTGACCATAATTGAATCAAACTGAGTGACTTCTCACATAAGCATTAATAATCAATACCGTGTACTACTATGCAACCACACGTATTACTGTACTTTTACTATCGAGTAGTTCAACAGTAACAATGGTAAAATTTCCGCCGTTATTTTTAATAAAATATTTTTGTCGTTTTCTCAATCTGACAATAATTCCGTTGTGGGGTCCACCAATGATTGTGTCGTTGTACGAATATTCCCTGTTAAACGAATATTCCTCGACCAATCGAATATTATATAACAACTTGCGTACTTTGTAAAATTTATAAATATTACCCACAACTATAACATTATATCAATTTAACTCCATAATATTCAAAAATGATATTTATAGAAAATTTATCTTTATTTATAAAAGTTGGGGTCTTACACCTACTGTTTGTATTTTGGTTATTAGTGCTTATATATTTGGAAATTGCTGATCGGTCTTTGATTCTATTACCAGTAGTTTGACATTGTTTGTTTGTTTGTATTGAATTTTTTGGACTATTTCCTTTAGAGGTAACCAAATGTGTATTAGTGAGTGACAAATTTTCATCATGTTGGTTACTATTTACCTTTTGATTATTTTAACACATTGACTGTAAGACCCCGAATTTTATGAAATAAAAGTATTCAATTTTTCTTATAATTACTATTCAGTAAATGGTTAAATTGATAAAAGTTTAAAGTTATGGGTGAAATATGAAAAAAAAAATTTCAAAATAAGCAAGTGGTTATAAAATAATCATTGTTGTCGGGGAATATTCGTTTGGTCGTGGAATATTCTTTCTGTCGGAGAATATTCGTACGACGGCGCAGCTATTTGTGGGCCCCATAACGAATAACTGTTGGGTGAAGAAAAACGACAAATTTGAGTTTTTACAAATAACGGCGTAGTTGTTATCGTTAATACTGTTGAAATACCCGGTGGTTAAAATACAGTAATACGCGTTATTGCACAGTAGCACACGGTATTGCACAGTATTTTTGAAATTATTGATTCTTACGTAAGAAGGCACTACTCAATAATTGTTACAGTAATTACTGTTCAATATTTTATTTTATTGATTCAATAATTGCTACGTTGAAATTTTATATTATTGTTGTTCAATAATTGTTGCTGCACAGTATTTTCCATTATCAGATCAATAATTCATATTATTTGAATAGTATTATTAGATAGCATTATTGGCAATGTCTAGAAAGTTCTGTCTAAGGAGAGGTTTGGTCATCTAATTGCGCGCTAGTAAGGAGAAATCCTTATTGGAAAGCCCCCTCTTTCCTGGGAACGGCCTGGTTGTCATAAATGTGATTCTGTAATATTATTTGTGAATAATTAATTATTGATTTATATGATAAGAAAATATTTATTTTATGTGGATATAAATGAGGGATATATTTTTGTGGTTAAAATGAAGGAGTTAATGTTGAGGTTTTTATCAGTATTTTTGTCGGAATGGAGGTATTAAAAATCAGGGTTTTTGAGATATTTTGCGGGGGTTATAATTTTTAATCCGACCGTTGGATCGTAGTATTATTTGGATATGTTATACATATATAAGTTGAGTATATGTCCACAAATTTTGAACCGTTAAAAATGAATGTATGATTTGTTATGAATTTTACGAGATGACTGGTTCAGAAATTGTTGAATTTTCGGAGTTTATCATTTTGGTGGAAAATTCTAGAATTGGTGGGCCCCACTTGTGGTTGGTGAAGAAATGTGCTGAATTATATTTCAAATGTGGTGGGTGGGAATAGTAGCAGGTAAAGCCATCAGGTTGCAGGTCAAACCTACCAAAATTTTCCTATAAATAGAGGGCTAAGTTAGAATTGAAAATCACACCAGAAACATAAGCTTTCTCTCTTTCTCTCTCTAGATTATTGAGTGTATTTTGTGAGTATTTAGATACTTGGTGAGTTGCTATTCATCAGTGCAAGTTTCCTTCAGCCTTATACCGATCAGAAGTACTGCTCTTTTGAGGTAAGGGATAGTAAGGGATAGTAAGGGATTTTAAGAGTTGTTATGTTTTTCAGTTTCGTAATTTTTCTGAACTTCAAAAATTCTGGAAAAATTTGAAATGATATTTTGATGAGTTTTATTGATTGTGTCCAAAAATGGTGATTTTTGGATGTATAGATTGAGAGTTATGAATTTTATGAGAAAAGACTATTTTAAAAGTAACAGCTTATAATTCCTTGTGGTTAACTCCAAAATTGATGAAATTTTTATTGGGAGTACATGTATATGATAGAAGTATACTCTGTAAATTTCAGAATTTTTAGACAAAAGTACAAATTTTGATAAATGTCTAAATATTCGGCTATTTTGGCTATATAAAAAATAGTAAATGACTTTTAAAAATTCTGAGAAAAATATATGTTCACTATGGGACTATATTATGCTAAATCCCAGAAAAGAAATATTTTTGGAACTGATTTGGTATTTTTTATGAAAATGGTCTAGTTATGAGTAAATGAATTAAATATGTTTTGTGAGGAAAGAAAATTGGAAAATAGGATTTTATGGCTTGAGAATCCTATATGAGGTATATGCAGATTTTTGATGAGGGTTTTGGCTATTGATGATGAAATCTTAAGAGTTGACATTTTATGATGATTAAATGCATTAATTAGTAAAGTGTAAACAATTTAAATAAATTGTTTATAAGCTTAAGAAATGTTATTCTTTCAATATCATTATACCGAAATATTGGTATAGATTTTATTGTGGAATTTCTACCTTTTTGAGTCGAGGTTACTATTCATGAGTTACTATTCACGACAAAATTGGTTTCTTTTTCTAACCAAATTAGAGTTGATTTATGAATATTGCTCTTGAAATTAAATCCATGTTTTGACCATATTATTTTTATAATCATATATAACATTTTTATAACCTTGATGTTGAAATTCTCTTTCGCTTGAGTGTAAAGATGGGTAAATTATTGGTATGATCATGACTATGGGTTCTCTTTGGCCAGTAGTGCAAAGTTGAATTGTTGACTGGTATGATCATGACCATTGAATTTATAATTGAATATCTTTAGCTTAAGTGCAAAGGTGAAATGATCAACATGGTTATAATTATTGTTTATATAAATTCTTAAATGATTATATATTCTTTGAGGTATTAATATATTTGGCATGTAGTGCAAATATGAATTGTTGAGGAATATCTTTGGCCTGTAGTGCAAAGATAAATTGTAGATGAATATCTTTGGCCCGTAGTGCAAAGATGACCTGTTGTTGAATATCTTTGGCCAGTAATGCAAAGATGAACGGTTGAGGAATATCTTTGGCCTGTAGTGCAAAGATGAATTGTAGATGAATATCTTTGGCCTGTAGTGCAAAGATGGTCTGTTGATGAATATCTTTGGCCCGTAGTGCAAAGATAAACTGTTGTTGAATATCTTTGGTCGTAGTGCAAAGATGGATTTATTAGTATGATTATGAACAGGAACTGTGATTTGGTATAACCATGATCTTTGATGTTTCAGGTAAAGACATGTGATGAAAATATTCTTCGTCCTGGGTGCGAAGAAAAATTTAGAATCACAATTATGATTATGAGTTATTCATATGATTGTGGAAAGGAACTGTTGATTGATGTTACAGGGATAAAACATTGTTGATGGATTTTTAACATGGAGAAGATAATAGACTTTATAGTCTATTTGACTCTTCTAATGGATTGCTCGTTCCGCTGCAACTATGGTTGAAATTTTTATCATTTACCATATGTTCTAAATCTCTGATTTATTATTGATGAAGGCTACTGATAATTTAATTATCTTTAGTCATGATATTCTTTACTGGGCTAGTTGTGCTCACCCTTTTGCTTCACAATTCCTTTCAGGTAATAAGAGTGTAGCTGGGTCGAGCGAGGGTAACGGGGAAATAGAACAATGGTCTCTAGCTGTGGATGTTCTCCCGAAGCAGTATAGAAAAGTTCATTTAGTAGTTATATTTGGTGAATCCAATAGGGTAAGGTGTACCCAACGTTGGAAGGGTGGTTTGCCACTATCATACAAGATGTCTAACGACATACAACCTCGTGTCATCATAAGACAGGGATGTGCTCATCCACTTGCTGAGTATATATACGAGCACTACCTATATAATCTTGGTGTTTGTTTAAAGTATAATTCTCAATTAGAGACAGTAGAGATAATGATATGTCAAGAGAAGACTCACCATTGGGAAGAATATGATAGTAATCTTCTCGTTTTTCTTTGGGGTCTATTGGGTCAACCAAGGATAATTCTGTGGCCATATGATATCTATCATAACCTAGACGCGTGGCCTCCCATGTACGAAGGTTTCCTTGAGCACTTCCCAAAGATTCTAATTTCTAAAACAGTTTTTGACTATAACTTTATGTAAGGTGTTATTGTGAGGTGATGTCCACGGTTGGAACATGAGTCACATTTGGTATATATTTGTATCCAAACTCACAGCATATGTGTTGTTGTATTTTGCACGACAATTGTTGTAATAAAGTTGTAGTTGTTTTCTGTACCATGTATTTGACGACTCAGAATGGGTTGGGTGGAATGAACCTATTTTGGGGTTGTTACAGTTGGTATCAGAGCTATAAGTAAAGAGCCCCGAGCCTCTCGCTGGTGACTTCCTGTTGATGGGGGATGCACCGAAGCCAGACTCTCCGTAGGGGACGCCGTTCTGCGGTGGCAAGCTGATAGGTATCAATGTAAGGTGCTGACATAGGTTGGTGTCCAGAGTTACAGTTGGTATCAGAGCTTAGGGATATGATCTCTGGTGGAGATCGGGGAATATAACTAGGAGGGGAGAGATGCGTAAATCCTTCGCTAGTGTGTCCTACCTAAGCTTATTTGTTGGTTAGTCATAATATTGGGATATTATGTGATATGTTAATTTGTTTAATTAACCCTTATTTTATGGCAGTATTTGAGAATGGCAGCTGAGAATGCTAACAATGGAGTGAATGAGACTGTGGGGATACCTCTAATCACTAACCATGATAATGTGATGTCAGACGAAGAAGGAATTAGAGATATCTATGTGGTGAGTGAAGAATTGATAGTTGCACCTGAGATAGTCGCAGAGGTAACAGCTGAGACTGAGGAAGAAGAGGAAGAAGAAGTACCAGAGGAGAGTTTATTAGAGGTATTATATGATCAAAATGTAGAATTTCAAAATCGTATTCATGAGTTAGAAGAGCAGGCAGAAGAACGACAGGCGGTCGTGGAACAAAAGGATGCAACAATTCAAGCTTGTGTTACCCGATATGTGATGCTTGAACAGAAGCATTCTTTGGCAGAGTATAAGATGATAAAAATGGAATCTGAGCTGAAAGAAGAAAAAATTGAACGAGTGAGAATAAGTGATGCATGGGCAAAAGCCGCACGACACGTGGATATTGTGGAAAGAGATGTTCGATCTAAGAAGGCTAAAATAGATGATATGAATTTCTCTTTTTGGAAAGCAATTGGGAGAACCCAACATCGAGTTTTGAATTACCCTGTACATAGCGGTCAACCTGAATCCGATATGGATCGAAGATTGATGATTCAGATCATGAATGAGGAGTACGAAGAGGCAGTTGAGGGAGGAATATGTCCTATAGAAAGGTATATTCCAACGGTAATGATGACGCCAAATGCTGCTTCAGACAAGTCAAAGCCGAGTAGTTCGAGGGATGGCGGTTGTCATGACTTCCCAACAAATGAGGAACCCAAATGAAGTTATCATGGGAGATGAGCAATGGAGAAATCATGATGATCTGAGAGATAGAATCTGAAATGGAAGCAAGGTATTCTCAACTCTTCGAAATACCAGGTACGTAAATTTCGGGGACGAAATTTCATAAGGAGGGGAGATTGTAAGACCCCGAATTTTATGAAATAAAAGTATTCAATTTTTCTTATAATTACTATTCAGTAAATGGTTAAATTGATAAAAGTTTAAAGTTATGGGTGAAATATGAAAAAAAAAATTTCAAAATAAGCAAGTGGTTATAAAATAATCATTGTTGTCGGGGAATATTCGTTTGGTCGTGGAATATTCTTTCTGTCGGAGAATATTCGTACGACGGCGCAGCTATTTGTGGGCCCCATAACGAATAACTGTTGGGTGAAGAAAAACGACAAATTTGAGTTTTTACAAATAACGGCGTAGTTGTTATCGTTAATACTGTTGAAATACCCGGTGGTTAAAATACAGTAATACGCGTTATTGCACAGTAGCACACGGTATTGCACAGTATTTTTGAAATTATTGATTCTTACGTAAGAAGGCACTACTCAATAATTGTTACAGTAATTACTGTTCAATATTTTATTTTATTGATTCAATAATTGCTACGTTGAAATTTTATATTATTGTTGTTCAATAATTGTTGCTGCACAGTATTTTCCATTATCAGATCAATAATTCATATTATTTGAATAGTATTATTAGATAGCATTATTGGCAATGTCTAGAAAGTTCTGTCTAAGGAGAGGTTTGGTCATCTAATTGCACGCTAGTAAGGAGAAATCCTTATTGGAAAGCCCCCTCTTTCCTGGGAACGGCCTGGTTGTCATAAATGTGATTCTGTAATATTATTTGTGAATAATTAATTATTGATTTATATGATAAGAAAATATTTATTTTATGTGGATATAAATGAGGGATATATTTTTGTGGTTAAAATGAAGGAGTTAATGTTGAGGTTTTTATCAGTATTTTTGTCGGAATGGAGGTATTAAAAATCAGGGTTTTTGAGATATTTTGCGGGGGTTATAATTTTTAATCCGACCGTTGGATCGTAGTATTATTTGGATATGTTATACATATATAAGTTGAGTATATGTCCACAAATTTTGAACCGTTAAAAATGAATGTATGATTTGTTATGAATTTTACGAGATGACTGGTTCAGAAATTGTTGAATTTTCGGAGTTTATCATTTTGGTGGAAAATTCTAGAATTGGTGGGCCCCACTTGTGGTTGGTGAAGAAATGTGCTGAATTATATTTCAAATGTGGTGGGTGGGAATAGTAGCAGGTAAAGCCATCAGGTTGCAGGTCAAACCTACCAAAATTTTCCTATAAATAGAGGGCTAAGTTAGAATTGAAAATCACACCAGAAACATAAGCTTTCTCTCTTTCTCTCTCTAGATTATTGAGTGTATTTTGTGAGTATTTAGATACTTGGTGAGTTGCTATTCATCAGTGCAAGTTTCCTTCAGCCTTATACCGATCAGAAGTACTGCTCTTTTGAGGTAAGGGATAGTAAGGGATAGTAAGGGATTTTAAGAGTTGTTATGTTTTTCAGTTTCGTAATTTTTCTGAACTTCAAAAATTCTGGAAAAATTTAAAATGATATTTTGATGAGTTTTATTGATTGTGTCCAAAAATGGTGATTTTTGGATGTATAGATTGAGAGTTATGAATTTTATGAGAAAAGACTATTTTAAAAGTAACAGCTTATAATTCCTTGTGGTTAACTCCAAAATTGATGAAATTTTTATTGGGAGTACATGTATATGATAGAAGTATACTCTGTAAATTTCAGAATTTTTAGACAAAAGTACAAATTTTGATAAATGTCTAAATATTCGGCTATTTTGGCTATATAAAAAATAGTAAATGACTTTTAAAAATTCTGAGAAAAATATATGTTCACTATGGGACTATATTATGCTAAATCCCAGAAAAGAAATATTTTTGGAACTGATTTGGTATTTTTTATGAAAATGGTCTAGTTATGAGTAAATGAATTAAATATGTTTTGTGAGGAAAAAAAATTGGAAAATAGGATTTTATGGCTTGAGAATCCTATATGAGGTATATGCAGATTTTTGATGAGGGTTTTGGCTATTGATGATGAAATCTTAAGAGTTGACATTTTATGATGATTAAATGCATTAATTAGTAAAGTGTAAACAATTTAAATAAATTGTTTATAAGCTTAAGAAATGTTATTCTTTCAATATCATTATACCGAAATATTGGTATAGATTTTATTGTGGAATTTCTACCTTTTTGAGTCGAGGTTACTATTCATGAGTTACTATTCACGACAAAATTGGTTTCTTTTTCTAACCAAATTATAGTTGATTTATGAATATTGCTCTTGAAATTAAATCTATGTTTTGACCATATTATTTTTATAATCATATATAACATTTTTATAACCTTGATGTTGAAATTCTCTTTCGCTTGAGTGTAAAGATGGGTAAATTATTGGTATGATCATGACTATGGGTTCTCTTTGGCCAGTAGTGCAAAGTTGAATTGTTGACTGGTATGATCATGACCATTGAATTTATAATTGAATATCTTTAGCTTAAGTGCAAAGGTGAAATGATCAACATGGTTATAATTATTGTTTATATAAATTCTTAAATGATTATATATTCTTTGAGGTATTAATATATTTGGCATGTAGTGCAAATATGAATTGTTGAGGAATATCTTTGGCCTGTAGTGCAAAGATAAATTGTAGATGAATATCTTTGGCCCGTAGTGCAAAGATGACCTGTTGTTGAATATCTTTGGCCAGTAATGCAAAGATGAACGGTTGAGGAATATCTTTGGCCTGTAGTGCAAAGATGAATTGTAGATGAATATCTTTGGCCTGTAGTGCAAAGATGGTCTGTTGATGAATATCTTTGGCCCGTAGTGCAAAGATAAACTGTTGTTGAATATCTTTGGTCGTAGTGCAAAGATGGATTTATTAGTATGATTATGAACAGGAACTGTGATTTGGTATAACCATGATCTTTGATGTTTCAGGTAAAGACATGTGATGAAAATATTCTTCGTCCTGGGTGCGAAGAAAAATTTAGAATCACAATTATGATTATGAGTTATTCATATGATTGTGGAAAGGAACTGTTGATTGATGTTACAGGGATAAAACATTGTTGATGGATTTTTAACATGGAGAAGATAATAGACTTTATAGTCTATTTGACTCTTCTAATGGATTGCTCGTTCCGCTGCAACTATGGTTGAAATTTTTATCATTTACCATATGTTCTAAATCTCTGATTTATTATTGATGAAGGCTACTGATAATTTAATTATCTTTAGTCATGATATTCTTTACTGGGCTAGTTGTGCTCACCCTTTTGCTTCACAATTCCTTTCAGGTAATAAGAGTGTAGCTGGGTCGAGCGAGGGTAACGGGGAAATAGAACAATGGTCTCTAGCTGTGGATGTTCTCCCGAAGCAGTATAGAAAAGTTCATTTAGTAGTTATATTTGGTGAATCCAATAGGGTAAGGTGTACCCAACGTTGGAAGGGTGGTTTGCCACTATCATACAAGATGTCTAACGACATACAACCTCGTGTCATCATAAGACAGGGATGTGCTCATCCACTTGCTGAGTATATATACGAGCACTACCTATATAATCTTGGTGTTTGTTTAAAGTATAATTCTCAATTAGAGACAGTAGAGATAATGATATGTCAAGAGAAGACTCACCATTGGGAAGAATATGATAGTAATCTTCTCGTTTTTCTTTGGGGTCTATTGGGTCAACCAAGGATAATTTTGTGGCCATATGATATCTATCATAACCTAGACGCGTGGCCTCCCATGTACGAAGGTTTCCTTGAGCACTTCCCAAAGATTCTAATTTCTAAAACAGTTTTTGACTATACCTTTATGTAAGGTGTTATTGTGAGGTGATGTCCACGGTTGGAACATGAGTCACATTTGGTATATATTTGTATCCAAACTCACAGCATATGTGTTGTTGTATTTTGCACGACAATTGTTGTAATAAAGTTGTAGTTGTTTTCTGTACCATGTATTTGACGACTCAGAATGGGTTGGGTGGAATGAACCTATTTTGGGGTTGTTACATTGACCATATTGATAAATTCCATTATTACTCATCCAATTTATAATATTTTCTGAATTTTAATTTGAAAGTATCCAGTTATGGTATGTCGAAGTTCTAATGTATAATATACCCCAATTAGACAACGCAATAAACATGTATCCAATTGTCCAATATATAATGACCAATAAATCTCATTGAGGTATCCGAATAATCAATTTTATAGGGATGGTAATGTATGTATGTATGATTAATTTTTTTTTAACAAAAGGTGCAGATGGTTTCCGAAATGTCATGTAAGAGTTTCCATTTATGTAACTACTGGTTACTAATAAATAACCTTTTAAAAATAAAATTATTTTGAATATGGTACAGTTGGTAGCAAAACCTTCATACAAAGGTAACCATTTTAGTTTTTGTGGGTAACCAAATAGTCTTAAAAAAAATTCAGTCTTTGCAGCAGAATGTCGGTTCTCAAATCCTTAGATTTTTTCGTGAACGCCGGTTTTGAATTTCCTCTTTGCGGGATTTAACTACTCCGACTTCTTCTGTTTTTGTGATTTTGAATGGACTGATTGATTTCGTGACTGAATTGTCAGTCTTTCTTCGATTTGGATAATCGATATATTTGGATTGCTCCATCGTAGAACCCTTACAAAGAATTGGTAACTGCCGCATATGGCAGTAAATTTTCCTTGGTTTCAGCGTTTCCTTATTTATGTGAAATTGAATAATCTGATGTAGTTATTGTGTTGTACTCTTTTTTGTAATTATTTTATAGATGTATTAATCTTATAATTATTTTTTAATTGTTGTATAGTAGTGTAAAGAATGGTTAAAAAAAGTTTATGTGGCTTGTTGCACTAGTTTACGTTTGGCCCAAAATATTACTTACAAAAGCTAACTAGTTATAAACAGGCTTGTGCTTTGTATTGGCTTGTGAACAACTAGACGATATCCAAAAAGAAATTTTTAAAGAAATTGTAGAAATTCCAAAGCAGTTGGGTCCCTAATTTTTTTTGACTTTGGGCGGGGGTTTTATCTTTCATTTGGTCAATAGGTTTAGAAAGAAGAAAATAGGGCTGAATGACACTATTTACCCTTCAAGTTATCACCTATTTTTAAAATTGTCTCTAAAATATATTTTTCATCAATTGAATCATTAAAGTGACATTTTGTGTCGATTCAATTACTTTTACATGATTTGACACAAATCCAACCCATTTTGACCAAATTTTGACCCAAGCCCAAATTTTAAAATTTTAAAATAAAAAAATATTTTAAAAATAATTATTATATTTAAAGTTATACAGTTTACGATAGTAGAGTGAATTCACTCTACTACTATTGTAGACTGTGTAAGTTTAAAAGTTTCATGGCTGTGCACCTTCATTTTTAACAAATATAATTATTATTTTTAAAATAATATTTTATTTTAAAATATTAAAATTTGGAGTTGGGGCAAACTAGGTCGGGTTGGGTCAAAATTAAGTCAAAATGAGTCGGATTGGGGTCAAATCAGGTAAAAAGAACAGAATCGACACAAAATGCCACTTTAAGGATTAAATTGAGGAAAAATGTACTTTAGGGACAAGTTTAAAAATGGAGGGTGGAAAGTGTCTTTCAGCCAAGAAAATAGTGATAGGGTTTGCTTAGTTGGAGGGCATGATATGTAAATGATTGTGTGAGTGATGGCTTCCAAAGAGACATCTCCATCCATCACTCCCTCATATGGAAGGAGGCTTTTTTAATTTGTAAGGGTAGTGACTAAAGCCTAAAAGGTGACTTTAGTTTTGGCACTTATGAAGCCTTATTTTTAAGCCTCCCAACCTCTCACATGCTGCTTGCCCACCACACTCCCTACAACACTTTTCAAAAGTTACACCTTCCTTACTCATGAATAAATTTCGTGATCTTTGGGACAAATACAATATCTCAACAACTTATCCCCTTGGCCCCCTCCATTTCACTGTCTTGTCCTTAACCTGAGTTCGAATCTTGTTAATATTAAATTTTTTTGTGCTAAATTTAGAAGTATATAGAATAAAAAGAGTGCACAAGTCATAGGGTATATATATCCCGAATCATCATATAGCATAGGCCAGCATCATAAAACAAGCTAGCCCTATGATGAACCCAAACTTACAAAGAAAGTTCTAAGTTTTTGGAATTTTGAGAAAGAATTTAATGGGGTTTACATTTAACAATGTGCATGCATGGTGTACTTGACAATAAGTGCTCTAACTGGTGTTGTATAATTTTCATGTGATCTATCATTTCTTTCCTTCCATATGTAATACACTGTTGTAGCAAAGCTCAGATTAATTAAGAATCAGTACATGCTGCATCTGCATGCCTCCAATTGCGGTAGAGAAGCAAGGGCGGAGCCAGAAAAAAATTCCGTCCTGGGCTACAGAATCGGAACAAGTATTAAAAATTGGAGTAGGGGACCAGAGCAGCAGCGCTCTATCTCAGCGCTAGGCTTCTGCCCAGAATTCTCAAATTTCGCATTTTTTTCGTATTCACTTTACAATTTTTTAACTCAGCTTATACACATCCAATTGGAACCAAATTTTAACATGTTATAGAAGGTATGACATACTATTTTAAACAAATATAAACCAGTCCAAATAAATGTTTCACAGAGGTTTAATATGTGGTCAAAACTGTTCAGCCACATCAGTTTTCTAACCAAACCAAAATTACTCAATTCACTTAAATTTACTTCTAAATCATTTCTAATTCAGTTAAGCCACTTGAGACACGTATAGTTTATAAACATAAGCTTTTTTGCTTACAATAACATCAAGTTTTCACTTTTAAAACTTTACAGCCTCTAAGAGGAATTTAATCAAACAAGTGAATTGCATAACTTTAAAAGAGAGATCTCATAACCATTTAGAAATAATTAAGCAAGAATTTTTTAATTCCTTTTCCTTATTACTCCACCCGGCACCCACCATATCTATTCTCATTTCCACAAACAATTCATTATAGCTAACATAGAAAAATCAACACTAAATTTTTTGTTATTTGCGCTGATATTAGCCAAAATCAGTTTCCTCTTGCCGAAAATAAGCCCAATTCAATTTGCAGTTTTCATTCTATTATTAGTTTCACCCAAAAATCAAGAGCAATTGATAAAGGTTTAAAGTAGTTTAGAGAGAAGAAAAATATATGGAATGGGTCGGATAACAATTAACATGGGACATGTGATGCAAAGGAACATGACTTATGAGGATTGGACTGGACTATTAAGATATATAAATACTAAATATTTATCAAAAAATCCACCCGGGCTAGAGCCCACCCTAGCCCATGGGTGACTCCGGAGAATCCCTGCCGCCAACTACATTGTCTATGCACTGAGTGCAGCGCGCACCTAATAAGAGTACGAGCAGTTAAAAAACAAATCCTCAATATATAGTTTTCAAATTGTTGTCACATAATCTATAAGCAGTATACTGTTGAGATTCATCTCGTACGAGCAAGAATATCAAGTTTTTTGTGAAAAGAATAAATGAAAGTTGTGGAGTTATGACTCTGTGCATGCCAAAGCCAAACGATAGATCGAGTGTCATTGGATTTTGTGCCCTCTATGTATCACTCAAATAACTAAGACAATAGATAGAAATAACAAATACTACTTTTCAAAAGTATTTCATCTTATTTTGATTACAATCTCCCTTTTTTTTCAGCCAGCAGGTGAAGAGAAAATTGCTTTTCAAAATAAGGCGAATTAATTTAGCCAAAAAGAAAAAAAGAAATGACATAACATTTCTATCGTTACGTGAAAAAATATATCCAAGTAAACTTGCTTAATTTCTACTTTCGTAATATAGGTCGACATGTGCTTCCTATTTAATAATTGTATCAGTTAAGATGGCGGAGCTTTTCTAAGGCACTAAAGTAATGTACCCTTCGTTTGTTCAAATCCCACTCTCGACATTAATTTTTTCACACCACTCTCCTCCTCATATATACGTGCACTTTTCTTATTTCTCCTAAATTTTTGAATTTTATTCATCGGGTCGGGAGAGAGAATATGAAATAACTCATTACAACTAGAATGAAATGAATCATTCCACTATATATCCATTCTATTTCTTCAATCCAAACGTAGCACAACTCTTTTGTTTATGGACATATCAAAAATATTTATTTTGTTTTACTGGGATTAAGTATTAAATCAATCAATACTTTTGTTATAAGATTATTATTAATTTTTTAAAATATTTTCAAACTCAAAATTGCATGAGATGATTTCTTAAAAATTATGGAACAATAAATCTTACAATTAGTAAAATTTTGTATAAAGTATAAATGATTTATCATTATATTGACTAAAATTTAAAATTTTATATTAATTTTAAATTTAAAAATATTTTAAATTAACTTTAAATTAAAAATTATTAATAATCTTATATTTTAAAATGGAAAGTATATCATTATAATAATAAATGTTTATCTCTATATATAAAGGGAGTGGAAAAATATAACTGCCTTGAAGTTGTGTTACAATTGGACTTCAAATATTAATTCCTTTCTTTATACTTTAAAAAAAAAATTCTTTATTCTTACACCCATATAATTTTTATAGTTTTATTTAATTACTTTTTTTTTTCTCAAGTGAACACACATAGTGCGTGCCACAAATACTGTAAGACCCCAACTTTTATAAATAAAGAAGAATTTTCTATAAATATCATTTTTTATTATTATGGAGTTAATTTGATATAATGTTATAGTTGTGGGTAATATTTATAAATTTTGTAAAGTACGCAAGTTGTTATATAATATTCGATTGGTCGGGGAATATTCGTTTTAACAGGGAATATTCGTACAACGACACAATCATTGGTGGACCCCACAACGAAATTATTGTCGGATTGAGAAAACGACAAAAATATTTTATTAAAAATAACGGCGGAAATTTTACCATTGTTACTGTTGAACTACTCGGTAGTAAAAGTACAGTAATATGTGTGGTTGCATAGTAGCACACGGTATTGATTATTAATGCTTATGTGAGAAGTCACTCAGTTTGATTCAATTATTGTCAGTTAATAATATGAATTATTTAGCGATAATGACGTTTTGTTTTATTCGTATTATTAACGTAATAAAACAGAAACATCTTTTTATATAAAACAGAATACTTTATTAAAGTTATTCTATAAATAGAATATATTATATTTTATTTAAAAGATTTTTCTTTAGATATGGACCGTCAGATTAAAGTAATCAATCTGGACCGTTCATGGATTAGTTACTATGCATTCTATTTTTCTATAAATAGCAGCTCATTCCTTCATTATTTCTTACGAATTCACTGAACTCTAGAGAGAGAAACTATAGAGAGAAACTATAGAGAGAGAGAAGAAGAGTATTCTGCTACTTAACTACTTCCTTATTTCAGCTCGTCTTTAAAACGGTAAGGGGTGTTATTCTTTCTTATTCATGAAGAGAACTGTTGTTATTCCATTTCTTATTATTCTGTTGGAATAACCTGTATACACGGATCTACCCTATACTTGGTGACATTCTTCTATTATTCTGTTGTAACATCCTGTCTGTGTGTTTTACACCGGACCTGGTTCCGTTTTTATTATTATTCTGTTGGAACATCCTGTCTGTGTGTTTTACACCGGACCTGGTTCCGTTTTTATTATTATTCTGTTGGAACATCCTGTCTGTGTGTTTTACACCGAACCTGGTTCTGTCTTTGTTATTATTCTGTTGGAACATCCTGTCTGTGTGTTTTACACCGGACCTGGTTCCATTATTTATTATTCTGTCGGAATATCCTGTCTGTGCGTTTACGCCGGACCTGGTTCCATTATTTATTATTCTGTTGGAATAACCTGTCTGTGCGGTCTATCGCATGCATGGTGATTTCTTTTGTTATTCCATTCTTTATTGTACTCAGTTGATTAAGTTTTGACTTCTGTACTCCACAAAGCAGTATCATGTTGACAATTTGGACGTTGTTAATTCTTGGATAAATTAATTCTTGAACTTGTTTTATTGAATTCTTATATCATTGTCATCCTCATGTTTATAAAATGTTGAAAGTCATCTGTGGCCTGTAGTGCATAGATGGACTTGGTATGATTATGACCAGGGATTATTCGGTATAATCATGACCGTAATGTTACAAATGATGTGGTAAAAGTCCTCATTGGCCCGTAGTGCGTTGATGGACAGTTGTTGGCATGATCATGACCATTAATGAATATACGAATATCCTTGGCCGTAGTGCAGGGGTGATTCGATGATGTGAATTATTTTATTAAGCTGAGTCTCAGCGATCACAGTGTTGAAAAATCTTTTAAATCATAAAAGATAATAGAGTTTATTTTCTACTTGACTCTTTTAATGGATTGCTTGTTCCGCTGCAGTTAAACTTGATGTCTATTATATTTTATCAGTTTAACATTGTTGAAGGCTAATGATAATTTATTCTGCATTATCTTAGTCATGATATTTCTTACTGGGCTAGTTGAGCTCACCCTTTCTTTCACTGTTCTCTTCAGGAAATGAGAACGTAGCTGGGGCAAGTCGGGGACCGGAGTGATGGTCCGAATGATAGTATTAGTTAGTAGTCCTCACTATTCTATGTAATGGTGTGTTAATAAATGTAATGAGGACTCCTTTTGAGTATGAATACTTTC
Source organism: Panax notoginseng (assembly GCA_016801055.1). Taxonomy (NCBI): domain Eukaryota; kingdom Viridiplantae; phylum Streptophyta; class Magnoliopsida; order Apiales; family Araliaceae; genus Panax; species Panax notoginseng. Next base: position 28,107,373 of record CM029013.1, on the reverse strand, counting down.
TAGAAGATAATATTTGTATTCAAACTCACATTTTATGTTTTGTCGTATTGTACACGACAGTTGTATTAGTAAGTTGTATTTGTATTTTGTGCTATGTATCTGACGACCCAAGATGGGTGATGTATACCTAATTTTGGGGGCGTCACAGTTGGTATCAGAGCTTAGGGATATGATCCCTGGCTAAGATGTGAGAATAGAACTAGGAGGGGAGAGACGGGGAATTCCTTTGCTAGTATGACCTACCTAAGTTTATTTGCATGGTATTTAATTGGTCGGTCATAATATAAGGATGAAATATGACATATCAATTAATTTTTATTTTGTGGCAGTATCTGAAAATGGCATCTGAGAATGTTGAGAATAGCAATGGAGCACATGCGACTGTTGATTCACCACATATCAATAATCAGGATAATGTGCATCAGGAAGGTGACAATCCTCATGCAAACAACAACACTGACCAGATGATGAATGATGGAATGTTCAGAGGTTTTATGCAATTCATGCAACAACAGGTGAAAGCGGCTCCTGTCCACAACGTAGGTGAAAATACTGAAAGCGGCTCCTGTCCACAGTTTAAGGAGTTGGGACCACCGGAGTTTAAGGGAGAACCCAAACCACTTGTAGCTGAAACATGGATAAAGCAGATCACCAAGATATTTGATGTCTTGGGTTGCTCCGAGGAGCAAAAGGTTCCCTTTGCCGCCTTTATGTTGCGAGGAGAGGCAGATTACTGGTGGGAATCGATAAAGCGTACTCAACCTGCCGCACTGAAGATGTCTTGGGAGAAGTTCCAAGAGCTGTTTAACGACAAATACTTTCCCGAGAGTATTCGTCACATGAAGGAGGTGGAGTTCATCAAATTAGAGCAGAATAATATGACCGTGTCGCAGTACGAGGCAAAATTTGCAGAGTTATCCCGGTTTGCGTCCCACCTGGTAGATAATGAAGAAAGAATGACGCGGATGTTTTTAAGAGATTTGAAGCCGGAGATACGTCAACATCTTGTTTCTCATAAATTGTGTTTGTATTCAGATGTTGTAAATAGGGCTCAGTTGGTGGAGCGCGATAACGAGACAACGCAACCAAAAGAGAGCAGCCGGCAAAATGATAATACTAGTGAAAGCAGTCATCGAAGCGGTGACAACAAGCGTGGAGGGAATCAACAGGCCAGAAATGGTAACCACTTCGGTGGTAATCAGGGCCAAAATAATAAGAATGGGCATTTCAAGAAGAGGAGATTCAACAATGATGGAAAGACGTCAGCACCCGCACCTGTCGTTAAGGAAGGAGAACGACCACCTATCATATGTTTCAAATGCGGAGGGGAGGGGCACATCAGTCCAAACTGCGCGATGCCGTCCAAAGCATGTTATAATTGTGGAAGAGAAGGTCATTTAGCCCGATTTTGTCGTTTACCGAAGACAAATTCAGCTAGGATGGAGGCACCAAAGGCCGTCCCAGAAAAGTCAAAACCGGTTGTGCAAGGGAGAGCGTTTGTTGTGAACTCCCAGAAAGCAAGGAACCCGAATGAGGTCATCACGGGTAAGCTTATCATAAACTCTAACGAAGTCTATACTTTATTTGATACCGGTTCTACCCATTCTTTTATTTCTCCTACTTGCGCTCATCGATTAAATTTGATTCCGGAGAAATTAGACTTTGACTTAGCAGTTGAAACTCCAATGGGAGAAACCTTCATTACATCCACGGTTTATAAGTCTTGTTTGGTTCAAATTGGCACCCACACATTACCTGTCGATCTTATTTCATTAAAAATACTTGCATTTGACGTGATTCTAGGGATTGATTGGTTAACTACTCATCATGCAAAAATTGATTGTTTTCGTAAGGTTGTTAGCTTTCATATTCCTAATCGACCTATTATGCGAATTCAAGCAACCAAACCATTAAAATCAATCGCTGTCATCTCAAGCCATAAAGCTATTCGTTTATTGAAAAACGGATGTCAAGCTTTCTTAGCTCATGTCACAGATCTAAACAAAAATACGTCAGCTTTGAATGATATTTCTGTTGTTAATAAATTTCCTGACGTATTTCCCGAAGAACTTCCTGGCCTACCCCAGAGCGTGAAATTGAATTTTGTATCGACCTTGAACCCGGTACAAAACCCATTTTCAAAGCCCCATATCGAATGGCTCCTATTGAACTTCAGGAGTTAAAGACCCAACTGCAGGAATTGTTAGACATTGGTTTTATTCGTCCTAGTACTTCTCCTTGGGGTGCTCCTGTTCTGTTCGTGAAGAAGAAAGATGGGAGTATGCGACTTTGTATTGATTATCGGGAGTTGAATCATGTCACCATCAAAAATAGGTACCCATTGCCACGTATTGATGACCTGTTTGACCAGTTGCAAGGAGCACAATTCTTTTCAAAGATCGATCTTCGTTCTGGATATCATCAGCTGAAGGTTAGAACTGAGGATATTCCAAAGACGGCTTTTAGAACTCGGTACGAGCATTATGAATTCTTAGTTATGTCTTTTGGATTGACTAATGCTCCTGCTGCCTTCATGGATATGATGAACAGGGTATTTAAGGAATATTTAGATCACTTTGTGGTCGTCTTTATCGATGACATCCTTGTTTATTCCAAAAGCCGTTAAGATCATGAGCAACACTTGAGGCTGGTACTCCAAAAGCTTCGTGAATACAAACTTTATGCCAAGTTGAAAAAATGCGAGTTCTGGCTGGAAGAGATAGCATTCCTTGGGCACGTAGTATCAAGTCGTGGAATATCTGTTGACCCGGCAAAGATTGAAGCTATTCAAAGCTGGGAGCAACCTAAATCAGTAACCGAAGTATGTAGCTTTCTCGGTCTAGCTGGTTATTATCGGAGATTCGTTGAAGGATTTTCTCGAATCGCTACTCCATTAACTCAGCTGACTCGGAAAGATACAAAGTTCGGTTGGAGCGAAGAATGTGAGTAGAGTTTTCAAGAACTCAAGAGGAGACTCATTTCAGCACCTGTTCTAACAATACCATCTGGCTCGGAGGGATTTGTCATCTACAGTGATGCTTCGAGCAAAGGGTTGGGATGCGTTCTCATGCAACATGGAAAAGTCATAGCCTATGCATCAAGACAACTCAAGGAATATGAGAGGAATTATCCTACTCATGATCTAGAGTTGGCAGCTGTTGTCTTTGCACTTAAAATTTGGAGGCATTACTTGTATGGGGAGAAGGTGGAGATCTTTACGGATCATAAAAACCTCAAATATTTTTTCACTCAAAAGGAACTCAACATGCGACAACGACGTTGGCTTGAACTGTTGAAAGATTATGATCATACCATTCAATATCATCCTGGAAAAGCGAACGTGGTAGCTGACGCATTGAGTAGAAGATCATATGCAAGTACGAGTGCGATATTGTCAACACAAAGACCCATTTTGTGTGATTTGCAAAGGATGGAGATAGAGTTAAAGACTCCAGGGACCCATGTGATGATGACGAATATACGAGTAGAACCGACTTTAATCGATAAAGTTAAAGCTGCTCAAGCTACAGACCTGGAGCTGATGCAAATGAGGAAGAAAGTGCAAGAAGGTGCTATGCCGGAAGCAAGAATCGATGAAGAAGGAATACTTCGAGTCAACTCCAGACTTTGTGTTCCTAACAACCCTGATTTAAAATATGAAATCATGATGGAGGCGCACAACACACCGTTTACAATCCATCCTGGAAGTACCAAAATGTATCATGATCTTTGTCATACATTTTGGTGGAGCAATATGAAGAGAGAGATAGCGTTGTTTATCTCAAGGTGTCTAACTTGTCAACGAGTCAAAGCGGAGCATCAAGTACCAAAAGGTCCATTGCAACCACTTGAAATTCCAGAATGGAAGTGGGAGCACATTACCATGGATTTCGTTACCGGTCTTCCTAGGGTTTCTCAAGGTATTGATGCGATTTGGGTCATTGTTGATAAATTGACCAAGTCTGCTCATTTCTTACCGATACGAGAAACTTATACTGTGACGCCCCCAGAATAGGTATACAACACCCATTCTGAGTCGCCAAATACATGGTACAGAAAGCAAACTACAACTTCAATAATACAATTGTCGTGCAAAATACGACAACACATACTGTGAGTTTAAATACAAATATTGTCTTCTAGACAATATCCACACTCAAATAAATCCTCATTACAATTATTCAAACACTATTTTACAGAAATAGTGAGGACTGCTAATACATCTTTCTAGAACCATTACTCCATATCCCGACTAGATCCTGCTATGTTCTCACCTCCTGAGAAGAAAAATGGAACAAAAAGGAAAAGGGTGAGCTCAACTAGCCCAGTAAAGAATATTATGACTAAGATAATATACAACAAATTATCGTTAGTCTTCAACAGGGAAAAATCTGATAAAATATAATCGACAACAAGTTTTAGATCAACAACTGCAGCGGAAACAGCAAACCATTAGAAGAGTCAAGTAGAGAAAGAATTCTACTATCTTCTAAGATTTAAAAGTCCATCATCAATATTTTATCCCTGTAACATCAATTAATAATCATCTTTAACCAAATATTCATCTTTGCACTACAGGCCAAAGATATTCATTTGTATCATCAGTCGGTCATGTTCATCTCAACACCTGTTCATCTTTGCACTACAGGCCAAAGATATTCATCAAGTAATCATACATCTTTGCACTACAGGCCAAAGATATTCAGTAATATCATCATTTAGGACTGAGGATGATGAAAGATATCTTAAAGAGAACGAATCCAGTGAGACAGAAGGACAAATATTAGGGATTCGTATAACAGTTTATCCAAGATCAATAATACTTCATAATAATCAATTGTGAAGCAGAATTCAAAAATAAAGATCAAAACATGGATACAATCAAAGATAGTAACCATAATAGACATCTTGGACAAAAAGGGAAAATTTTATTTTTCGGTGAATAGTGCCGTATTCGTGAATAGTGCCGTATACGTGAATAGTGCCGTATACGTGAATAGTAACCCCCGACACAAAAAGTTTCAAATTTGATAAAAACTCATATCAATATTTCAGCATAATGATATTGAAGAAAATAATATCATTTAAGAAGAAAATAATATCCCTTACCTCAAAATATCAGTACTTCTGGTCGGAATACCGGTATAAGGCTGAAAGAAACTTGCTCTGATGAATAGAAACTCTCAAAGTATCTAAATACTCACAAAATACACTCAATAATCTAGAGAGAGAAAGAGAGAAAACTTGTTTCTGGTGTAATTTTCAATTCTAACTTAGCCCTCTATTTATAGGAAAATTTTGGTAGGTTTGACCTGCAACCTGATGGCTTTACCTGCTACTATTCCCACCTACCACATTTGAAATATAATTCAGCACATTTCTTCACCAACCACAAGTGGGGCCCACCAATTCTAGAATTTTCCACCAAAATGATAAACTCCGAAAATTCAACAATTTCTGAACCAGTCATCTTGTAAAATTCATAATAAATCATACGTTCATTTTTAACGGTTCAAAATTTGTGGACATATACTCAACTTATATATGTATAACATATCCAAAAATTACCACGATCCAACGGTCGGATTAAAAATTATAACACCCGCAATATTTCTCAAAAACCCTGATTTGATTTTTTTTTAATACCTCCATTCCGATAAAAATACTGATAAAACACCTCAACATTAACTCCTTCATTTTTAACCACAAAAATATATCCCTCATTTATATCCACATAAAATAAATATTTCCTTATCATATGAATCAATAATTAATTATTCACAAATAATATTACAGAATCACATTTATGACAACCAGGCCGTTCCCAGGAAAGAGGGGGCTTTCCAATAAGGATTTCTCCTTACTGGCGCGCAATTAGATGACCAAACCTCTCCTTAGACAGAACTTTCTAGACATTGCCAATAATGTTATCTAATAATATTATTCAAATAATATGAATTATTGATCTGATAAATGAAAATACTGTGCAGCAACAATTATTGAAACAACAATAATATAAAATATCAACGCAGCAATTATTGAATCAATAAAATAAAATATTGAATAATAACTACTGTAACAATTATTGAGTAGTGCCTTCTTACGTAAGAATCAATAATTGGTGCAATACCGTGTGCTACTGTATTTTAACCACCGGGTATTCCAACAGTATTAACGGTAACAACTACGCCGTTATTTATAAACAACTTATACTTGTCGTTTTCTTCATCCAATCGCTTTCCGTTATGGGGCCCACACAAGGCTGCGTCGTCGTACGAATATTCCCCGACAGCAAGAATATTCCACGACCAACCGAATATTCACCGACCAAAAATAAATATTTTATAACCACTTGCTTATTTTGCAAAATTTGCACATTTCACCCATAACCAAAGTATTATATCAAATTAACCCCTTATTATTCACAATAATATTTAGAGAAAATTTGATTTTATTCATTAATAAGTTGGGGTCTTACATATACACCTGAACGTCTTGCTCGTATGTACATAAACGAGATTGTAAGACTGCATGGTATGCCAGTATCCATAGTTTCTGACCGAGACCCAAGATTCACTTCACGATTTTGGGTTAGTTTACAAAAAGCTATGGGCACGGAGTTACGATTTAGTTCAGCATATCATCCTCAGACGGACGGACAATCAGAGAGGACTATTCAAACTCTTGAAGATCTATTAAGACTCTGTGTCTTTGACTTCAAGGGAAGTTGGGACAAGTTCTTACCATTGGTGGAGTTTTCCTACAACAACAGTTATCAAGCAAGTATTGGCATGGCTCCATTCGAAGCATTGTATGGAAGAAAATGTCGTTCTCCAGTATGCTGGGATGAGGTGGGTGAAGCAACGTTGTTGGGACCGGAGTTGGCACGTATGACTACAGAAAAGATTCAAACGATCCGACAACGTATAAAAACCTCACAAGATCGACAAAAGAGTTATGCTGATCTTCATCGAAAGGACGTGGAATTTGATGTAGGAGATCATGTGTTCTTACGTGTTGCTCTATGGAAAGGAGTTACGAGATTTGAAAAGAGAGGAAAGCTCAATCCTCGATTCATCGGTCCATTTTTAATCCTCGATCGAGTAGGAACTGTGGCTTATAGACTCGCTTTACCGCCAAGTATGTCTCGTGTTCATAACGTTTTTCACATATCTATGTTACGCAAATATGTGGAAGACCCGAACCACATTATTGAGTTAGAACCGGACGAAATAGCGGAAGATTTGACGTATGAAGAAGTTCCTATTCAAATCTTGGATAAGAAGGAACATATTCTACGCTCCAAGGTTATACCTCAAGTCAAAATTTTGTGGAGAAACCACGATGTTGAGGAAATGACATGGGAGTTAGAATCTGAAATGAAATCAAGGTATCCTTACCTCTTCTACATACCAGGTACGTACCCTAATTTCGAGGGCGAAATTTCATAAGAAGGGGAGGTTGTAAGACCCCAACTTTTATAAATAAAGAAGAATTTTCTATAAATATCATTTTTGAATATTATGGAGTTAATTTGATATAATGTTATAGTTGTGGGTAATATTTATAAATTTTACAAAGTACGCAAGTTGTTATATAATATTCGATTGGTCGGGGAATATTCGTTTTAACAGGGAATATTCGTACAACGACACAATCATTGGTGGACCCCACAACGGAATTATTGTTGGATTGAGAAAACGACAAAAATATTTTATTAAAAATAACGACGGAAATTTTACCATTGTTACTGTTGAACTACTCGGTAGTAAAAGTACAATAATATGTGTGGTTGCATAGTAGGACACGGTATTGATTATTAATGCTTATGTGAGAAGTCACTCAGTTTGATTCAATTATTGTCAGTAAATAATATGAATTATTTAGCGATAATGACGTTTTGTTTTATTCGTATTATTAACGTAATAAAACAGAAACATCTTTTTATATAAAACAGAATACTTTATTAAAGTTATTCTATAAATAGAATATATTATATTTTATTTAAAAGATTTTTCTTTAGATATGGACCGTCAGATTAAAGTAATCAATCTGGACCGTTCATGGTTAGTTACTATGCATTCTATTTTTCTATAAATAGCAGCTCATTCCTTCATTATTTCTTACGAATTCACTGAACTCTAGAGAGAGAAACTATAGAGAGAAACTATAGAGAGAGAGAAGAAGAGTATTCTGCTACTTAACTACTTCCTTATTTCAGCTCGTCTTTAAAACGGTAAGGGGTGTTATTCTTTCTTATTCATGAAGAGAACTGTTGTTATTCCATTTCTTATTATTCTGTTGGAATAACCTGTATACGCGGATCTACCCTATACTTGGTGACATTCTTCTATTATTCTGTTGGAACATCCTGTCTGTGTGTTATATACCGGACCTGGTTCCGTTTTTATTATTATTCTGGTGGAACATCCTGTCTGTGTGTTTTACACCGGACCTGGTTCCGTTTTTATTATTATTCTGTTGGAACATCCTGTCTGTGTGTTTTACACCGGACCTGGTTCCGTCTTTGTTATTATTCTGTTGGAACATCCTGTCTGTGTGTTTTACACCGGACCTGGTTCCATTATTTATTATTCTGTCGGAATATCCTGTCTGTGCGTTTACGCCGGACCTGGTTCCATTATTTATTATTCTGTTGGAATAACCTGTCTGTGCGGTCTATCGCATGCATGGTGATTTCTTTTGTTATTCCATTCTTTATTGTACTCAGTTGATTAAGTTTTGACTTTTGTACTCCACAAAGCAGTATCATGTTGACAATTTGGACGTTGTTAATTCTTGGATAAATTAATTCTTGAACTTATTTTATTGAATTCTTATATCATTGTCATCCTCATGTTTATAAAATGTTGAAAGTCATCTGTGGCCTGTAGTGCATAGATGGACTTGGTATGATTATGACCAGGGATTATTCGGTATAATCATGACCGTAATGTTACAAATGATGTGGTAAAAGTCCTCATTGGCCCGTAGTGCGTTGATGGACAGTTGTTGGCATGATCATGACCATTAATGAATATACGAATATCCTTGGCCGTAGTGCAGGGGTGATTCGATGATGTGAATTATTTTATTAAGCTGAGTCTCAGCGATCACAGTGTTGAAAAATCTTTTAAATCATAAAAGATAATAGAGTTTATTTTCTACTTGACTCTTTTAATGGATTGCTTGTTCCGCTGCAGTTAAACTTGATGTCTATTATATTTTATCAGTTTAACATTGTTGAAGGCTAATGATAATTTATTCTGCATTATCTTAGTCATGATATTTTTTACTGGGCTAGTTGAGCTCACCCTTTCTTTCACTGTTCTCTTCAGGAAATGAGAACGTAGCTGGGGCAAGTCGGGGACCGGAGTGATGGTCCGAATGATAGTATTAGTTAGTAGTCCTCACTATTCTATGTAATGGTGTGTTAATAAATGTAATGAGGACTCCTTTTGAGTATGAATACTTTCTAGAAGATAATATTTGTATTCAAACTCACAGTTTATGTTTTGTCGTATTGTACACGACAGTTGTATTAGTAAGTTGTATTTGTATTTTGTACTATGTATCTGACGACCCAAGATGGGTGATGTATACCTAATTTTGAGGGCGTCACAAATACTAGTACACATAAAATATCAAAGAGTCTCCTCGCTATGTATTGTGAAAATTTTTAGCCGAATTATAATTGCGACGTATGTGTTTGCATGAGATCATATGTAAGAATTAAAATTGTGTCACATCTTAATTTATTTTATTAGCATAGAATTTAATGTTGATCGCAATCCAATTTCATCACATATCTGTTGATATGTATATCATTTTTCAATATCAAATACACATTCAATGTAAGCAGTCGAATTTTATGTATTACGATTACCTCTCGTACATATTCCGCTTTAAAATTAGAGATATATTTTAAAATTGATGATAAAAATAAAAATTTGTCTCTAATGTTATAATGAAATAAAAGATATATATATATATATATATATATATATATATATATATATATAGTCCGGATCTTAAGCTCACCCTTTGTTTAACTCACCCAATCTCACCCCTCCTTTAGCGACGGTTCGGTCATACAACCGTTGTCTATACTTTTAGCGACGCTATATGTTGTCCGTCGCTAAAAATATAGACGACGGTTGTATGACCGAACCGTCGTCGAGTCCGTCGTTAAAGGGGGGTGAGCTCGAGTGAGTTGGATAAGGGGTGAGCTTAAGATCCGGACTATATATATTCCTAATTTTAAACGAAGAAAGTATACAATTATATATTTTACATTTAGTATGATTAAGACCCTTATAATAGCTCCCATGAGCAGCGGACCAATCCAGCTATAGTATTGATTTATACTTACGCTGGCTTAATTAATTTCCACAATATTCTGCATGTGCATCTATATATTAATTAATTCCAAATATCTATTTGGGCATGTTGATATATATCAATCCGAAGGATATATGTACTACGTAGTACTTATGTATTATATTTGTATCATATGTCAGAAGTAATTACATCATTTTACTGCAGGGTTTAGGAACAAAGGAAACTTATGGAAGACCGAAGACTAGAGCTAGCTAGCTAGCTAGGGTTAGTTAACGCATATATATATATTTTATAGCAATAACGAGAATTGATGTATCTCAACAGTGGTTTGGGTTTATCGTCTATTATAGACTGGTTTTCTATTTATTAGGTTTATGCTTATATGAGTTTGGTTTGTTGTGTTGTTTATATATAGGTGTGTTTGCCTTGCCTTGGTCGGTTTTAGTGTCTGTACTTGTTAATATTTCTATAAACGTATTAACATTTATCGGTAAGAAAAAAGAAAAAGTGGTTTTGAGTTTTGACTAAGATTTTCTTCACACGAATCTTTGCAACCATATGATGAACAGAGCTATTTCTGACATTTTGGAATGAAAACCAGACCTCGTCTTCATTTTAAAAAAAATACAACCGTATCTAAAAAGTGTGTTTTCAGAGTTTAAAATATAATAGTTAAATTACAATAAAATATATGAGATTTTAATTACAACAAAATATATGAAAAATGCGATTACAACAAAATATATAAAAATACATTTATTAAAAGATACTTTTTTTAATATTTTTAAAACCAAAATCTTTAATTAAATATTTAAAATTCTCTCTCTATATATAAAATAAATTTAGATCTAGGTCCAAGGGGATTTACCCTCCCGTCGTGTTCAGGAATGATCAACGATCCAAGTGGTAGATTCAGTATATATCAATACGGATCCCTAAATACGATACGACTACGTACATCATCATGGGTTTAAGGCTTTACTTACTTAGTGTGTCTGGCCTTCCCACGTGCGAAGCTGCCCGTAGCATGGGCTTTTTCTCAGAGAGCTTTTTGTTCTGAGGGCCGACAACCTAGGCCTACCATAAAGTCAGTCCACCATAAAGCCCTCCCAACCCAAACACCCAATGCACGTGCGAATGTAATTATTACTCCCTCTATATCTAACCCATCCTCATCTCCTAGCTCATAAAGAAAACAATTTTTTGTTATTAGTACTATTATATTTGTATGCATTTTTTTACGATTAGAAAATTAAATTTTAGAATACTAAGGCTTGGTAGAGTTACATGATATTGAAATATACGTAGTAAAAACAATGGAAACTATTTGTCATAAATGTATCATTTCTTATAGTGTTCTTTATAAATAAGATAATATTAACATGACAATTTTTAATATTCCCGCGTCTAAAAACCAGAATTCAAACAAATCTTAAGAAATTAGTTAGTTTATGATCCATATCAAAATTTACTTTAATATATTGATGAGATTAGATGCACTAATTTTAAAAAATAAATTCTCAAATCGGCTTATATAGGAGCTAACCGGACGTTCACAAAAAGTCTTAATTTAATTTTAAAATTGTACTTACTAATTAATTTTTTAAATCTAAATAAATTTATGTTAATTTTTAGAATTTTGTATATAGATTTGTTAACGTCATCAAAAATAAATCTCTTTTTAATTTTTATGCAACGTAGAGATTTGTAATTTAACATATAGAGAGAATATATTTGATTTTTAAACAACTACATACCATGAAATAATCCACAAAATTAAAAGTAAAACCAAACACCAGCCCATCACAATGAACAAAAAGGCACTCATTGCCAAATAACGCGTTCCGTTCCCCACTTATCCCTCAAACTTGCGGAACCTGTAGCCCCAACTTACTTTGACCAGAATATCTATCCTTCCCTGCATAATTTACACATCAAACCATGTTTGTTACGTGAAAAACCAGAAACAAACAGAAGGATGTAACTGTAATTTTAAGATAATAAAGTTGGTTAAGTCATTTTGCATGGGTAGTTTTGGAATAAGGGCCTGTTTGGATTGTTATATATAGACGGTACTTGTGCCACCCCCCACAAACCTCTATACCTTTGGTAACTTTCTTCTTGTCCTTAACAATTTTCTCTCTTCAATGGATGAAGATCAGCAGCAGGAGCTTCAGCTACTCCCTGCTCCCCATAACATATCATCATCTTCACACATCCCGAGGTGGCCGCCTGAATCATCATCGCCGTTGATGAAATACAGGTCAAAGGATCATCATCATGATCATCCGTACGAGGTTCCATCGCTGGATCTTCAATTGTCAATAAGTGTCCGGCCCTTCAGGCCGCCACCGTCGATTTCAGATTCGGGGTGCGTTGAAGCGTTGAAATGGCAAGCGGCGGAGCAAATTCGGTTAGCAGCATTGGAAAAGGCTTATGCGGAGCGTGTGAGGGAACTTACTAGGCGAGAAATGGAGATAGCACAATCCGAGTTTTCACGTGCTAGGCACATGTGGGAGAGAGCTCGAGAGGAGGTTGACAAGGCTGAGAAATTGAAAGAAAGGGCCACTCGTCGTATTAATCCTACGTGCATGGAGGTAACCTGCCAAGCTTGCCGCCAAAAGTTCCGATCTTAATTAAATTAATTCACTCTTTTTAATTAAAAATTTATGACGGCTTCTACGTGCGCTAACGGTTGGTACACATAGAAGTACTCAAAATCTATGTACCTAAAAATGTTTTTAAAAGAAAGGTTTAATTTCTATAGTGAAGTTTTTTTTTTTTTTTTTTGTAAGTTGATTGAGATATTGGTATGTTGGTGTTAATTTCCTTTCAGTCATCGAGAGAGAATGCAATATTAGATCTTGGTGGCAAATTAAGAAAGTACTTCATAATGATTAAAGATTTGTATGTTGAATGTATAAATTTTTGATTAATTCAGTAATATATTGAAGGTATTCTTTACAAATGAAATAATTATTCTGGCTCAAGAATTGAAAAAAGAGCTAACTAGCTAGCTTCTCTAAATTTCCAGATTGATCAAGACCTTCACTGGCAGATCGATTGAGAGTTTCATGACCGTACAAAATATTTAGTATTTATATCCCGAGCTCTATAAATTCATGTCCGGTCAGTGATCAGTTGTTTTTATAGCTAGTCACTGCTATTCAACCTCAATTCATATATATATATATATATATATATATATATATGTGTGTGTGTGTGTGTGTGTGTGTGTGGAGAGAATAAAGTGCAAACCCTTTATTTAACATAACTTGCTCATCATCTTTAACGACGGATCGGGGTTCGGTTCGTCGCGTATATCAGAGAACGTAACGTCGTCTTAACTTTTAGCAGCACATCAAATCGTCGCTATAACATATAAACAATTTATATATTTTATAGCGACGGACCGGTCCGTCGTCCGGTTGTCGCTAAAGTAGTGAGCACGGTATGTAAAATAAAAGAGTATGTACCAGAAACGGACTATATATATATAAAGAATTATAGAACCAACAAAATAAATAGATAATTCAGGTTGATCATGTTCATTACAGTCCGGTAGGTAATCGATTTACTTCGTTATACTCCATTTTTAACACATAATAATTGCATTCTGCCTTATGCTTGTGTTGCATTATTACTTCATGCTACTAGTTTCTCTTGTAATGCAAAAAATTTTCTTAGAAAATTTTCAAATCAGACTTTTATGGAAGCTTTGGAAGTTTGTTGCCTCTAGATGGTGATGGTTAATGTCTCTCCCGTTCCTCCATCTTTGTCGGATAGATCTATAAGACTCAGGTAGCTTCAGTTTAATTTTCTCTTGATCTTATCTTTTTTCCGTACAATTTTCTTGGCTGTGTGCGATTGCAGTGATTTCCGAGTGAGTAGATAGTTTAGTTTAATTTCAACAATTCTGTAAGGGAAAATGAGTTCTAAAGGGAGATTTAGAAAGGTTCATCACCATGTGGCAGTACCTCTTCTTCTAATAAAGCATCGCTGGGTTTTCCACATCCAATTTATTTATAAGAAGACATTTGTAGAAATTGGTGAAAAAAAGGAAATATGGATCAGGAAAGAAGATGTTAGGTTGCTTAGAAAAAGAAGAGATCAAGGTCTACATACAATATTCGTAGGAAATTTATCCCCGAAGGTAACTGGGGAATTTTTGAAAAATCTTTTTGCAAAATTTGGTAGTATCAATATAGGCTCCATTCTTTGTATATTCTTCATCATCATATATCTCTCTCACATCATCGTCACATCACATTCAAACACATTTTAAATCTAGATCCTGAAATGAAATAATAAATGGGGTCCACTCTCATGTGAGATAGGATCTTGTAGAACTAATATTTTCATTTGTGAAAATATGAATTCTCTTTACTAAAATTTGATAAGAAGGAGGATGCAGAGGAAGAAAGAAAAACAATGAATCTTCAGTACGTGGATCTTATGAGTAGAAGTGTCAGGGTTGAAATCATGTGCTAGAAGAGAGTTATGGCCATTTGAGGAACTGAAAAATCAGAATAAGAAAATTATCAACAGGGATGTTGCAAGACTTCAAAGCAGGTTGGTAAAAGAAGGAAAACATATTCAAGGTTCTCCGAATGAAGAGGTAAATATATAAGCATTTAGCTAATTAAGAGTTGGATGTTGATATCTAGAAAAGTGAAAAGCTTGAAGGATATTGAAAGGGAGTTGGCATGCATTGAAGTCAAAGTTACTATATACCATGATTCGATGGGGATTACAAGGAGCTAGAGTGATAATAATCTGTGAAACTGAAGAAGGAAAAGGGAGTTTAATTATCAGAAGATTTTGTGAAGTTGTGGAGTACAGGAGATATGCATGAATCGCGTGTTGTGGGATCCCCATGATGAAAGCTTGGTCAAGAATAACAATGGAAAGAATAACTGATGAATTTTGGGACAATCTTTTGGCTTTAGAAGATGATACTGAGGTGTTGAAAGAAATGGAGACGGCTTAATTATTTGTTGATTCAAACAGGTGATGTTAAGGAGATCGATCATCTAATTGACTTAGAGTTTGATTCTAAGACGTATATATGGCCTTCTAGTTAAGGAAGTGGTTCTTGATTTTGATTATATAGAGGAGATCAAATTGGCAAAAAATGGTTCTTGGTTTTGATTATACAGAGGAGATCAAATTGCAAAAAAGATACACATTTAATTCGCAGTGCACAAATGTATAGACCGACCAAATAAGCATGTTAGATCAGCTCTTTACTTAAAAGAGACTCTACCATACTTATTAGCCTATCTGCGTACTCTTAAATTTATTCGATGCGAAATTCATATGAAATATTCCAACAAATGTTCCGGACTAGATATATATTTTTGGTACAAAGTCAGATGGTATATATATATATATACAAAGGACAGTATAAATGTTATGCTTGATCATATGAATAGAAGGATGATTTTTTGTAAGGCCAATCAATCATGTTGCCGGGGTTTTTGTTGTATATAAATGAAAATGTGCACACACTGTACTAACGCACGTACAGCTAAATACATACATACATACATAAAATAAAAAAGAAGATGGCATGTCAGATTTGATATCCTACGTACCTGACTTTGATCACTGCAAGAGAGGCAATTACGGAGGTAGTAGCTAGTAGTAACATATATATACAGCCTACAAATCGTACGTAATTGATCTTTTACATGCTGTACTAATACTGGTTTATCATCGACGGATGTACTCAATGATACTCAATCCGATCCTTCTCTTCAAAACATTATTATTTATAAATATTAAAAATGTATTTTTATTCTATATTTATCTTTAGTGCAGCATAATCATGAAATTAAAATAATAAATTTTAAAATATTGCGTCATATATATATTTTTAATAACAATTACAAACTAATAAAATGAGATCTTATTCCGGTCCTCTATCATTTAGCTGATCATATATATATATATATATATATATATATATATATATATATATATATATATATATATATATATATTGTGTTGTCATTTTATCTTGTGATTTGGTGTACGTAAGTGATGGTTAACACTCGCATGTTAATTATTAATTCAATAACTGATCAGATGCATGCATAGATATATTAAAAGCTTAAATTTTGATTCTATGATCATTTTTATGAAAACTTTTCATTAAATTTTAAGCCTAAATTATTGTTCTTCTCGTGATCAATTTAACCTCTAATGAAAAAGATTTAATTTTTAAAATTAACTAATTATGATATTTTTAAATTTAAAACTAACATGAATTTATTAAATTTTAATTCATAGATTGAAGAATATTATAAATTCTCTTATATACAATAGTACGATTTATTATTTTATAATTTTAATGAATTTTAGTACGGATGGACTCCCCCTGCGAGTCAAATATTTGATCAGTATATATTTCAATTATTGCTGAATCTAAGAAGGCTTATCAGAGCGCAGGAGGCTCTTCTAGCTAGCTAGATGGAGTATCATATAGCCCAGTTACTCGATTATCTCATATATGTTTATATATATGATGTGACGTGACTCCTCAAACTACGTTCGTAATAAACACCACCTTAATTAATTGATGAAACAAAAGGTAAATGAATCAAAACAAAAAGCTTGCAAACAACGTACTTGACCAACAAATTAAAACATGATGAAGATAATAATAAAGTAATTAATAGCTATATATATATATTGCTAACTAGCTAGTACTTAACTGGCTAGCTGTATGTACTTGTTTTCAACTTGTTAACTTTAGCTACGTCTCACCATCCAAAATATTTGCTAATAAATTTATTAATAACTAATAATAAATTTATATTAATAAGAGTTAATTTATTAAATTATTTGCTAATATTATAATAATTGGGTAATTTTTTTAAATTTACATTATTTAATATTTTTATATAATTGTTCATACATATAGTTATATTTTATTAAAAAATCAAAGCTAAAATTATTAAATTATTTGCTAATATTATAATATACGTTGAACTTGAGTAATATATTGAAATTGAAAATTAGAAAGATAAATATACAAGGTGATAAAAGGGGCTACGTAGACAAAGGATAAGTGAGATTAATATATAGGATGGTGAGACATTTACTCCAGCCGTTACAGCTTGTAGCGGCTGGGATAATTAAAATGAGACGTCTCATTTTAATTGGGTCCCAGCCGCTACAAGCTGTTGTGCCTTTAACTTTTTGGGTTGCTCCCAACAACCAGTTGTCATGGATGGATTCCCATATATATATATATATATATATATATATGTAGGAAACGATTTCAAATTTTTTTTTAATAATTTTTACTTTTAAAAATTATTATTCCAAGATCTTTCTCATAATTTAGCATAATCAAAAATTAAATAGATTATATTACATAACTCGTGTTTGGTTGTAATTGTAGCACAATGGAGAATTTTGGTATTCTGATGAAGACTTTTTCTTCCTCCAGATCTTTCTCCCTATGACCCTTATTTTGATATTACGTACTTTTCTGAGTGTGGGCTCAAAATACTGCAAACTGATATAATATATAGAGTACTCAACTCCCTGATATTTATGAGGATAATTGGAAAACTTTTCTGATATATTTTATCCTGCTATTTTGTTATATCTTAATAAGGGCTAGAGTGGGGATCAAGCAGGATTCTACAATTCTAGCTCCAATAAAATAATAATTTCTGATTAACTCTTTAATCAATTAGAATTATATTAATTATAACTAATTCCACTAAATAGTTATAATTGCACTCTAGAATTAATAGAATTAAAATTAATTAATTAAATCCTTCCACTATTAGTATCTTGCAAAAATACTCCTTTACAATAATATCCATAAATGCGTGTAAGAATAAAACTGCTAACCCACTACGTTTACTGTTTATATCCTTGACTACATAATTTATAAACTTTTGATCACACGTTAATTTAATAAATTAAATTAATACTTTAGTAATTTGAATTACTAAAATACTTGGCCAAGATTCTGGTGATCAACCAATAAATTATATCAAGGAGATATTATAATTTAATTGTAGAATTCCATCTTGAAAAATATATGTTCCTAATTTCATAACATATATCACCCAACATATTGAGGTATTAATTGTATTTAAAATCTCACTCTTTAAAATATTAAAGTGACATACATTATAAAATTAAGTTCATTATTCTCTCAGGATTAAGAGTAATTGCACATTAATAGTAATTGAAAAATTATTTATAACAACGGTATTTAACAAATAATTTTTCACACCGATCCAGTTCTATGTATTTCATTAATACACCAATACACTAGATTAAAGTCTCCACTTTACATGACTATGACAAATCATCCAATCAAGTGTATTACAATCTACTAGAATGGTTTGTCTATTTTCATCTAAGATTGAGAACAATATATTTCTTTAATTATACATAACATATAATTTATGTCTTCTGTATATGACACTACTTCATATACATAAATTATAAAATATATAATTATGGACAAAATTTATGACACATTTAATTATGCAAAATGAAATTAAATATTATTATTAAAATAATAAAATAAATATTAACATTGGGTTTTTCTGGGCTTAAAATCTTACTATATATATATATATATATATATATATATAAATGATTCATAGAATACGTTAGTTAGAGGGACTATTTCATATAACGCTCATCCAGTTGTCCAAAATTAGAGTGTATGAGTGAGATGAGGGCTCAGCTACTGGAGAGACTAGAGAGTAGCGGCCAGCAATAATTAATTAAATTTTCCCTGCTGGCCGCTAGAGAGAGTAGCGGCCAGTCAAAACGTACTCCGATTCATTTGTACAACTACTTTCACCATCATTAGCATACTCCAATTTATTTCTACATTCTAAACTAGCAAAAGATTCAGAAGTGCTAGATAAAAATATATTTGTAGCAGCCATGAAAGCATTGATTAAGACTTACCAAAAATTTATCGCACAAACAAGTGATTTCAGAATTAGCAGATTCTTTCCGAAGCTATATTTTTGCAGCTGTTTAGCATTTGGATGAGAATAGAGTAAATTGTTAAATCTCTGTCAGAAGATAAGGATAATTTGGCCGTTACTCCCTCTAGCGGCTGGGCCAAATTCCCTTACACCCCATGATTACTTAAATTTTATTGCTGGCCGCTACTCCTCCAGCGGCTGGGTCCTCGTCTCAGCCATACACTCTAATTTTAGACGGCTGGATGAGTGTTAATTAGTTGAAACAGTTCCTCTAGCTAACATATTCTATGGATCATTTCTTATATATATATATATATATATATATATATATATATATATATATATATATATATAACTCAAAAGCTAGCAGCAGATCATCATCACTCTGAGCAATGAACAAGCATTCCATTTAGAGATGTCGCGGGAATGGTCTGATCGAATCCACTTGTTTTTGTAGTAACCTCCAATATGATTAACCACAACAAATTAAATGAAATACTCCCTCCGATCCTTTTCATAATACAATATCAATATTTACTTTTTAATTAAAGTTAATATTAAATTTAATTAAGTTGCACATGTATTAATTAATTATAATTTATAATTTCATTCCGAACTTTGGCAACCGATGGATTCATTAACAAGATGTTCTCTAGCTAGCTAGCTAAGGAGGGCACATTAAATTTTGTCATACATACAAGATATTGTCAGTTGCAGGATCGCACAAACGTATCCCTATATATATCACTTTTTTTTAATTCAGTGCATGTATGGTATATATATATATATATATATATATATATATATATATATATATATGGTAAATGAAATTAGTAATTAATTAAACACGTCCTGATTATATATATCAGAGAAAGAATAGTGTCAGTATTTGACTAAACACTGCTAGCTATATGATCTGAAGAAGTTCAAAGTACGTATGTAGAGTGTGTGTGTGTATATATATATATAGAATGCGCAAATGACGAGTTGTGTATTCTGGAGTACCGGCCATATATAACTGTTACGTTGTTGATAATGCATTTGGATAATTAATATTCATAGAATTATATTCCTGGAGCTACCAATTATCAATCAATTCTTTCTCAGAAAGCTGAAGACCAATAAAAGAAATTACAGTAGGACCTGCTCGTGGAGCAACAATCAAGACAGTCATTATGACAAATCCTTAACAATTGTCTTTTCACTTTGTCTTCACCTTTATAAGTATATAATACTCCATTTTCATACGTACAGTAATATTACTATTTTCTGTCTCTATTATTTCTATACAGATACGTGTCTTTGGTCCATCTATTAATTATATATGGAGGAGGAGGAGTATATATAACACTTGGAAAAAACATTCTTGGAATATATATATATATATATATATATATATATATATATATATATATATTTTGATCATACACCATATATAATAATTCTTTCGTTCGGTCAAATTTGTCACAGCTAGCCTTTTTTTTTTATTTTCGAGATATAATTTCATTTATACAAATTTTTATATACGGTTCTTGTTGATATTTTTATATGATATCAAGTGTTGATTTACATATTAAACCTTGTACATTACATATTATACAATGCCTGCCGGATCGAATTCAAGGTATACTACATGCATACGTTAAATTAATAAAAATAGTAAAATAAAAACTACATATAAAAATATATATAGCTAGGTTATTCTTAGGTGTATATATATATATATATATATATATATATATATACACACACACACACACACACACACAAATATAGCAAGCAGTAGTGTTAATTAATTAATTAATGTTTAAGAATGAAAGTGCTTAAGATCAATGTATAGCTAGTAGTCGTGGTACCTGAAATTAATATAAAGTACGTAGTAATTAGTATGATCGATCCTCAATTGCTTTATCTTTATGGTACATAAGCTAGCTTAGCTTTGCAATAACGTATCGTACGTACAATTGTGGGCGGGGCGGGTACAATTAGTCGGGAGGGAGGGAGAACGTTTTTTGGCATGTGTGAGGTAGGATTCGCTGAATTATGAATATGATACTAAGAGAGAATTGAGTAATTTTCCTAATACGATTAGACCATTTGACATTTAGAGTAATGTTACAGACATAAACTGCTGGTGTGACATATTCCACCTCAGCGCATTGATCAATAAATTGTTTCAATATAGTTTTCGGACTTACACAATATGCTGAGGTGGAATATATCACATCAATAATTTATAAAATAGTTTGTATCTGTAATATTATTTTTGACATTTGAATGGTTAGAGATATATTGTTGAGTCAATCAATTCATGGAGTATCTCCCAATCAATTAATTAATTATTATTAAAGGGTAAAAAGTCGTCAAACTTTTCAAAGTTTGATAACACCACCACCATTGCCAATTTTGAGCACATGAACGGTGGGTGGGGATACTTTTGTCTTCTGCATGCAGCAAATAAAAGAAAAAAAAGATATGATTGAATGATAAAAAGCAGTATTCATAATTGAGTTCTTCAATCATATTTTACATCAATGAAAAAGTAGATCCATCGATCGATTAGATGGGTATATATATATATATATATATATATATATATATATATATATATATATATATTCCAGGATATAGTCCTAAGTCTGATTGATATGGTTCAAATAAATTATTAGTTTTTAAATAAACTTAGTGCTCTTAATTAGTATTAGTAATATTTATTTTATTATATACAAATATTAAAATAATTAAATACATAAACACATATACAAAATTTAAACAAATTAACATTTTGGGATGGGCCTGCTCGCCAGTTCAAGGTAGGTTCAGACCAATCAAACTGGGCCGGGCCGGAAGACGAACGTTATTTATTGGAGGGAAATAGATGGTCTTTTTATAAACCAAACGGAAAAGAAAAGCGTCCTCTTTTTCCCCAGACAAAATAAGGGCCGGAGCAAGATCTCAGGGCGTTCATATTTTCAGTATCATAATGAAAGATCAATTCCAGGCGAAAAGCTCAAATTCTAACCCTAAAATCAACCAAAACACCACCGAGGAGAAGAATAATAACAAGTACAACAATCAATTCGAATTCTGCAAAGTCTGTAAACTGAATCACGACCAAGGCCGACGCCACAACTACTTCCCCAACCACACCAAATCTCTCTCCTCTTTCCTCTCGCGCTTCAAATCCAAGCTCTCCGACGTCCGTTTCTTCCTGAAAAACCCTAGCCTTCTTCGCCCAGATCATGCTTCTCTCAACTGTCTGTGGTGCGTCTTTTGCGATTCCCAAATTCACGAGATTAATTGCTCATTTACTTGGTGAGTATTTTTTTCTTACCGTTAATTTCTTCTTTCGGTTATGATCTATCTATATAACTTTCTTTTGCTTATAATTGCATGAAAATAATTCATATCAGTGAATTATTATAACTAGTCTCCACGCACACGTGCTCCGTACTTGTGGAAGAAAATTGCTAAAGAAAATTGAAAATAAATTGCGAATTCATTGAGACTGATGGAGAAAAAAAATAGGAAAAGAGAGACGGGAAGTTGTGAGAGAAAAAAAGGGAGTGTAGACAGTGGCGAACCAGAACGTGTTTATAGGGGTTTGAAGAGCTTCTTTCGGTATCCTGTGAGTTGC
Source organism: Panax notoginseng (assembly GCA_016801055.1). Classification (NCBI taxonomy): domain Eukaryota; kingdom Viridiplantae; phylum Streptophyta; class Magnoliopsida; order Apiales; family Araliaceae; genus Panax; species Panax notoginseng. The sequence continues at coordinate 28,084,417 of CM029013.1, read as the reverse complement.
ATAGTTTGAAAACATCTCAAAATTTGTTCATTTTCAATTGTTGAAAAAATATCCTTCTCAATATAAACTACCTGACATTCATCCACTCGTACCAGCCAAGTACCAATTCGGGCCATCACATATTTTCTGTTTTTTTTCCTTTATCTTTTTTGTTTATTTTGGTTTTCTCTAATGGCAATTGGATTAAGTAGGAGAATGGTTTTCAACACTTAGAAAACCAGTTTACCACAATATTAAAGGTTACGACAAACAAGGAAGATAGGAATCTTATATGGACTTTATCCGAGTAAAGTTTCACCAAAGATTAGGATATATTTAAGTTTCTTCCATGTATTTAGGATATATTTAAGTTTCACTCTCGCCTTCTAACTAGATTAAAGTGTTATGTCGTTTTGCTAATTAGTGTTAGCTATTTTCACACCCTATTTTTACTTATCTGCACCATTTATAATTTAATTGTTGTAGAAGTAATTTAATACAAAATAGGATGTTTGAGTATTCGAGATTAAATAAGAATAGAGTTGCTACTAGCTCATGATCTTGATGAGTTAGTCCATGCCTTTGATTTCATATATGCCTGTGTATTGATTGGAAGATGTTCATTTTAGCATTCTTTTTATTGCTGTTTAAGATTTACTTAATTAATAAAATTTCTTAGTCTTTTTGACTGATTTCAAAATAAATAAAAAAGAATCAGCAGATACAAACATATACTTAACCCAATGGCGAAAATATAAATTTAAGAGCCAAAATCATAAGTACTCTATAATTCCTCTACAATCTCAAATAAGAAAATAAAGCATTTTCTATACAACGAACTAGTTTCCAAGAATTGTGGAGTAAAAGCCCAACAACAAAAAGGAAAAAAAAAACATGAAAAGAAAGAATTTTTGAAGGTTAGAGGGAATCAAAACAAATGTAATAAATTGGTGCAATTAAATCCTCATGTAGAGATCTGAAACAGCAAGAGGCATATTAATTAACAAGGAATCTGCTCAGTGAACCATTTAAGTACTTTAACAGGAAGCTAGATAAGATCCACAGCCAGATTTGCAAGTCCTGCACAACATGGACACAAGCAACTCACCACAGACCTGCCATTACATAGCAAGATTAATTAGGAAAAACAGAGCACAAAAAGAAAAAGAAATCTCTGTTTGTTTTCTGCAAAATCAAAATACATTATTTTATAGTAGTTCCAATCAATTTGATTTGCAACAAAATTAATACCCATGATTCGCCGACGAAAAACAGAAAACTGAAGAAGAAGACTGCGCTTGTAGGAGTCGTCGAAAGGAAGGCCCGGAGCAGTGGCTGTCCCCCCCCCCACCTCCGCCACCCCCCTAGTTCCGCCTGGACCCCTCTGCTACCAGGGTCAGATGCCCCCTCCGCCCCCTAGTTTCGCCCCCTAGTTCCGCGTTTGAGTGTAGGATATTGTCTTCAGTTTTAATTGAATTGATAACTGCTTTAATGGCATAAAATTAATGAAATAAGGGGCTGTTTGATAAAAATTGAATGAAATGGTTCTGAATCTGAATGAGCTGAATGAAATTAAATACTGAATGAAAAAAGTTGTTTGATAATTGACATGTCTGAAACATTATTTTTATTATTTTACTCCTTTGAAAAAATTCAAAATCGTTATTAATTTATTTAATATTACTTAATATAATAGTTAATATTGTAAAAAAAAAAATACATCGTTCAGCTGTCATTTAGCAAAAAAAACGACACTAAACCATTCAGCCCAAATCGTTGAATCGGTATTGATATACCGATCCGATCCGAGCTCTCTTATGGAATTGCCCATTCAATGAGCATTCTCAAATCTTTTTTTTTCTTACGACACGATAATCAAATCTGGATTTTCGTATTTTTCGAACAAAACATCAACCCGCGTTTGAGTAAGAATTTCATATCTAGAGTTGTCAAGTTAAGATTCATTCAATGAGCATCCTTTATTTCATAGAAATTGGGGACATGCAATATAATATCTTTGAATGGCTGACCGATTCAGTCATTCAGTGCGTAACAACCCCTAAGTTAAACTCTTTTTAGGATAAGATGTCACCCAATTACACCAAAAAGCAGTTACAAAAAAGCTCAGGCTTTATAATAAGAGATTATAGATTCCAATTCACTTCTATTAGTACTTGAGCATAGAAGAGTTTGGCTGGGTTCATTTGTTTGATGATGAACCTTTAACCATTTGTATTATTTGATTCATGTTCATATTGTTGAATGAGAAGTATCAGTAGAAAATTCTCAAAAAGAAAAGTAAAATAATTTAAATAGAAAAAAGTAAAATAAAATACACGCTTAAATTTGGAACATTGTGCGTGCATAGGTTTGTTGTACATTTTATATATCTCTTTTTCCAAGTGAGTTCATTTTTATCTGTCAGTTAGTTTGGGAATAAAGAAAGAGTATTTGTTCTTATGTTAGTTTAAAACTTGATTGATCCTTGCTTTCAGTGGTAATGTGATTAATCATCTGGCAAGTATGGATCATTTGAAGAGTTTAAAGAATTTTCTCTGGAAATATGGTGGTGGGATGGATCGCTTGGATTCTTTTCGGATTTCAGACGTGGATCTAGCGAAGGTACTTTTCTTATATTGTAAAGCATTTTCTACATGTTTATTATCTAAGTGTCTTGTATCTCCTAAGTTTGTGATAGTCACAAATGTCGAAAACTAAGTAGGTTTGTATCCAGTTTTTGATGCATAATGATTTAAAGGTTGTTCAAAGTTTTGAAAAATTATGTTGGCGAATATAATCCCAAATTTATGTCGTTGGAAATTATTAAAATCAGTTGAGTCAATTTCCTCTTTCAAATATCAGTTGAACTTGGTCTCATTGTAAACCTTAACTTTCTCCGAGTTGTGAATAATGTAATCCACAAGTTGAATCTTGTACATGATTATAATTGTCTTTGCCAAAGATGGTAGATATTGCACTTTTACAGTCAATAACTTGGTGGAGACTTGCTAAGTATTAGGTTTAAAAAGAATTTATATGTATTTAATATGCTGAATTGTATTATCCTATTAGGCCATATTTTCTTATTTGATAGGTATATTGGTCCTTTAATTGCTGGGCAGTCGGTCCTCTTTTTCTGTATCTGCAGAACTGCTGTATAAAACTTTATTTGTTTCAAACTTGTCTTTTGTTATTAATTTCAGAAATAGCTGTCGTATACTTGTATGATGGTCTTCAAGGGTTTATAATATTGGACTGGTATTTTTTTTAATAGTTTTTCCATTTCATTTATGAAAAGTATATAAAGTTTCCTATAAAGTAGTTTTCCGTTTTCCCTCCGTCTTGCAATATATGTCACAATTCGTATTGGTTTCTCAAGAATATTAAGCAATTCAAAACTTGCAAAAATTAAAATGTTTTAAGATTCTACAACATAGACACGTGTGTTTGTACTTACATGGGTCTGTTAAAAATTATAGTTTTTTTATACTAAAGAACGACATATTTTTGGACAAGGAAAAACCCAGTTGTGACATTGATGGCAGGGCAGATTGGTTAACTTTATATCCTGAAATATCTTTTAAGTTCTGCTTAGGATGTCAGATGGTTTTCTATTCTTCATTTATTTGTGGTTGCAGTGGGAGAAAAAGTGCAAATTGTTGAAGAATGAAGCGATTAATGAGGGATCCCGAGGACTTGTAATTGGACCTGTGAATGATATCCACAATGAACTGAACTTTGATAATATAGATAATTTTGACAAAAATAATATCCACTATCTTAATTCCAGTTTTTCAAATGGTGTTGAACCTTTACAAAATCATACAAATGAGGGATATCAGGTATCCCATTCAGAGTTGTCTGAAGTTACAGAAGTTGGCCCTCTTTTACATGATGCTAACCTTTATACGTGCTCGGGCACACAATTTGATACAAATCCATGGGGTTCAAAAGATTTAGCAGGTGCATATTTGTCTACTTTATACATTTTTTGTTATTTTTTTCTTTTTAAAATTATGGTGTAGGTTCTCTTGTTTACTAATGGTAATAATTGCAATTTCTTGTGCTGTTACGCAGGTTACATGGATAGCCAACAATTTATCGTTCCAAATGGCAGGACTGAAAGTTGTACGAGTAATGGAGTGGTAAGTATACCAATCAGACTAATACTATTAAGAACATGTTTGGTAAGTATCATTATTGGTGCCCCCATTTTAGTCTCTCCTTCGTCCTAATATACGTGGGATATCCCTGCTTTCTGATGTTCTCGTATGGAGCAAGTGAATGCGATTCTGGTTAAGATTTTCTCTTGAGCATTGGATTCATATGACCATCATAATGGTTTACCAATGTGGAATTATATGCATCGACTGTTTAATCTATAAAAAAGTTGTGTACATTGACTGTATATCATGGAATCTATTCGACTATTTTCTTGTCTGTTTTTGTAGTACGATTATGCTCTTTATTATAATTGAGATTTTTTTTGGCCGTGAATTTTGGTATGCCATCTTTTCTTGGAAACTTGATCGTTTACTCGTTGGTAAAGGGTTCCCATTTTATAATGCTTCATCAACGTTAGCTACAAAAGTTAATTGGTGCTTGGATAATATTATATTGTTATAATTCCTGCTCTTGATAACGTCATTCTTTTCTCCATATCCCAACTGTATTTGTGAATTGTCACTTGCTGGGGATATCTACTTTTTACTAATTTTTACTGGAAAAGTTGCATTACTATCATTCTACAAACGTTATATACTGCTGCAACTCTTGAGATCGGATAACATTCCCCTTGTATCTTAAAGGATGAAAAATCTGGAAATTGGTTCCCTGCTAGCACCAATAATTTGTAGTCAAGAGCAACTGCTACTTGAATGAGTGATTCGTCAATCTACAAGCAAGAAGATGAAAAAATTGTGACCATTGTTGTCACCCTCTTTTTAATTTTTGTTATCATCTTTACACCAGCATAGCTGACTAAGTGTTGAACTTTTGGGGTGTTTTGTTGTTTTATCATAACAATAAAGAAGTATTTTACCTTTATTCGTTCTCAGTGCGTCCTGTGCCGCAGGCCCGCAATACCATTAATTTTCTTTTAGACTTTTAGCCTCCACTCCTGTTCTCTATAACATTTATGCGCTTTTGTATTCTTAGATTCTCAGTTTATTGGCAAATGTGTAATGTCATTGGTGTAGATGAAGCAGGTACTTCGAGATGAAAGAACAACTAATGGGGAGGGAAGTTCTCAGGGTATACATCTTTAACTATTCCACATTGTCTTCTAATCTTTATGTGATATGATCATCACTGACTTTTGAAAGTCAATTTGATACATTTTCAAACTTAAAATTGTGATAATTCATTAAAATTATGAAAAAACAAATCTTACAATGAGTAGTACTTTCAAGATAGTTTACAAAATTCATCATTGTCTTGATTAAAATTAAAGGAATTCATGTCAATTTTGAAATTGAAAATGTAAGTTGACTTCAAAGAATCAATAATGATATTATATTTTGGACCAGAGGAATAATTTTTTTAATATTTTTTTAATATAACGCTACAGTTTAAAACTGCAAATATGTAACTTGATGAGTCTTGTGCTTATGATTGGAGTTCTGGCTATTATGTTTCTCAGGAAATTTGATTGATGGATTCCTTTTGCATTGCATTGCTTTGCTCTGTGATTCTATGTTGTCAGGTTTGCAGGAGCTTACTCAAATTTCTTCCTTAGTTCATGACGAGGCTAAAGGAAATGTGCATTCTGGAGGACCACCTCCGTGGCTCAATTCAACTGAGGGAAAGCAGCTTGATGAAAAACTGAAACGAGGTTTAGGAATGATTGACCTTGTTTCTCCTGTTGTTCTATTGAAATCCTTTACTTATTGAAATCTTGGTTTCTTCTCCCAATTAATCAGGGAAGCCCTCGAAATTAAATCCCAAAAGGGTTGGAGCTGCTTGGGCAGAGAGGAGAAAGATTGAGTTGGAGATGGAAAAGAGAGGAGAGCTTGTACCGTCAAATTTTGATGCTAACTGGCTTCCTAATTTCGGTAGAGTCTGGCAATCTGGTAGCCGCAAGGAATCTAGGAAAGAGTTTGAGGGGGAGACTGATACATCCCACAAGGTTGAAAGTCGAGCTGAGATACCCATCCAGTTACAGCCATATGTCAGCAAACGATTGGTAGCTCTGAATCCATTTCTACTGCCTAAATTTTAAATTTTATTACTATAAGATAAGGCTTTCTGTGTACATATAATGTGCATATACATCTAATGAAAAATAATACTGTATATTAGTTTCTATTTCTGGTAAGCATCTAGCTATGCTAATTTCCATTGTTTAAATGTGGTGTTGTTTTTCTCAACGTAAGTTTATTGATTTCCTATTCTTTGTACACCTTGCAAGTTGCAATATAGTGTATTAGTGTTATGCCTGCAAGTCAAAGGCAGGGCTAAAAAAAAATTGAAATTTGTTAAATTTTCGGCTATTTTATCTAGATTCCTAGAAGATCATATGTAAACATAGCAATCCATTTGGTTGGAAATAAAACTTGTGATTATGAAAAAAATGTTTTTTTTTTCTGGTTCTGGATGTAGCGCAGTTCTTGTTGTGATATAAATGTTGAAACTAGAGAACATTCTATGACCACCGTTTAATTTTCAATGGAACTTTGAGGATTGCTTCATGCGGTACAGTTTACTGATCACATAGTTTGATATGCCTAGTAAAAGCTTATTGCTTGTATACTAATGTGGGGGTTAAACAGCTACAATCTTCACTGTAATTTATTTTACTTGGATTATAGCTAGGCTATTGAGAATCAAGATGCTGCAACTTTACACTTTTTCTTTCTTTATTGCAGCGGAGAGAAGCTAGTGAATGATATTACTGACAATCATTTCAAGATTATTACTACTGGTATAATAATTTGGATTTACAGTTTTTGCTAGTCATCTTTCACTTTTCATCTCAGAATTCAGGGAGAGTAGACAGTTGGAATTTGTTAAATGGGGATGGAAGAATTCATCCTGGGTATTATTTGGAAATCAGTTCTCTTTGGATTGACAAAAATGCTCTCAACAGAAATTTTTCATATTGTAATTTTCATCTCTCTGTGCATGCACATAAAATGTTCTCGACTTGTATGACACTTGTTACTTGATACATCATTTGAGTGCTCCACAATTTGTATTTTTTATTTAATCACGGGATGGTGTTTGCACTCAAGCTGGTTTGCTCAACACTGTTACCTTACACTGACATACTATATAAAATTCTATGTAAAGCTTTCCAAAGTCCTTGTTCCGCTTCATGCTGACACTCATCTACCCTTTAGTATATTTTGCAGAAACTTAAAAGCCTGTGGGCCTTTGAACAATAGTTTTAAAGTGGAGCACCCTATTTGTAGCCCTTCTTTGTTCACCTTAGCAATGCTTAAATTTGGTGAAGGCTGTTCGTTATTCGAACAAGCTTCTTGTTTTTCTGGGCGATCACTTAAGCAACATATTATTACCTTATTGACTGCAAAATCTTGTAGATTTGGTTTGTCGTGCAATTTGAAAATTCCAGAATCTGCCTTTAGAAGAAACTAAGTTCTCGGCACACAGGAACTCCCACGAAAACCACTTCTCAATCATTTGATCTACATCATGTACTACTACATTTGTCATGTTCCCTCTTCTTGCTAGCATACTTGCGGTGTAGATGGCAGCCATTCTGCCTGGTGTCTCTGGTCCCTCACCACTTGGTCCATCCACTACCACTACATCCCACTTTAGATCATAAACTTCCTTTGGAAGCTCTGTTAACGCTAGCTTGCACCTTGGCGCTTCATGTATCCCCGAGTATGGTGAACAACCAAGGTTTTTCCTTGCGTGGTTGAGCAGTTTGTAAGCCTCTTTGGCTGAAGTCTTGTACTGGACTTCATAAACTCGAGTACTACTGGAATTTGTGCTTATAATGCTTAGCTTGCTGGGGTTGTCTTCGAGAAAGATGGTGAGTCCTCCTGCATTGAGTGATGAAACTTGTGTAAGGTATTGATGTTCAATCCCAAAGACAAGGAGATTGCAGGGAGCTCTATGAGAAATGAGATGAGAAAGAAATCGGTATTCCTTTCCTGTGAGGGCGCTTGTATTGGAAGAGGAGAGAGGTTGACTTTTTGAGGGCCTTTGTCTGTGTTGTGTTGTCTTAAGACGAGCCTTCGGAGTGGAAGATGCATTCAGAAGGGCCGGAGGCATAGCAGCAGGAGAAGAGGAAGTACTGACCACGGTGATCCTTAGAAGTCTCAGAAGCGAGATAGCTGCTAACACAAAAAATAGTGCTGGGATCAATTTCTTCTTTGTGATATTCATCGTTTGACAATATTTATGGCCTGTTGTAAGATTGAATCGCAATTGAGGTGAGGTGGGAGTGGGAAAAAGGCGAGGATGGGAAGAGTAAACTTGTGGGGGGCGTTTTACTGTTTCCTTAAACACCAGAGGAGCAACTTGATAATATGGTGGTAGTGGGGGATTTTCAATGATTTAGTTGGGGTGAGAATTATCTTGAGTGCAGAAGAAGGAAGAGTATGCTTTTGTTTGAAGGATCTCTTTCTTTTTTATTGAGCTGTCAAATTATCACCCAATTGCTATAGTTTCTTAATTTGTTGCCATTAGAAATCAAGCTTTTGCCCATGTGTAACATTGTCACCGGCTATAAGAAAAGAGAGAATATCAAAAGGTTGGTGTTTCAATTATATATATATATGGTGATCAATGCTTACTTGGGGGGTATGGTTCATTGTTTCCCTCTTTTTGGACTCGTTTGGTAGTTTGATTTGATTGTAGATGAGTGAAGTTTGTTGCAGGGCTATTTTCAGTTTTGTCTTTTTCCAAGCGTGTTGGTAATAATGTGATTTTGATTTTGATTTTGATTTTGGGTGTGATAACACCATAGCAGGAATGCCAGGAAATTGAGCATAATAGCATTCTTAACCCACGAGTCATGAGAAGATGTCATGTGCATGCATTGTAGATTTCAAATGCATTGGAAAGTTTTTAGATATTTGAATATTTTGGCAAGGAAACAATTTTTGTTAATCCAAGTAATCTCAAATCTTCAATTCTTGTAAATGAATCTTTTTTTCGAGAGAAGAGCTTAACGTACAGAAAACTTTCAATACAAGTTCGGACTTGCGCATATCGATTATTAAACCCGATGGGCAGGGAGGGTATGTAGGGGTGGGGAATCCGGCTTGTTGGTTGTTATAGGACCGGATGCTTTAACCTTTTCTAGTTAGAAATTGATATTTCCACATGTCAAAATTAGACCTGACAAAGATGGCTCAGGCCCGCGGACCGGGCCGGCCCGTCCGCCAAAAATTGGGCTTTGGGCCGTAGTTTTCTAGCCCGTCAAAATTTGGACCTTTTTGGCCCGACCCGTTTTTAGCCCGGTCAGCGGGTGCCCGGCCCGCCCAAGTGACTCGTAAACTTTTTTTTAAAAATAAATAAAATGTTACTACTTGTGGGTTGTGAGGCTTGAACACAAGACTTGTAAGTAAATAAATAAGAGTTAAAACCAACTAAGCTACAACAAATATTTGTTTTTAATGCAATCTTCAATATATTTTAACTATAATTGAAAATTATAATTAAGATTTGTAGTTAATGTAGGTAATTAATTAATAATACTAATTTATAATACTATTAAAATTTTAATTGATTGAGATATGCAGTTAATAATTTTAAAATATAAAACTATTAAACTAACAATTATTAGTTTAAGTTAGATAATATAATTATACAAATTTAAAATTATCTATATATTAGTATTAATTACAGTATTTATTATTTTTAAAAGTTAAATATTTGATTATATACTTTGAATTACTAACAATATATAATCCGAATTAACCACTAATTTTTTGGGTTATATACACTTTTCCCCACTCTACTCAACCTCGGTTTACAAATGCATCACTGAACTAAAAATTTTTACGGTCAACTCAGTGAACTATACGTTATTTACAAAAAGTGATTTTGCCGTCTATGTCTGTTAACCATTTGACAGAAGAATGATATGGCAATACGTGGCAATACTGGCAATTGATTAAATATATTACGTGGATTTTATCCCAAAATTCCTAAACCGACTAAATCTCTATATCCCCAAAATCAGACCTAAATCATTTGTTCTTCATTTGAAAAGAGGAATCAAAACACTATCCCCAAAATCAGACCCAAATCGATTCCAACTCCTGCCTTCATTCCACATAGATCGACGACGGAAAAGAAGACAATTAAGAGTGGAACTAACATGAGCTCCAGCGAAAATAGTTTCACAAATCGCGTCGAAGATTGGGAGATGCCTAGAACTCCAGTGACATGCCGATGTGGGATTGTCGCACCGATGTGGGTAGCTTGGAAAGAGGGAACTGCTGACCCGGGAAGAAGGTTCATCGGTTGTGCTCGTTTCAAGGTATGTGACCTAATTTCTTCTAGTTGGGCTGCAGGGACCTAATTTTTGTTGTAATATTTAACAACTCCAAAAGTTGTTCTGGTGTTGTTAAATATTTGAGTATTAGATGTTTGAGGAAGAGTTATTTGAAGATTTAAAAAGTTGATGATTTCAAAGAGAGGATGTCTTTCCTACTGATTTGAAAAGTTGATGAGTAGAAGTTACAATTTTGTAAATTGTAAAAATTTACAACCAAAGTCATACACTTTACTGTATATAGAGTGAAATGGAAGATTGTTATGTTTTTAGTGACCTAAATCCCCAATTTCGTGCTTGGTAAAAGCATGAAATTTGTTGTATGTTGTATAAGCATATTTGTTATGGGCTTGATGGATCGATTTGTGTGCAACTGGTTGCAGGATAACAAGTTGTGTTGTAGATTCTTTAAATGGTGTGATCCTCCATTTACAGAGAGATCAAGGGAAGTGATATTGCAGCTAAAGGGAAAGATAGAAAGAAGCAATGAAAAAATTGAGAGTTTGATGGAAGTAATAAAGAAGATGGAAACTGAGAACATATTGATGAGCAAAGGTGAGATAAACAATGAAGAAAAAGAGGTTTTGGTGCTGCAAAGACAAGGGCAACAATTGAGGAAGAAAATTGACAAGCAAAGTTCGATGGAGAAGAAATTATGGATTGCTTTAGTAGTTTCTTGGATTTTATTTTTCATTGTATTACAACCAAATGTATAGAGTTGTCTTTCTTGAATGTAGTAAAGGATGATTAAAGTGTGTATTGAATGTTATTTTGTCATGTATGTATTGAATGCTTAATGTTGGTTTTGATGGTTGGTAAATATGTATTGAATATTGATTTGGCTGAGTAGTGTGCAATTGAAGCAGAGCATTGAATTGATGTTGACTGTATTCATTATGACTCCATGTTAAAGCAGAACATTTAATTGAATTGATGTTTGGTGCAAATTGAAGTGGTAGCAGGTTTAACAAACAAGAAGTACATTGTTAACAAACTAGAAGCAATTGGCAATTCCATCCACACAATATTCAGTCGAATGTATATAATAAAGTACACTACACAACACAATTTTCATACACCAATACACCATATTAGAAACTGGCATGACAATTGTAAGACCCCGAATTTTATGAAATAAAAGTATTCAATTTTTTTTATAATTACTATTCAGTAAATGGTTAAATTGATAAATGTTAAAGTTAAGGGTGATATATGAATTTTTTTTCAAAATACACAAGTGGTTATAAAATATTCATTGTTGTCGGGAAATATTCGTTTGGTCGTGGAATATTCTTTCTGTCGGGGAATATTCGTACGACGGCGCAGCCATTTGTAGGCCCCATAACAGAATAACTGTCGGGTGAAGAAAACGACAAATTTGAGTTTTTACAAATAACGGCGTAGTTGTTATCGTTAACACTGTTGGAATACCCGGTGGTTAAAATACAGTAATACGCGTTATTGCACAATAGCACACGGTATTGCACAGTATTATTAAAATTATTGATTCTTACGTAAGAAGGCACTACTCAATAATTGTTACAGTAATTACTGTTCAATATTTTATTTTATTGATTCAATAATTGCTACGTTAAAATTTTATATTATTGTTGTTCAATATTTGTTGCTGCACAATATTTTCCTTTATCAGATCAATAATTTATATTATTTGAATAATATTATTAGATAACATTATTGGCAATGTCTAGAAAGTTCTGTCTAAGGAGAGGTTTGGTCATCTAATTGCGCGCCAGTAAGGAGAAATTCTTATTGAAAAGCCCCCTCTTTCCTGGGAACGGTCTGGTTGTCATAAATGTGATTCTGTAATATTATTTGTGAATAATTAATTATTGATTCATATGATAAGGAAATATTTATTTTATGTGGATATAAATGAGGGATATATTTTTGTGGTTAAAAATGAAGGAGTTAATGTTGAGGTGTTTTATCTGTATTTTTATCGGAACGGAGGTATTTAAAATTAAATTAGGATTTTTGAGATATTTTGCTAGGGTTATAATTTTTAATCCGACCGTTGGATCGTGGTAATATTTGGATATGTTATACATATATAAGTTGAGTATATGTCCACAAATTTTGAACCGTTAAAAATGAACGTATAATTTGTTATGAATTTTACGAGATGACTGGTTCAGAAATTGTTGAATTTTCGGTGTTAATCATTTTGGTGAAAAATTCTAGAATTGGTGGGCCCCACTCTTGGTTGGTGAATAAATGTGCTGAAATTTTTATTCAAATGTGGTGGGTGAAAATAGTAACAGGTAAAGCCATCAGATTACAGGTTAAGTCTGATTCGGCGTGCTAACATTTTCTTATAAATAGAGGGCTAAGTTAGAATTGAAAATCACATCAGAATTCATAAGTTTTCTCTCTTTCTCCCTCTAGATTATTGAGTGTATTTTATAAGTATTTAGATACTCTGTGAGTTTCTATTCATCAGTGCAAGTTTCCTTCAGCCTTATACCGATCAGAAGTACTGCTCTTTTGAGGTAAGTGATAGTAAGAGATTTTAAGGGTTGTTATATTTTCCAGTTTCGTAATTTTTCTGACCTTCAAAAATTTTAGAAAAATTTAAAATGATATTTTGATGAGTTTTCTTGATTGTGTCCAAAAATGGTGATTTTTGGATGTATAGATTGAGAGTTATGAATTTTATGAGAAAAGACTATTTTAAAAGTAACCGCTTATAACTTCTTGTGGTTAACTCTAAAATTGATGAAATTTTTATTGAGAGTACATGTATATGATAGGAGTATACTCTGTGAATTTCAAAATTTTTAGATAAAAGTACAATTTTTGATAAATGTCTAAATATTCGGTTATTTTGACCATATGAAAAATAGTAAATGACTTTTAAAAATTTTGAGAAATATATATGTTCACTATGGGACTATATTATGCTAAATCCCAGAAAAGAAATATTTTTGGAACTGATTTGGTATTTTTCATGAAAATAGTCTAGTTATGAGTAAATGAATTAAATATGTTTTGTGAAGTAAGAAAATTAGAAAATAGGATTTTATGGCTTAAGAATCCTATATGAGGTATATGCAAATTTTTGATGAGGGTTTTTGGTTATTAGTGATGAAATCTTATGAGTTTGGCATTTTAGGATGATTAAATACATTATTTAGTAAATTATAAATAATTAAAATAAATTGTTTATAAATTTAAGAAATGTTATTTTTTCAATATCATTATACCGAAATATTGGTATGTATTTTATTGTGGAATTTCTACCTTTTTGAGTCAGGATTACTATTCACGAGTTACTATTCATGAGTTACTATTCACGAGTTACTATTCACGAGTTACTATTCATGGGTTACTATTCACGAGTTACTATTCATGACAAAATTGGTTTCTTTTTCTGACCAAATTATAGTTGATTTATGAATATTACTCTTGAGATTAAATCTATATGTTGGTCATATTATTTTTATTATCATATATAACATTTTTATAACCCTGATGTTGAAATTTTCTTTCACTTGAGTGTAAAGATGGGTAGATTATTGGTATGATCATGACTTTGGGTTCTCTTTGGCCAGTAGTACAAAGTTGAATTATTGACTAGTATGATCATGACCATTGAATTTATAATTGAATATCTTTAGCTTAAGTGCAAAGGTGAAATGATCAACATGGTTATAATTATTGTTTATATAAATGATTATATATTTCTCTGAGATATTAATATATTTGGCCTATAGTGCAAATATGAACTATTGATGAATATATTTGGCTGTAGTGCAAATATGAACTGTTGAGGAATATCTTTGCCCTGTAGTGCAAAGATGAAATATTAATGAATATCTTTGGCCTGTAGTGCAAAGATAAATTGTTGATGAATATCTTTGGTCCGTAGTGTAAAGATGACATGTTGTTGAATATCTTTGACCAGTAGTGCAAAGATGAACAGATGTTGAGATAAACATGACCAACTGGTGATACAAATGAATATCTTTGGCCGTAGTGCAAAGATGAAGTTATTAGTATGATTATGAACAAGAAATGTGATTTGGTGTAACCATGATCTTTGATGTTTCAGGTAAAGATAGGTGATGAAAATTATCTTCGTCCTGGATGAGAAGATGAATTTAGAACTACAGTTATAATTATGAGTTATTCATATGATTGTGGACCAAAATTGTTGATTGATGTTACAGGGATAAAATATTATTGATGGATTTTTAACATAGAGAAGATAATAGATTTTGTAGTCTATTTGACTCTTCTAATGGATTGCTCGTTCCGCTGTAACTATGGTTGAAATTTTTATCATTTACCATATGTTCTAAATCTCTGATTTATTATTGATGAAGGCTATTGATAATTTAATTATCTTTAGTCATGATATTCTTTACTGAGCTAGTTGTGCTCGCCCTTTTGCTTCACTTTCAGGTAATAAGAGTGTAGCTGGGTCGAGCGAGGGTAACGGGGAAATAGAACGATGGTCTCTAGCTGTGGATGTTCTCCCGAAGCAGTATAGAAAAGTTCATTTAGTAGTTTTATTTGGTAAATCTAATAGGGTAAGGTGTACCAAACGTTGGAAGGGTGTTTTGCCACTATCATACAAGATGTCTAACGACATACAACCTCGTGTCATCATAAGATAGGGATGTGCTCATCCACTTGCTGAGTATATATACGAGCACTACCTATATAATCTTGGTGTTTGTTTGAAGTATAATTCTCAATTAGAGACAGTAGAGATAATGATATGTCAAGAGAAGACTCACCATTGGGAAGAATATGATAGTAATCTTCTCGTTTTTCTTTGGGGTCTATTGGGTCAACCAAGGATAATTCTGTGGCCATATGATATCTATCATAACCTAGACGCATGGCCTCTCATGTACGAAGGTTTCCTTGAGCACTTTCCAAAGATTCTAATTTTTAAAACAGTCTTTGACTATACCTTTATGTAAGGTGTCACTGTGAGGTACTGTCCACGGTTGGGACATGAGTCACATTTGGTATATATTTGTATCCAAACTCATAGCATATGTCTTGTTGTATTTTTCACGACAATTGTTGTAATAAAGTTGTAGTTATTTTCTGTACCATGTATTTGGCGACTCAGAATAGGTTGGATGGAATGGACCTGTTTTGGGGTTGTCACATTTGGTATCAGAGCTTAGGGATATGATCTCTGGCGGAGATCGGGGAATATAACTAGGAGGGGAGAGATGAGTAAATCCTTCGCTAGTGTGTCTTACCTAAGCTTATTTGTTGGTCAGTCATAATATCGGGATATTATGTGATATGTTAATTTGTTAAATTAACCCTTGTTTTGAAGCTGTATTCTAGAATGATATTTGAAATACAGGAGATGAGCAATAGAGAAATTATGATGACAGGGAAGATGGAATCTGAAATGGAAGCAAGGTATTCTCAACTCTTCGAAATACCAGGTATGTAAATTTCGGGGACGAAATTTCATAAGGAGGGGAGATTGTAAGACCCCGAATTTTATGAAATAAAAGTATTCAATTTTTTTATAATTACTATTCAGTAAATGGTTAAATTGATAAATGTTAAAGTTAAGGGTGATATATGAATTTTTTTTCAAAATACACAGGTGGTTATAAAATATTCATTGTTGTCGGGAAATATTCGTTTGGTCGTAGAATATTCTTTCTGTCGGGGAATATTCGTACGATGGCGCAGCCATTTGTGGGCCCCATAACAGAATAACTGTCGGGTGAAGAAAACGACAAATTTGAGTTTTTACAAATAACGGCGTAGTTGTTATCGTTAACACTGTTAGAATATCCGATGGTTAAAATACAGTAATACGCGTTATTGCACAGTAGCACACGGTATTGCACAGTATTTTTGAAATTATTGATTCTTACGTAAGAAGGCACTACTCAATAATTGTTACAGTAATTACTGTTCAATATTTTATTTTATTGATTCAATAATTGCTACGTTGAAATTTTATATTATTGTTGTTCAATAATTGTTGCTGCACAATATTTTCCTTTATCAGATCAATAATTTATATTATTTGAATAATATTATTAGATAACATTATTGGCAATGTCTAGAAAGTTCTGTCTAAGGAGAGGTTTGGTCATCTAATTGCGCGCCAGTAAGGAGAAATTCTTATTAGAAAGCCCCCTCTTTCCAGGGAACGGTCTGGTTGTCATAAATGTGATTCTGCAATATTATTTGTGAATAATTAATTATTAATTCATATGATAAGAAAATATTTATTTTATGTGGATATAAATGAGGGATATATTTTTGTGGTTAAAAATAAAGGAGTTAATGTTGAGGTGTTTTATCTGTATTTTTGTCGGAATGGAGGTATTAAAAATTAAATTAGGATTTTTGAGATATTTTGCTAGGGTTATAATTTTTAATCCGACCGTTGGATCATGGTAATATTTGGATATGTTATACATATACATGTTGAGTATATGTCCATAAATTTTGAACCGTTAAAAATGAACGTATAATTTGTTATGAATTTTACGAGATGACTGGTTTAGAAATTGTTGAATTTTCGGAGTTAATCATTTTGGTTGAAAATTCTAGAATTGGTGGGCCCCACTCTTGGTTGGTGAAGAAATGTGCTGAGATTTTTATTCAAATGTGGTGGGTGAAAATAGTAGCAGGTAAAGCAATCAGGTTACATGTTAAGTCTGATTCGGCGTGCTAACATTTTCTTATAAATAGAAGGCTAAGTTAGAATTGAAAATTACACCAGAATTCATAAGTTTTCTCTCTTTTTCCCTCTAGATTATTGAGTATATTTTGTGAGTATTTAGATACTCTGTGAGTTTCTATTCATCAGTGCAAGTTTCCTTCAGCCTTATACCGATCAGAAGTACTGCTCTTTTGAGGTAAGGGATAATAAGAGATTTTAAGGGTTGTTATATTTTTCAGTTTCGTAATTTTTCTGACCTTCAAAAATTTTGGAAAAATTTAAAATGATATTTTGATGAGTTTTCTTGATTGTGTCCAAAAATAGTGATTTTTGGATGTATAGATTGAGAGTTATGAATTTTATGAGAAAAGACTATTTTAAAAGTAACCGCTTATAACTCCTTGTGGTTAACTCTAAAATTGATGAAATTTTTATTGGGAGTACATGTATATGATAGGAGTATACTCTGTGAATTTCAGAATTTTTAGATAAAAGTACAATTTTTGATAAATATCTAAATATTCGGCTGTTTTGGCCATATAAAAAATAGTAAATGACTTTTAAAAATTTTGAGAAATACATATGTTCACTATGGGACTATATTATGCTAAATTCCAGAAAAGAAATATTTTTGGAACTGATTTGGTATTTTTCATGAAAATAGTCTAGTTATGAGTAAATGAATTAAATATGTTTTGTGAAGTAAGAAAATTAGAAAATAGGATTTTATGGCTTAAGAATCCTATATGAGGTATATGCAAATTTTTGATGAGGGTTTTTGGTTATTGGTGATGAAATCTTATGAGTTTGGCATTTTAGGATGATTAAATGCATTATTTAGTAAAGTATAAACAATTAAAATAAATTATTTATAAATTTAAGAAATGTTATTCTTTCAATATCATTATACCGAAATATTTGTATGGATTTTATTGTGGAATTTCTACCTTTTTGAGTCAGGGTTACTATTCACGAGTTACTATTCATGAGTTACTATTCACGAGTTACTATTCACGAGTTACTATTCATGGGTTACTATTCACGAGTTACTATTCATGACAAAATTGGTTTATTTTTCTGACCAAATTATAGTTGATTTATGAATATTACTCTTGAGATTAAATCTATATGTTGGTCATATTGTTTTTATTATCATATATAACATTTTTATAACCCTGATGTTGAAATTTTCTTTCACTTGAGTGTAAAGATGGGTAGATTATTGGTATGATCATGACTTTGGGTTATCTTTGGCCAGTAGTGCAAAGTTGAATTATTGACTAGTATGATCATGACCATTGAATTTATAATTGAATATCTTTAGCTTAAGTGCAAAGGTGAAATGATCAACATGGTTATAATTATTGTTTATATAAATGATTATATATTTCTCTGAGATATTAATATATTTGGCCTATAGTGCAAATATGAACTGTTGATGAATATATTTGGCCGTAGTGCAAATATGAACTGTTGAGGAATATCTTTGGCCTGTAGTGCAAAGATGAAATATTGATGAATATCTTTGGCCTGTAGTGCAAAGATAAATTGTTGATGAATATATTTGGTCCGTAGTGCAAAGATGACATGTTGTTGAATATCTTTGGCCAGTAGTGCAAAGATGAACAGATGTTGAGATAAACATGACCAACTGGTGATACAAATGAATATCTTTGGCTGCAAAGATGAAGTTATTAGTATGATTATGAACATAAAATGTGATTTGGTGTAACCATGATCTTTGATGTTTCAGGTAAAGATAGGTGCTGAAAATTATCTTCGTCCTGGATGAGAAGAGGAATTTAGAACTACAGTTATGATTATGAGTTATTCATATGATTGTGGACCAGAATTGTTGATTGATGTTACAGGGATAAAATATTATTGATGGATTTTTAACATGGAAAAGATAATAGATTTTGTAGTCTATTTGACTCTTCTAATGGATTGCTTGTTCCGCTGCAACTATGGTTGAAATTTTTATCATTTACCATATGTTCTAAATCTCTGATTTATT
Organism: Panax notoginseng; assembly: GCA_016801055.1. Lineage (NCBI taxonomy): Eukaryota > Viridiplantae > Streptophyta > Magnoliopsida > Apiales > Araliaceae > Panax > Panax notoginseng. The sequence continues at coordinate 28,065,265 of CM029013.1, read as the reverse complement.
ATTGATGAAGGCTATTGATAATTTAATTATCTTTAGTCATGATATTCTTTACTGAGCTAGTTGTGCTCACCCTTTTGCTTCACTTTCAGGTAATAAGAGTGTAGCTGGGTCGAGCGAGGGTAACGGGGAAATAGAACGGTGGTCTCTAGCTGTGGATGTTCTCCCAAAGCAGTATAGAAAATTTCATTTAGTAGTTTTATTTGGTGAATCCAATAGGGTAAGGTGTACCCAACGTTGGAAGGGTGTTTTGCCTTATCATACAAGATGTCTAACGACATACAACCTCGTGTCATCATAAGATAGGGATGTGCTCATCCACTTGCTGAGTATATATACGAGCACTACCTATATAATCTTGGTGTTTGTTTGAAGTATAATTCTCAATTAGAGACAGTAAAGATAATGATATGTCAAGAGAAGACTTACAATTGGGAAGAATATGATAGTAATCTTCTCGTTTTTCTTTGGGGTCTATTGGGTCAACCAAGGATAATTCTGTGGCCATATGATACCTATCATAACCTAGACGCATGGCCTCCCATGTACGAAGGTTTCCTTGAGCACTTCCCAAAGATTCTAATTTTTAAAACAGTCTTTGACTATACCTTTATGTAAGGTGCCACTGTGAGGTACTGTCCACGGTTGGGACATGAGTCACATTTGGTATATATTTGTATCCAAACTCACAGCATATGTCTTGTTGTATTTTGCACGACAATTGTTGTAATAAAGTTGTAGTTATTTTCTGTACCATGTATTTGGCGACTCAGAATAGGTTGGATGGAATGGACCTGTTTTGGGGTTGTCACAGCAATGCACAACATTGAAGCATTTTGAGGTACTGCAAACATGAACTAGTACTAATATCATACACCAATACACCAATTCAGGTATAATGCTTAGACAATAACAAAAGCTTTTCTATTATAAAAGTTAAAGCATTCAGACCAATGACCATTACATATTCATATTACATATTCCAAAATACAAAATACCATAATCATCCATATTAACATTCATATCCAGTTCAGTAGCATAATTGCATACAAAATACTATAATCAGTCCCAAAAGATAAGAAACCTAATAACTTAATATCCCAAAAGATAAAAATCCTAATTTTTATCTAACTTTGCTCCATCCTTCTTCTTCCTTGGAATTTTGTACCTTCCTCTTGTAGAGTCTTGGTTGCCAACATTTATCTTCCTTTTTCCCCCTCTGGTTTGAATTTTGGAAGAAACTGAGCTTAGAGTTGGTGTTTGGAAGCCCATTTCAGTAAGATGTGTTGTATTTGGCGGGGTACTGGCTGGAGGGGTATTATTGATAGGCAAATCAGTAGTACCCATCACATGTGTAGTGGGCTCTTCAACAGTATCTCCCATAGACCCTGCATTGGCCTCTTTAACTGGGCATTGGTTCTTTCTATGATCAGACTTTCTACAAATGCTACAATGTATTTTCCTTCCTACCCTACTCACCCTCTTCAAGGGGCCATGATTTCCTTTGTCTTCCCAACCTTCTCTCCTTCTCAGCCTCGGTGGTCTGCCTCTCAGTTTCTTTGGTATTGGTGGAGGCCCCATAATGTCACAGTCTGTGAATTCCCAGAAATCTTCACCATTTAACACCTCAAGAGTGTGACTATAAGTGTAAGACCCCAACTTTTATAAATAAAGATGAATTTTCTATAAATATCATTTTTGAATATTATGGAGTTAATTTGATATAATGTTATAGTTGTGGGTAATATTTATAAATTTTGCAAAGTACGCAAGTTGTTATATAATATTCAATTGGTCGGGGAATATTCGTTTTAACAGGGAATATTCGTACAAAGACACAATCATTGGTGGACCCCACAACGGAATTATTGTCGGATTGAGAAAACGACAAAAATATTTTATTAAAAATAACGACGGAAATTTTACCATTGTTACTGTTGAACTACTCGGTAGTAAAAGTTGTGACGCCCCCAAAATAGGTCCATTCCACCCAACCCATTCTGAGTCGGCAAATACATGGTACAGAAACAACTACAACTTTATTAATACATTTGTCGTGCAAAATACGACAACACATATACTGTGAGTTTAAATACAAATATTGTCATCTAGACAGTATTCATACTCAATTAAGTACTCATTATACTTATTGATACACTATTTTACAAAATAGTGAGAACTACTAAAACAACTGTCTTGAACCATCATTCCATACCCCGACTAGTACTCGCTACATTCTCGCCTCCTGAGAAGAAAATGGAACAACAAGGAAAAGGGTGAGCTCAACTAGCCCAGTAAAGAATATTATGACTAAGATAATATACAACAAATTATCGTTAGTCTTCAACAGGGAAAAATTTAATAGAATACAATAGACAACAATTTTTAATTCAATATTCGCAGCGGAAAATAATAATTCATAGAGAAGTTACGTAGAGAATGAAATCTACGATTATCTATGAATTTAAAAGCACATCATCAACATTTTATCCCTGTAACAACAATCAATAACCATCTTTAATCAAATATTCATCTTTGCACTACAGGTCAAAGATATTCATTTGTATCACCAGTCGATCATGTTCATCTCAACACCTGTTCATCTTTGCACTACGGGCCAAAGATATTCATCAGAAATCATCAATCTTTGCACTACAGGCCAAAGATATTCAATTATATCATCATTTAGGACTGAGGATGATGAAAAATATTTTAAAGGAAACGAATCCAGTGAAACAAAATAATAAATATTAAGGATTCGTATTTCAGCTATTCCATGTCCAAAAATACCTCATAAATAATCATAGTGGAGTAAAATTCAAGAATGATCAAAACATGGATACAATCAAAGCTAGTATCCAGAATAGATATTTTGGACAAAAAGAAGAAAATTTTATTTTTCGGTGAATAGTAACCCGTGAATAGTAACTCGTGAATAGTAACTCATGAATAGTAACCCCGACATGAAAAGTTCCAAATTTGATAAAAAGTTCAGATCAATACTTCGGCATAATGATATTGAAGAAATAATATCATTTAAGAAGAAATAACATCCCTTACCTCAGCAAAAATAGTACTTCTAGTTGAAACACCGGATATAGGTTATGACTTGAACTTGCACCGTATAGCAATACTCAAAGTATTAGAATACTCACAAGAATACGCTCACTAATATAGAGAGAGAAAGAGAGAGAAACTTGTATTTCTGGTGTGATTTTCAATTCTAACCTAAGCACCCTATTTATAGGAAAATGCTTAGAACACCAAAGCAGAAAATTGAATATAATATTAATATAATTATACAAATTTTCCTTAGCCCACCTTTGGTCAAAAACACCAGCCACACATGTTAATGATGTCCAACAAAATACCAAAAAACGTTTTTCTTAACTCTAATAAATAAAACTTCCAAAAATCAATTATTTCGGAACTTCAGAACTTCAATAATTCATAATAAATAGCTCTTTTATCAAAAAATTCAAATCTCGCGAGTTTTTATAGAAAATTCAATTCTCTACAACTTTGCAGAAGAAAGTTTTTCCAAATTCTAAACAGAAATTGACCGAAATTCACAAACAGGCGATTTTACAGTCAATAATAAATTTTCGGTCAAGAATTGTGTCCACCAACACACAAAACATGTGTTAATCATTTAATACCACAAAAATACTCTTCCTCCTCATATACTCATATATCCCATATTCATTGTAAAAATATCATCATCAATATATTATTAAAATAATATATTTAAATGAATTATTTTATCAGAAAAAGATAAAATATTAATTTTCAACAATTGTCACATTAAAAATTTTCTCCATCTATATCCACATAAAATCAATATTTTCCTCATCATATAAATCAATAATTAATTATACACAAATAATATTACAGAACCACAGTACTGGCAACCAGGCCGTTCCCAGGAAAGAGGGGGCTTTCCAATAAGGATCTCTCCTTACTGGCGCGCAATTAGATGACCAAACCTCTCCTTAGACAGAACTTTCTAGACATTGCCAATAATGCTGTCTAATAATATTATTCAGATAATATGAATTATTGTTCCGATAATAGAAAATACTGTGTAGTGACAATTATTAAAACAACAGTAATATAAAATATCAACGCAGCAATTATTGAATCAATAAAATAAAATATTGAACAGTAATTACTGTAACCATTATTGAGTAGTGCCTTCTTACGTAAGAATCAATAATTGGTACAATACCGTGTGCTAGTGTGCAACAACGCGTATTACTGTGTTTTAACCACCGGGTATTCCAACAGTATTAACGGTAACAACTATGTCGTTATTTATAAACAACTTATTTTTGTCGTTTTCTTCATCTAATCGCTTTCCGTTATGGGACCCACAAAAGACTGCGCCGTCGTACGAATATTCTCCGACAGTAAGAATATTCTACGACCAAGCGAATATTCCCCGACAACAATGAATATTTTATAACCACTTGCTTATTTAAAATATTTGCGCATTTTACCCATAACTGACCACAATAATCAAATCAACCCTTACTATTTCAGAATAATAAATAGAGGAAATTAAATTTCATTTATTAATAATTTGGTGTCTTACAACCTCCCCTCCTTATGAAATTTCGTCCTCGAAATTGACATACGTACCTGGTATTTCGAAAAGATGAGGATACCTCGCTTTCATTTCCGTTTCCAACTCCCAGGTCATTTCCTCAATAGCATGGTTTCTCCACAAAACTTTAACTTGTGGTATGACCTTCGTGCGTAGGACATGCTCCTTCCTATCCAAGATCTTAACAGGTACCTCCTCGTACGTTAAATCTTCAGCTATCTCGTCTGGTTCTAAATCAATAATGTGGTTCGGGTCTTTCACATATTTACGAAGCATAGATATGTGAAAAACGTTATGAACACGAGACATACTTGGAGGTAACGCAAGTCTATAGGCCACATTTCTTACTCGGTCAAGAATCTAAAATGGACCAATAAATCGTGGATTGAGCTTTCCTCTCTTCCCAAATCTTGTAACTCTTTTCCATGGAGCTACACGTAATAATACATGATCCCCAATGTCAAATTCCACGTCCTTTCGATGAAGATCCATATAACTCTTTTGTCGATCCTGTGCCGTTTGTATACGTTGTCGAATCGTTTGGATCTTTTCTGTAGTCATTCGTACCAATTCTGGTCCCAACAATGTTGCTTCTCCCACCTCATCCCAACATACTGGAGAGCGACACTTTCGTCCATACAATGCTTCAAAGGGAGCCACACCTATACTTGCCTGATAACTGTTATTGTAGGAGAATTCCACCAATGGTAGGTACTTATCCCAACTCCCTTTGAGATCTAGGACACAAAGTGCTAATAGATCTTCAAGAGTTTGAATAGTCCTCTCTGATTGTCCGTCCGTTTGAGGATGGTAAGCTGAACTAAATCGTAAATCCGTGCCTATAGCTTTTTGCAAGCTAACCCAAAATCTTGAAGTGAATCTTGGGTCACGATCCGAAACTATGGATACTGGCATGCCATGCAACCTTACAATCTCATTCACGTACATACTAGCAAGACGTTCAAGGGAATAAGTCTCCCGTATCGGCAAGAAATGAGCAGACTTGGTTAATCTATCAACTATAACCCAAATAGCATTTATGCCTTGAGAAACCGTGGGAAGACCCGTAACGAAATCCATGGTAATGTGTTCCCACTTTCATTTCGGAATCTCAAGTGGTTGCAATGGACCCTTTGGTACTTGATGCTCCGCCTTTACACGTTGACAAGTTAAACACCTCGAGATAAACTTTGCAATCTCTCTCTTCATATTGTTCCACCAAAATATATGTCAAAGATTACGATACATTTTAGTACTTCCAGGATGGATTGCAAATGGTGTATTGTGTGCCTCCATCATGATCTTGTACTTTAAATCAGAATCGTTAGGAACACAAAGTCTGGAGTGGACTCGAAGTATTCCTTCTTTATCTATTCTTGCTTCCGGAATAGCACCTTCTTGTACTTTCTTCTTCACACGCATCAGCTCCCGGTCTGTGGCTTAAGCAACTTTAACTTTATCGATTAAAGTTGATTCTATGCGTATACTTGACATTATCGCACTCATTCCTGCATATGATCTTCTACTCAATGCGTCAGCTACCGCGTTCGCTTTTTCAGGATAGTATTGGATGGTATGATCGAAATCCTTCAACAGCTCCAGCCAACGTCGGTGTCGCATGTTGAGTTCTTTTTGAGTGAAGAAATATTTGAGGCTTTTATGGTTTGAATATATCTCCACTTTCTCCACATATAGATAGTGCCTCCAGATCTTTAGCGCGAAAACGACTGCTGTCAACTCTAGATCATGAGTAGGATAATTCCTCTCATATTCTTTAAGTTGTCGCGAGGCATAGGCTATGACTTTTCCACGTTACATGAGAACACATCCTAACCCTTTGCCTGAAGCATCGCTGTAGATAACAAATCCATCTGAACCAGATGGTATTGTCAGAACAGGTGCCGAAATGAGTCTCCTCTTAAGCTCTTGGAAACTCTTCTCGCATTCTTCGCTCCATACGAATTTGATATCCTTCTTGAGTCAGCTGAGATAATGGAGTAGCGATTCGAGAAAATCCTTTTACGAATCTCCGATAATAACCAGAAAGCTACGTATTTCGATTACTAACTTAGGTTGCTCCCAACTGTGACTCATATCCAAATCTTGGATATCACGTCACAATGGCACCTATCAGTTTACTACCGCACGAATATGGCGTCCCCTACAGAGAGTCTGGCTTCAGTGCATTCCACAAAGGAAGTCACCAGATAGAGGCTCGGGTACAAACTTCTACAGTTAGGTTTTTAACTCCTGAAGTTCAATAGGAGCCATTCGATATGAGATTTTAGAAGTGAGTTTTGTACCAGATTCAAAGATGATACAAAATTCAATATCACGCGTAGGCCAAGAAATTCTTCAGGAAATACGTCAGGGATTTACTAACAATAGAAATATAATTCAAATCTGACGTATTTTTGTTCAAGTCCATAACATAGCTAAGAAAGCTTGACATCCGTTTTTCAATAAACGAATGACTTTACGGCTTGATATGAAAGAGTTTGACTTCAATGGTTTGGTTGCTTGAATTTGAATAATAGGTTGCTTAGGAATATGAAAACTAACAACCTTACAAAAGCAATCAATTTGGCATGATGAGTAGTTAACCAATCGATCCCTAAAATCACATCAAAAGCAAGTATCTTTAAAGAGATAAGATCAACAGGTAATGTGATGGTGCCAACTTGGATCAACAAGATTTATAAACAGTGGATGAAATGAAAGTTTCTCCTAAAGAAGTTTCCACAGATAAATCAAAGTCTAATTTCTCCGGAGTCAAGTTTAAACGTTGAGCACAAGCAGGAGAAATAAATGAATGGGTAGAATCGGTATCTAATAAAGTATAGACTTCGCAAAAATTTATAATTAACTAACCCGTGCTAACTTCGTTCGGGTTCCTCGCATTCTGACCAGTCACGAAAAATGCTCTTCCAGGAACCGTTGACTTTGACTTTTCTGGGACAACTTTTTGAGTCACCGTCCCCGCTGAACTTGGTTTCGCTATCATACAATCTCGAGCGATATGTCCTTCCTTTCCACAGTTATAACATACCTTAAACTGTTGTGGACAGTTTGGGCTGATATGTCCTTCTTTTTCGCACTTATAGCATATGACCGGTGGTCGTTCTCCTCCCTTGGAACCAGTTGCTGCTGGTACTGACGTCTTTGTATTGTCATTGTTGAATCTCCTCTTTTTAAAATCTCCTCCCGACTCGCTTCTTCTATTCTCATGGCCACGATTACCACCAGAGTGGTTGTCGTTCTTGTCCGTATTCTTCTTTCTCCACTGGTTATCGTTGTTCTGATGACTGCTGTCACCGGTATGATCCTGGTTATGGTCCCTCGATTGACCGTACTCGTTATCTCGCTCTAATAATTGAGCCCTGTTGACAACATCTGAATAGAGAGAAAATTTATGAGAAATGAGATATTGACGTATGCCGGGTTTCAAACCTCTCAGAAACATTCGCGTCATACGTTCCTCATTCTCCACCAAATGAGGTGCAAACCTGGACAACTCCGCAAACTTCGCCTCGTACTGGGATACCGTCATGTTATTCTGCTCCAGTCTAATAAACTCTACCTCCTTCATATGACGAATACTTTCAGGAAAGTACTTGTCATTGAATAGCTTCTAAAATATCTCCCAAGACATGCTGAGTGCAGCTGGATGGGTACGCTTCACAGATTCCCACCAGTAGTCTGCCTCGCCACGGAACATAAAGGTGGCAAATGGAACCTTATGTTCCTCCGTACATCCCAAGACATCAAATATCTTGGTAATTTGCTTGAACCATGTCTCCGCCTTAATCGGATCCGGCTTTCCCCAGAATTCTGGTGGTCCCAACTCTTTGAACTGCTTGGCTGTGACCAGCTGTGCGTTGCCATTGTTTCTTCCTATATTTTGAACAGGAATCTCCTTCGTCTGGTTTTGCATGAATCGCAAAAAGCTTCTAAACATCTCATCGTTCACCGTCTGCTCAGTGGTGTTGTTCACAGGAGGAACATTGTCAGCCTGTTGCACGTTCTCCTCGTTGGTGAGTACAAGTGTCTCCACGGTTTTATTTACTCCACTGTTAACATTCTCAGTCGACATTCTCAAATACTGCCATAAAACAAGGGTTAATTTAACAAATTAACAAATCACATAATATCCCTATATTATGACCGACCAACAAATAAGCTTAGGTAGGACACACTAGCGAAGGATTTACTCGTCTCTCCCCTCCTAGTTCTATTCCCCGATCTCCGCCAGAGATCATATCCCTAAGCTCTGATACCAACTGTGACGCCCCCAAAATAGGTCCATTCCACCCAACCCATTCTGAGTCACCAAATACATGGTACAGAAACAACTACAACTTTATTAATACATTTGTCGTACAAAATACGACAACACATATACTGTGAGAACTACTAAATACAAATATTGTCATCTAGACAGTATTCATACTCAATTAAGTACTCATTATACTTATTGATACACTATTTTACAAAATAGTGAGAACTACTAAAACAACTGTCTTGAACCATCATTTCATACCCCGACTAGTACTCGCTACATTCTCGCCTCCTGAGAAGAAAATGGAACAACAAGAAAAAGGGTGAGCTCAACTAGCCCAGTAAAGAATATTATGACTAAGATAATATACAACAAATTATCGTTAGTCTTCAACAGGAAAAAATTTAATAGAATACAATAGACAACAATTTTTAATTCAATATTCGCAGCGGAAAATAATAATTCATAGAGAAGTTATGTAGAGAATGAAATCTACGATTATCTATGAATTTAAAAGCACATCATCAACATTTTATCCCTGTAACAACAATCAATAACCATCTTTAATCAAATATTCATCTTTGCACTACAGGTCAAAGATATTCATTTGTATCACCAGTCGATCATGTTCATCTCAACACCTGTTCATCTTTGCACTACGGGCCAAAGATATTCATCAGAAATCATCAATCTTTGCACTACAGGCCAAAGATATTCAATTATATCATCATTTAGGACTGAGGATGATGAAAAATATTTTAAAGGAAACGAATCCAGTGAAACAAAATAATAAATATTAAGGATTCGTATTTCAGCTATTCCATGTCCAAAAATACCTCATAAATAATCATAGTGGAGTAAAATTCAAGAATGATCAAAACATGGATACAATCAAAGCTAGTATCCAGAATAGATATTTTGGACAAAAAGAAGAAAATTTCATTTTTCGGTGAATAGTAACCCGTGAATAGTAACTCGTGAATAGTAACTCATGAATAGTAACCCCGACATGAAAAGTTTCAAATTTGATAAAAAGTTCAGATCAATACTTCGGTATAATGATATTGAAGAAATAATATCATTTAAGAAGAAATAACATCCCTTACCTCAGCAAAAACAGTACTTCTAGTTGAAACACCGGATATAGGTTATGACTTGAACTTGCACCGTATAGCAATACTCAAAGTATTAGAATACTCACAAGAATACGCTGACTAATATAGAGAGAGAAAGAGAGAGAAACTTGTGTTTCTGGTGTGATTTTCAATTCTAACCTAAGCACCCTATTTATAGGAAAATGCTTAGAACACCAAAGCAGAAAATTGAATATAATATTAATATAATTAAACAAATTTTCCTTAGCCCACCTTTGGTCAAAAACACCAGCCACACATGTTAATGATGTCCAACAAAATACCAAAAAACGTTTTTCTTAACTCTAATAAATAAAACTTCCAAAAATCAATTATTTCGGAACTTCAGAACTTCAATAATTCATAATAAATAGCCCTTTTATCAGAAAATTCAAATCTCGCGAGTTTTTATAGGAAATTCAATTCTCTACAACTTTGCAGAAGAAAGTTTTTCCAAATTCTAAACAGAAATTGACCGAAATTCACAAACGGGCGATTTTACAGTCAATAATAAATTTTCGGCCAAGAATTGTGTCCACCAACACACAAAACATGTGTTAATCATTTAATGTCACAAAAATACTCTTCCTCCTCATATACTCATATATCCCACATTCATTGTAAAAATATCATCATCAATATATTATTAAAATAATATATTTAAATGAATTATTTTATCAGAAAAAGATAAAATATTAATTTTCAACAATTGTCACATTAAAAATTTTCTCCATCTATATCCACATAAAATCAATATTTTTCTCATCATATAAATTAATAATTAATTATACACAAATAATATTACAGAGCCACAGTACTGGCAACCAGGCCGTTCCCAGGAAAGAGGGGGCTTTCCAATAAGGATCTCTCCTTACTGGCGCGCAATTAGATGACCAAACCTCTCCTTAGACAGAACTTTCTAGACATTACCAATAATGTTATCTAATAATATTATTCAGATAATATGAATTATTGTTCCGATAATAGAAAATACTGTGTAGTGACAATTATTAAAACAACAGTAATATAAAATATCAACGCAGCAATTATTGAATCAATAAAATAAAATATTGAACAGTAATTACTGTAACCATTATTGAGTAGTGCCTTCTTACGTAAGAATCAATAATTGGTGCAATACCGTGTGCTAGTGTGCAACAACGCGTATTACTGTGTTTTAACCACCGGGTATTCCAACAGTATTAACGGTAACAACTATGCCGTTATTTATAAACAACTTATTTTTGTCGTTTTCTTCATCTAATCGCTTTCCGTTATGGGACCCACAAAAGACTGCGCCGTCGTACGAATATTCTCCGACAGTAAGAATATTCTACGACCAAGCGAATATTCCCCGACAACAATGAATATTTTATAACCACTTCCTTATTTAAAATATTTACGCATTTTACCCATAACTGACCACAATAATCAAATCAACCCTTACTATTTCAGAATAATAAATAGAGAAAATTAAATTTTATTTATATAATTTGGGGTCTTACAAAAGTACAGTAATACGTGTGGTTGCATAATAGCACACGGTATTGATTATTAATGCTTATGTGAGAAGTCACTCAGTTTGATTCAATTATTGTCAGTTAATAATATGAATTATTTAGCGATAATGACGTTTTGTTTTATTCGTATTATTAACGTAATAAAACAGAAACATCTTTTTATATAAAACAGAATACTTTATTAAAGTTATTCTATAAATAGAATATATTATATTTTATTTAAAAGATTTTTCTTTAAATATGGACCGTCAGATTAAAGTAATCAATCTGGACCGTTCATGGATTAGTTACTATGCATTCTATTTTTCTATAAATAGCAGCTCATTCCTTCATTATTTTTTACGAATTCACTGAACTCTAGAGAGAGAAACTATAGAGAGAGAGAAGAAGAGTATTCTGCTACTTAACTACTTCCTTATTTCAGCGCGTCTTTAAAACGGTAAGGGGTGTTATTCTTTCTTATTCATGAAGAGAACTGTTGTTATTCCATTTCTTATTATTCTGTTGGAATAACCTGTATACGCGGTCTACCCTATACTTGGTGACATTCTTCTATTATTCTGTTGGGACATCCTGTCTGTGTGTTTTACACCGGACCTGGTTCCGTCTTGTTATTATTCTGTTGGAATATCTTGTCTGTGTGTTTTACACCGGACCTGGTTCCATTATTTATTATTCTGTCGGAATATCCTGTCTGTGTGTTTTACACCGGACCTGGTTCTATTATTTATTATTCTGTCAGAATATCCTGTCAGTGCGTTTACGCCGGACCTGGTTCCATTATTTATTATTCTGTTGGAATAACCTGTCTGTACGGTCTATCGCATGCATGGTGTTTTCTTTTGTTATTCCATTCTTTATTATACTCAATTGGTTAAGTTTTGACTTCTATACTCCATGAAATTAGTGAAATATCCTTGATAATTGCGGTTCATCCAGTATCTTTTCATGAAAATATTCTTCTAAGTATTCTTGAATTTTACTCCACAAAGCAGTATCATGTTGACAATTTGGACGTTGTTAATTCTTGGATAAATTAATTCTTGAACTTGTTTTATTGAATTCTTATATCATTGTCATCATCCTCATGTTTATAAAATGTTAAAAGTCATCTGTGGCCTGTAGTGCATAGATGGACTTGGTATGATTATGACCAGGGATTATTCGGTATAATCATGACCGTAATATTACAAATGATGTGATAAAAGTCCTCATTGGCCCGTAGTGCATTGATGGACAGTTGTTGGCATGATCATGACCATTAATGAATATACGAATATCCTTGGCCGTAGTGCAGGGGTGATTCGATGATGTGAATTATTTTATTAAGCTGAGTCTCAGCGATCACAGTGTTGGAAAATCTTTTAAATCATAAAAGATAGTAGAGTTTATTTTCTACTTGACTCTTTTAATGGATTGCTTGTTCCGCTACAGTTAAACTTGATGTCTATTATATTTTATCAGTTTAACATTGTTGAAGGCTAATGATAATTTATTCTGCATTATCTTAGTCATAATATTTCTTACTGGGCTAGTTGAGCTCACCCTTTCTTTCACTGTTCTCTTCAGGAAATGAGAACGTAGCTGGGACAAGTCGGGGAACGGAGTGATGGTCCGAATGATAGTATTAGTTAGTAGTCCTCACTATTCTATGTAATGGTGTGTTAATAAATGTAATGAGAACTCCTTTTGAGTATGAATACTCTCTAGAAGATAATATTTGTATTCAAACTCACAGTTTATGTTTTGTCGTATTGTACACGACAGTTGTATTAGTAAGTTGTATTTGTATTCTGTACTATGTATCTGACGACCCAAGATGGGTGATGTATACCTAATTTTGGGGGCGTCACAGTTGGTATCAGAGCTTAGGGATATGATCCCTGGCTAAGATGTGAGAATAGAACTAGGAGGGGAGAGACGGGGAATTCCTTCGCTAGTATGACCTACCTAAGTTTATTTGCATGGTATTTAATTGGTCGGTCATAATATAAGGATGAAATATGACATATCAATTAATTTTTATTTTGTGGCAGTATCTGAAAATGGCATCTGAGAATGTTGAGAATAGCAATGGAGCACAGGCGACTGTTGATTCACCACATATCAATAATCAGGATAATGTGCATCAGGAAGGTGACAATCCTCATGCAAACAACAACACTGACCAAATGATGAATGATCAAATGTTCAGAGGCTTTATGCAATTCATGCAACAACAGGTGAAAGCGGCTCCTGTCCACAACGTAGGTGGAAATACTGGAAACTCTCTGGCGGTCACCACTAAACAGTTTAAGGAGCTAGGACCACCGGAGTTTAAGGGAGAACCCAAACCACTTGTAGCTGAAATATAGATAAAGCAGATCACCAAGATATTTGATGTCTTGGGTTGCTCCGAGGAGCAAAAGGTTCCCTTTGCCGCCTTTATGTTGCGAGGAGAGGCAGATTACTGGTGGGAATCGATAAAGCGTACTCAACCTACCGCACTGAAGATATCCTGGGAGAAGTTCCAAGAGCTGTTTAACGACAAATACTTTCCCGAGAGTATTCGTCACATGAAGGAGGTGGAGTTCATCAAATTGGAGCAGAATAATATGACCGTGTCGCAGTACGAGGCAAAATTTGCGGAGTTATCCCGGTTTGCGTCCCACCTGGTGGATAATGAAGAAAGAATGACGCGGATGTTTTTAAGAGGTTTGAAGCCGAAGATACGTCAACATCTTGTTTCTCATAAATTGTGTTTGTATTCAGATGTTATAAATAGGGCTCAGTTGGTGGAGCGCGATAACGAGACAACGCAACCAAAAGAGAGCAGCCGGCAAAATGATAATACCAGTGAGAGCAGTCATCGAAGCGGTGACAACAAGCGTGGAGGGAATCAACAGGCCAGAAATGGTAACCACTTTGGTGGTAATCAGGGCCAAAATAATAAGAATGGGCATTTCAAGAAGAGGAGATTCAACAATGATGGAAAGACGTCAGCACCAGCACCTGTCGTTAAGGAAGGAGAACGACCACCTATCATATGTTTCAAATGCGGAGGGGAGGGTCACATCAGTCCAAACTGCGCGATGCCGTCCAAAGCATGTTATAATTGTGGAAGAGAATGTCATTTAGCCCGATTTTGTCGTTTATCGAAGACAAATTCAGCTAGGATGGAGGCACCAAAGGCCGTCCCAGAAAAGTCAAAACCGGTTGTGCAAGGGAGAGCGTTTGTTGTGAACTCCCAGAAAGTAAGGAACCCGAATGAGGTCATCACGGGTAAGCTTATCATAAACTCTAACGAAGTCTATACTTTATTTGATACCGGTTCTACCCATTCTTTTATTTCTCCTACTTGCGCTTATCGATTAAATTTGATTCCGGGAAAATTAGACTTTGACTTAGCTATTGAAACTCCATTGGGAGAAACCTTCATTACATCCACGGTTTATAAGTCTTGTTTGGTTCAAGTTGGTACCCACACATTACCTGTCGATCTGATTTCATTAAAAATACTTGCATTTGACGTGATTCTAGGGATTGATTGGTTAACTACTCATCATGCAAAAATTGATTGTTTTCGTAAGGTTGTTAGCTTTCATATTCCTAATCGACCTATTATGCGAATTCAAGCAACCAAACCATTAAAATCAATCGCTGTCATCTCCAGCCATAAAGCTATTCGTTTATTGAAAAACGGATGTCAAGCTTTCTTAGCTCATGTCACAGATCTAAACAAAAATACGTCAGCTTTGAATGATATTTCTGTTGTTAATAAATTTCCTGACGTATTTCCCGAAGAACTTCCTGGCCTACCCCCAGAGCGTGAAATTGAATTTTGTATCGACCTTGAACCCGGTACAAAACCCATTTCCAAAGCCCCATATCGAATGGCTCCTATTGAACTTCAGGAGTTAAAGACACAACTGCAGGAATTGTTAGACATTGGTTTTATTCGTCCTAGTACTTCTCCTTGGGGTGCTCCTGTTCTGTTCGTGAAGAAGAAAGATGGGAGTATGCGACTTTGTATTGATTATCGGGAGTTGAATCATGTCACCATCAAAAATAGGTACCCATTGCCACGTATTGATGACCTGTTTGACCAGTTCCAAGGATCACAATTCTTTTCAAAGATCGATCTTCGTTCTGGATATCATCAGCTGAAGGTTAGAACTGAGGATATTCCAAAGACTGCCTTCAGAACTCGGTATGGGCATTATGAATTCTTAGTTATGTCTTTTGGATTAACTAATGCTCCTGCTGCCTTCATGGATATGATGAACAGGGTATTTAAGGAATATTTGGATTACTTTGTGGTCGTCTTTATCGATGACATCCTTGTTTATTCTAAAAGCCGTGAAGATCATGAGCAACACTTGAGGCTGGTGCTCCAAAAGCTTCGTGAATACAAACTTTATGCCAAGTTGAAGAAATGCGAGTTATGGCTGGAAGAGGTAGCATTCCTTGGGCACGTAGTATCAAGTCGTGGAATATCTGTTGACCCGGCAAAGATTGAAGCTATTCAAAGCTGGGAGCAACCTAAATCAGTAACCGAAGTACGTAGCTTTCTCGGTCTAGCTGGTTATTATCGGAGATTCGTGGAAGGATTTTCTCGAATCGCTACTCCATTAACTCAGCTGACTCGGAAAGATACAAAGTTCGGTTGGAGCGAAGAATGTGAGCAGAGTTTTCAAGAACTCAAGAGGAGACTCATTTCAGCACCTGTTCTAACAATACCATCTTGCTCGGAGGGATTTGTCATCTACAGCGATGCTTCGAGCAAAGGGTTGGGATGCGTTCTCATGCAATATAGAAAAGTCACAGCCTATGCATCAAGACAACTCAAGAAATATGAGAGGAATTATCCCACTCATGATCTAGAGTTGGCAGCTGTTGTTTTTGCACTTAAAATTTGGAGGCATTACTTGTATGGGGAGAAGGTGGAGATCTTTACGGATCATAAAAGCCTCAAATATTTCTTCACTCAAAAGGAACTCAACATGCGACAACGACGTTGGCTTGAACTGTTGAAAGATTATGATCATACCATTCAATATCATCCTGGAAAAGCGAACGTGGTAGCTGACGCATTGAGTAGAAGATCATATGCAAGTACCAGTGCGATATTGTCAACACAAAGACCCATTTTGTGTGATTTGAAAATGATGAAGATAGAGTTAAAGACTCCAGGGACCCATGTGATGATGACGAATATACGAGTAGAACCGACTTTAATCGATAAAGTTAAAGCTGCTCAAGCTACAGACCTGGAGCTGATGCGTATGAGGAAGAAAGTGCAAGAAGGTGCTATGCCGGAAGCAAGAATCGATGAAGAAGGAATACTTCGAGTCAACTCCAGACTTTGTGTTCCTAACAACCCTGATTTAAAGTATGAAATCATGATGGAGGTGCACAACACACCGTTTGCAATCCATCCTGGAAGTACCAAAATGTATCATGATCTTCGTCATACATTTTGGTGGAGCAATATGAAGAGAGAGATAGCGTTGTTTATCTCAAGGTGTCTAACTTGTCAACGAGTTAAAGCGGAGCATCAAGTACCAAAAGGTCCATTGCAACCACTTGAAATTCCAGAATGGAAGTGGGAGCACATTACCATGGATTTCGTTACCGGTCTTCCTAGGGTTTCTCAAGGTATTGATGCGATTTGGGTCATTGTTGATAGATTGACCAAGTCTGCTCATTTCTTACCGATACGAGAAACTTATACACTTGAACGTCTTGCTCGTATGTACATAAACGAGATTGTAAGACTGCATGGTATGCCAGTATCCATAGTTTCTGACCGAGACCCAAGATTCACTTCACGATTTTGGGTTAGTTTACAAAAAGCTATGGGCACGGAGTTACGATTTAGTTCAGCATATCATCCTCAGACGGACGGACAATCAGAGAGGACTATTCAAACTCTTGAAGATCTATTAAGACTCTGTGTCTTTGACTTCAAGGGAAGTTGGAACAAGTTCTTACCATTGGTGGAGTTTTCCTACAACAACAGTTATCAAGCAAGTATTGGCATGGCTCCATTCGAAGCATTGTATGGAAGAAAATGTCGTTCTCCAGTATGCTGGGATGAGGTGGGTGAAGCAACGTTGTTGGGACCAGAGTTGGTACGTATGACTACAGAAAAGATTCAAACGATCCGACAACGTATAAAAACCTCACAAGATCGACAAAAGAGTTATGCTGATCTTCATCGAAAGGACGTGGAATTTGATGTAGGAGATCATGTGTTCTTACGTGTTGCTCCATGGAAAGGAGTTACGAGATTTGGAAAGAGAGGAAAGCTCAAACCTCGATTCATCGGTCCATTTTTAATCCTCGATCGAGTAGGAACTGTGGCTTATAGACTCGCTTTACCGCCAAGTATGTCTCGTGTTCATAACGTTTTTCACATATCCATGTTACGCAAATATGTGGAAGACCCGAACCACATTATTGAGTTAGAACCGGACGAAATAGCGAAAGATTTGACGCATGAAGAAGTTCCTGTTCAAATCTTGGATAAGAAGGAACATATTCTACGCCCAAGGTTATACCTCAAGTCAAAGTTTTGTGGAGAAACCACGATGTTGAGAAAATGACTTGGGAGTTAGAATCTGAAATGAAATCAAGGTATCCTTACCTCTTCGACATACCAGGTACGTACCCTAATTTCGAGGGCGAAATTTCATAAGAAGGGGAGGTTGTAAGACCCCAACTTTTATAAATAAAGATGAATTTTCTATAAATATCATTTTTGAATATTATGGAGTTAATTTGATATAATGTTATAGTTGTGGGTAATATTTATAAATTTTGCAAAGTACGCAAGTTATTATATAATATTCGATTGGTCGGAAAATATTCGTTTTAACAGGGAATATTCGTACAACGACACAATCATTGGTGGACCCCACAACGGAATTATTGTCGGATTGAGAAAACGACAAAAATATTTTATTAAAAATAACGGCGGAAATTTTACCATTGTTACTGTTGAACTACTCGGTAGTAAAAGTACAGTAATACGTGTGGTTGCATAGTAGCACACGGTATTGATTATTAATGCTTATGTGAGAAGTCACTCAGTTTGATTCAATTATTGTCAGTTAATAATATGAATTATTTAGCGATAATGACGTTTTGTTTTATTCGTATTATTAACGTAATAAAACAGAAACATCTTTTTATATAAAACAGAATACTTTATTAAAGTTATTCTATAAATAGAATATATTATATTTTATTTAAAAGAATTTTCTTTAAATATGGACCGTCAGATTAAAGTAATCAATCTGGACCGTTCATGGATTAGTTACTATGCATTCTATTTTTCTATAAATAGCAGCTCATTCCTTCATTATTTCTTACGAATTCACTGAACTCTAGAGAGAGAAACTATAGAGAGAGAGAAGAAGAGTATTCTGCTACTTAACTACTTCCTTATTTCAGCTCTTCTTTAAAACGGTAAGGGGTGTTATTCTTTCTTATTCATGAAGAGAACTGTTGTTATTCCATTTCTTATTATTCTGTTGGAATAACCTGTATACGCGGTCTACCCTATACTTGGTGACATTCTTCTATTATTCTGTTGGAACATCCTGTCTGTGTGTTTTACACCGGACCTGGTTCCGTCTTGTTATTATTCTGTTGGAACATCCTGTCTGTGTGTTTTACACCGGACCTGGTTCCATTATTTATTATTCTGTCGGAATATCCTGTCTGTGTGTTTTACACCGGACCTGGTTCCATTATTTATTATTCTGTCGGAATATCCTGTCTGTGCGTTTACGCCGGACCTGGTTCCATTATTTATTATTCTGTTGGAATAACCTGTCTGTGCGGTCTATCGCATGCATGGTGATTTCTTTTGTTATTCCATTCTTTATTATACTCAGTTGGTTAAGTTTTGACTTCTATACTCCATGAAATTTGTGGAATATCCTTGATAATTGCGGTTCATCCAGTATCTTTTCATGAAAATATTCTTCTAAGTATTCTTGAATTTTACTCCACAAAGCAGTATCATGTTGACAATTTGGACGTTGTTAATTCTTGGATAAATTAATTCTTGAACTTGTTTTATTGAATTCTTATATCATTGTCATCATCCTCATGTTTATAAAATGTTGAAAGTCATCTGTGGCCTGTAGTGCATAGATGGACTTGGTATGATTATGACCAGGGATTATTCGGTATAATCATGACCGTAATGTTACAAATGATGTGGTAAAAGTCCTCATTGGCCCGTAGTGCATTGATGGACAGTTGTTGGCATGATCATGACCATTAATGAATATACGAATATCCTTGGCCGTAGTGCAGGGGTGATTCGATGATGTGAATTATTTTATTAAGCTGAGTCTCAGCGATCACAGTGTTGGAAAATCTTTTAAATCATAAAAGATAGTAGAGTTTATTTTCTACTTGACTCTTTTAATGGATTGCTTGTTCCGCTGCAGTTAAACTTGATGTCTATTATATTTTATCAGTTTAACATTGTTGAAGGCTAATGATAATTTATTCTGCATTATCTTAGTCATAATATTTCTTACTGGGCTAGTTGAGCTCACCCTTTCTTTCACTGTTCTCTTCAGGAAATGAGAACGTAGCTGGGACAAGTCGGGGAACGGAGTGATGGTCCGAATGATAGTATTAGTTAGTAGTCCTCACTATTCTATGTAATGGTGTGTTAATAAATGTAATGAGGACTCCTTTTGAGTATGAATACTCTCTAGAAGATAATATTTGTATTCAAACTCACAGTTTATGTTTTGTCGTATTGTACACGACAGTTGTATTAGTAAGTTGTATTTGTATTCTGTACTATGTATCTGACGACCCAAGATGGGTGATGTATACCTAATTTTGGGGGCGTCACAGTTGGTATCAGAGCTTAGGGATATGATCCCTGGCTAAGATGTGAGAATAGAACTAGGAGGGGAGAGACGGGGAATTCCTTCGCTAGTATGACCTACCTAAGTTTATTTGCATGGTATTTAATTGGTCGGTCATAATATAAGGATAAATATGACATATCAATTAATTTTATTTTGTGGCAGTATCTGAAAATGGCATCTGAGAATGTTGAGAATAGCAATGGAGCACAGGCGACTGTTGATTCACCACATATCAATAATCAGGATAATGTGCATCAGGAAGGTGACAATCCTCATGCAAACAACAACACTGACCAAATGATGAATGATCAAATGTTCAGAGGCTTTATGCAATTCATGCAACAACAGGTGAAAGCGGCTCCTGTCCACAACGTAGGTGGAAATACTGGAAACTCTCTGGCGGTCACCGCTAAACAGTTTAAGGAGCTGGGACCACCGGAGTTTAAGGGAGAACCCAAACCACTTGTAGCTGAAACATGGATAAAGCAGATCACCAAGATATTTGATGTCTTGGGTTGCTCCGAGGAGCAAAAGGTTCCCTTTGCCGCCTTTATGTTGCGAGGAGAGGCAGATTACTGGTGGGAATCGATAAAGCGTACTCAACCTGCCGCACTGAAGATGTCCTGGGAGAAGTTCCAAGAGCTGTTTAACGACAAATACTTTCCCGAGAGTATTCGTCACATGAAGGAGGTGGAGTTCATCAAATTGGAGCAGAATAATATGACCGTGTCGCAGTACGAGGTAAAATTTGCGGAGTTATCCCGGTTTGCGTCCCACCTGGTGGATAATGAAGAAAGAATGACGCGGATGTTTTTAAGAGGTTTGAAGCCGAAGATACGTCAACATCTTGTTTCTCATAAATTGTGTTTGTATTCAGATGTTGTAAATAGGGCTCAGTTGGTGGAGCGCGATAACGAGACAACGCAACCAAAAGAGAGCAGCCGGCAAAATGATAATACCAGTGAGAGCAGTCATCGAAGCGGTGACAACAAGCGTGGAGGGAATCAACAGGCCAGAAATGGTAACCACTTCGGTGGTAATCAGGGCCAAAATAATAAGAATGGGCATTTCAAGAAGAGGAGATTCAACAATGATGGAAAGACGTCAGCACCAGCACCTGTCGTTAAGGAAGGAGAACGACCACCTATCATATGTTTCAAATGCGGAGGGGAGGGGCACATCAGTCCAAACTGCGCGATGCCGTCCAAAGCATGTTATAATTGTGGAAGAGAAGGTCATTTAGCCCGATTTTGTCGTTTACCAAAGACAAATTCAGCTAGGATGGAGGCACCAAAGGCCGTCCCAGAAAAGTCAAAACCGGTTGTGCAAGGGAGAGCGTTTGTTGTGAACTCCCAGAAAGCAAGGAACCCGAATGAGGTCATCACGGGTAAGCTTATCATAAACTCTAACGAAGTCTATACTTTATTTGATACCGGTTCTACCCATTCTTTTATTTCTCCTACTTGCGCTCATCGATTAAATTTGATTCCGGGAAAATTAGACTTTGACTTAGCTATTGAAACTCCATTGGGAGAAACCTTCATTACATCCACGGTTTATAAGTCTTGTTTGGTTCAAGTTGGTACCCACACATTACCTGTCGATCTGATTTCATTAAAAATACTTGCATTTGACGTGATTCTAGGGATTGATTGGTTAACTACTCATCATGCAAAAATTGATTGTTTTCGTAAGGTTGTTAGCTTTCATATTCCTAATCGACCTATTATGCGAATTCAAGCAACCAAACCATTAAAATCAATCGCTGTCATCTCAAGCCATAAAGCTATTCGTTTATTGAAAAACGGATGTCAAGCTTTCTTAGCTCATGTCACAGATCTAAACAAAAATACGTCAGCTTTGAATGATATTTCTGTTGTTAATAAATTTCCTGACGTATTTCCCGAAGAACTTCCTGGCCTACCCCCAGAGCGTGAAATTGAATTTTGTATCGACCTTGAACCCGGTACAAAACCCATTTCCAAAGCCCCATATCGAATGGCTCCTATTGAACTTCAGGAGTTAAAGACCCAACTGCAGGAATTGTTAGACATTGGTTTTATTCGTCCTAGTACTTCTCCTTGGGGTGCTCCTGTTCTGTTCGTGAAGAAGAAAGATGGGAGTATGCGACTTTGTATTGATTATCGGGAGTTGAATCATGTCACCATCAAAAATAGGTACCCATTGCCACGTATTGATGACCTGTTTGACCAGTTGCAAGGAGCACAATTCTTTTCAAAGATCGATCTTCGTTCTGGATATCATCAGCTGAAGGTTAGAACTGAGGATATTCCAAAGACTGCCTTCAGAACTCGGTATGGGCATTATGAATTCTTAGTTATGTCTTTTGGATTGACTAATGCTCCTGCTGCCTTCATGGATATGATGAACAGGGTATTTAAGGAATATTTGGATCACTTTGTGGTCGTCTTTATCGATGACATCCTTGTTTATTCCAAAAGCCGTGAAGATCATGAGCAACACTTGAGGCTGGTACTCCAAAAGCTTCGTGAATACAAACTTTATGCCAAGTTGAAGAAATGCGAGTTCTGGCTGGAAGAGGTAGCATTCCTTGGGCACGTAGTATCAAGTCGTGGAATATCTGTTGACCCGGCAAAGATTGAAGCTATTCAAAGCTGGGAGCAACCTAAATCAGTAACCGAAGTACGTAGCTTTCTCGGTCTAGCTGGTTATTATCGGAGATTCGTGGAAGGATTTTCTCGAATCGCTACTCCATTAACTCAGCTGACTCGGAAAGATACAAAGTTCGGTTGGAGCGAAGAATGTGAGCAGAGTTTTCAAGAACTCAAGAGGAGACTCATTTCAGCACCTGTTCTAACAATACCATCTGGCTCGGAGGGATTTGTCATCTACAGTGATGCTTCGAGCAAAGGGTTGGGATGCGTTCTCATGCAATATAGAAAAGTCATAGCCTATGCATCAAGACAACTCAAGGAATATGAGAGGAATTATCCTACTCATGATCTAGAGTTGGCAGCTGTTGTTTTTGCACTTAAAATTTGGAGGCATTACTTGTATGGGGAGAAGGTGGAGATCTTTACGGATCATAAAAGCCTCAAATATTTCTTCACTCAAAAGGAACTCAACATGCGACAACGACGTTAGCTTGAACTGTTGAAAGATTATGATCATACCATTCAATATCATCCTGGAAAAGCGAACGTGGTAGCTGACGCATTGAGTAGAAGATCATATGCAAGTACCAGTGCGATATTGTCAACACAAAGACCCATTTTGTGTGATTTGCAAAGGATGAAGATAGAGTTAAAGACTCCAGGGACCCATGTGATGATGACGAATATACGAGTAGAACCGACTTTAATCGATAAAGTTAAAGCTGCTCAAGCTACAGACCTGGAGCTGATGCGTATGAGGAAGAAAGTGCAAGAAGGTGATATGCCGGAAGCAAGAATCGATGAAGAAGGAATACTTCGAGTCAACTCCAGACTTTGTGTTCCTAACAACCCTGATTTAAAGTATGAAATCATGATGGAGGCGCACAACACACCGTTTTCAATCCATCCTGGAAGTACCAAAATGTATCATGATCTTCGTCATACATTTTGGTGGAGCAATATGAAGAGAGAGATAGCGTTGTTTATCTCAAGGTGTCTAACTTGTCAACGAGTCAAAGCGGAGCATCAAGTACCAAAAGGTCCATTGCAACCACTTGAAATTCCAGAATGGAAGTGGGAGCACATTACCATGGATTTCGTTACCGGTCTTCCTAGGGTTTCTCAAGGTATTGATGCGATTTGGGTCATTGTTGATAGATTGACCAAGTCTGCTCATTTCTTACCGATACGAGAAACTTATACACTTGAACGTCTTGCTCGTATGTACATAAACGAGATTGTAAGACTGCATGGTATGCCAGTATCCATAGTTTCTGACCGAGACCCAAGATTCACTTCACGATTTTGGGTTAGTATACAAAAAGCTATGGGCACGGAGTTACGATTTAGTTCAGCATATCATCCTCAGACGGACGGACAATCAGAGAGGACTATTCAAACTCTTGAAGATCTATTAAGACTCTGTGTCTTTGACTTCAAGGGAAGTTGGAACAAGTTCTTACCATTGGTGGAGTTTTCCTACAACAACAGTTATCAAGCAAGTATTGGCATGGCTCCATTCGAAGCATTGTATGGAAGAAAATATCGTTCTCCAGTATGCTGGGATGAGGTGGGTGAAGCAACGTTGTTGGGACCAGAGTTGGTACGTATGACTACAGAAAAGATTCAAACGATCCGACAACGTATAAAAACCTCACAAGATCGACAAAAGAGTTATGCTGATCTTCATCGAAAGGACGTGGAATTTGATGTAGGAGATCATGTGTTCTTACGTGTTGCTCCATGGAAAGGAGTTACGAGATTTGGAAAGAGAGGAAAGCTCAAACCTCGATTCATCGGTCCATTTTTAATCCTCGATCGAGTAGGAACTGTGGCTTATAGACTCGCTTTACCGCCAAGTATGTCTCGTGTTCATAACGTTTTTCACATATCCATGTTACGCAAATATGTGGAAGACCCGAACCACATTATTGAGTTAGAACCGGACGAAATAGCGAAAGATTTGACGCATGAAGAAGTTCTTGTTCAAATCTTGGATAAGAAGGAACATATTCTACGCCCAAGGTTATACCTCAAGTCAAAGTTTTGTGGAGAAACCACGATGTTGAGAAAATGACTTGGGAGTTAGAATCTGAAATGAAATCAAGGTATCCTTACCTCTTCGACATACCAGGTACGTACCCTAATTTCGAGGGCGAAATTTCATAAGAAGGGGAGGTTGTAAGACCCCAACTTTTATAAATAAAGATGAATTTTCTATAAATATCATTTTTGAATATTATGGAGTTAATTTGATATAATGTTATAGTTGTGGGTAATATTTATAAATTTTGCAAAGTACGCAAGTTATTATATAATATTCGATTGGTCGGAAAATATTCGTTTTAACAGGGAATATTCGTACAACGACACAATCATTGGTGGACCCCACAACGGAATTATTGTCGGATTGAGAAAATGACAAAAATATTTTATTAAAAATAACGGCGGAAATTTTACCATTGTTACTGTTGAACTACTCGGTAGTAAAAGTACAGTAATACGTGTGGTTGCATAGTAGCACACGGTATTGATTATTAATGCTTATGTGAGAAGTCACTCAGTTTGATTCAATTATTGTCAGTTAATAATATGAATTATTTAGCGATAATGACGTTTTGTTTTATTCGTATTATTAACGTAATAAAACAGAAACATCTTTTTATATAAAACAGAATACTTTATTAAAGTTATTCTATAAATAGAATATATTATATTTTATTTAAAAGAATTTTCTTTAAATATGAACCGTCAGATTAAAGTAATCAATCTGGACCGTTCATGGATTAGTTACTATGCATTCTATTTTTCTATAAATAGCAGCTCATTCCTTCATTATTTCTTACGAATTCACTGAACTCTAGAGAGAGAAACTATAGAGAGAGAGAAGAAGAGTATTCTGCTACTTAACTACTTCCTTATTTCAGCGCGTCTTTAAAACGGTAAGGGGTGTTATTCTTTCTTATTCATGAAGAGAACTGTTGTTATTCCATTTCTTATTATTCTGTTGGAATAACCTGTATACGCGGTCTACCCTATACTTGGTGACATTCTTCTATTATTCTGTTGGAACATCCTGTCTGTGTATTTTACACCGGACCTGGTTCCGTCTTGTTATTATTCTGTTGGAATATCCTGTCTGTGTGTTTTACACCGGACCTGGTTCCATTATTTATTATTCTGTCGGAATATCCTGTCTGTGTGTTTTACACCGGACCTGGTTCCATTATTTATTATTCTGTCGGAATATCCTGTCAGTGCGTTTACGCCGGACCTAGTTCCATTATTTATTATTCTGTTGGAATAACCTGTCTGTGTGGTCTATCGCATGCATGGTGATTTCTTTTGTTATTCCATTCTTTATTATACTCAATTGGTTAAGTTTTGATTTCTATACTCCATGAAATTAGTGAAATATCCTTGATAATTGCGGTTCATCCAGTATCTTTTCATGAAAATATTCTTCTAAGTATTCTTGAATTTTACTCCACAAAGCAGTATCATGTTGACAATTTGGACGTTGTTAATTCTTGGATAAATTAATTCTTGAACTTATTTTATTGAATTCTTATATCATTGTCATTATCCTCATGTTTATAAAATGTTAAAAGTCATCTGTGGCCTGTAGTGCATAGATGGACTTGGTATGATTATGACCAGGGATTATTCGGTATAATCATGACCGTAATGTTACAAATGATGTGATAAAAGTCCTCATTGGCCCGTAGTGCATTGATGGACAGTTGTTGGCATGATCATGACCATTAATGAATATACGAATATCCTTGGCCGTAGTGCAGGGGTGATTCGATGATGTGAATTATTTTATTAAGCTGAGTCTCAGCGATCACAGTGTTGGAAAATCTTTTAAATCATAAAAGATAGTAGAGTTTATTTTCTACTTGACTCTTTTAATGGATTGCTTGTTCCGCTGCAGTTAAACTTGATGTTTATTATATTTTATCAGTTTAACATTGTTGAAGGCTAATGATAATTTATTCTGCATTATCTTAGTCATAATATTTCTTACTGGGCTAGTTGAGCTCACCCTTTCTTTCACTGTTCTCTTCAGGAAATGAGAACGTAGCTGGGGCAAGTCGGGGAACGGAGTGATGGTCCGAATGATAGTATTAGTTAGTAGTCCTCACTATTCTATGTAATGGTGTGTTAATAAATGTAATGAGGACTCCTTTTGAGTATGAATACTCTCTGGAAGATAATATTTGTATTCAAACTCACAGTTTATGTTTTGTCGTATTGTACACGACAGTTGTATTAGTAAGTTGTATTTGTATTCTGTACTATGTATCTGACGACCCAAGATGGGTGATGTATACCTAATTTTGGGGGCGTCACAATAAGTCTTGAGATAAGTATCTCTACTATACCAGTGAGCTACATAGTATATTGGATTTTGATAAATTGACTGAATTGCTGATACAGCATGACAACATGGGATGCCAGTAAGGTCCCACACTCTACATGCACAAGTTCTATCATTAAGATTCACAGTAAATGCTCTACCTCTTTCCTTGACTTGGAATGAGATTTTGCCATCCCAAAGTGGATCACAATGGGCAGAGGCAATGATGACAGCATCAAGTTTCTTCATAATTCTTGGACAAATTAAATCCTCTGACTTAAGCATAACATCCCTTTTCTGATGCAATCTCACCATGATTTGATCATGAATTTCCTGAAGCATTGTTAGAACTGCATGTACCTAGACAATGGTAGATATAAGAGTAAGTAAGTTAGTAATAATGCAAGAACTGGAGTAAGTAAATTAGTAAGTAGGTTAGTAATAATGCAAGAACATTACAATAATGTACCTAGATTTGATAATCCAAGCATTGAAGCATTCAGACATGTTATTCTCAACATTATCAACCTTTGAATGAGTCCCAAAATAAGCCTTAGACCAAACCTTTGGGTCTTGCTCCACAATCTTATCATGTGCAGGGCCAGAAAGCCTCTTAATCTCCCCTATTGTTCTCTTATGTGATTGATCATGAGTTGCACATGAAGCTTCCCAAAATAATCTCTTTAGTGCCTGTGAAGTGAACATCTTCCTCCAGTTAGAATAAATGTGTATAGCACAATTTCTATGCTCAACATAAGGAAGCAGTTCACATATGGCATTCTTCAAACCCTGTACAACACAAACTGGAGTTAGTAAAGCATATGCAGTTATTAAAACAGAGGCAATTAGTAAAACAGAGACATTTATAGTAAATATATACCTTTTGTTGGTCACTGATTATAGTAAATCCATAGCCTTCACCAAGTTTAAGGTCATCAGCCAACAACTCCAAAAACCATCTCCAATTGTCACCATTTTCAGTTTCTACAACAGCCATAGCTACAAGGAACATTTGATTGTTCCCATCCCTTCCCACAGCAGATAATAGTTGACCCCTACATACAGTTTTTAAGAAACAACCATCCAATCCAAGAATTGGCCTACAACCCTCTCTCCAAGCTTTCTTTAAGCTATCATAGCAAACATAAAATCTCTTGAACTTGACCTCATTTTCAGGATTCAGCCTAGTGGTTTTGATGTTGACTGTATTCATTTTGTTACTTCTCAAAATCTCTGCCCCAAAATCCCAAACCCTTGAATAATGTTCCTTCATAACTGTATGTATACTTGCCAAAGCTAAATTCCTGACCCTCATACACTTCACAAGTGTAACATCCAATTTTAATTTAATTTTAATCTCCTCTTGCATGTCCTTCAACCTCCAGTTTGGATTTTTCCTTATCCTCTTTCCATAAAACTCTGCCAAAAATTTGGTGTTTGCCAACTTGTTTTTAAAACTGTACACACAGTTATGTGTGTCCAGTATTGACTTAATTTGCACATTCTCAGTTCCTTGAATGTAACTAGCCCACAGTTTCCAAGTACAGCCCTTATCACACCTAACCTGCACTCTTTCCTTGTCGTTTACCTTGTACCACAACTTCCTGCCATTAGCAATTGAATAGTCTCTAATGGCAGTCTTGAATTCTTTAAAATTAGTAAAAGTTTGATAGTGTGCAAACTTTATGTGCTTTCTCTTTGTTTTTGGGTTAAAAACATCACAATGCAGAGGCTTTTTCTTTTTTACAAGGGGACCCACAAAACCAAGGTCTTCATCTTCACTACTTTCTGATGGGGACCTTAATACATTACTATCTTCATACTCACTATGCCAATCACTATCATCATCAGAGTCACTGACATTATCTCCCTCACTATTTCTATCAACCTCTTCCATAACATCATTCACTAACCTATCACCCTCAGCCTCAACACCTTCTGCACTTCTATCACCCCCAGCCTCAACACCTTCTGCCCCTTCATCATCTCTCTCATTCCCTGTTTCTTCAGCCTCTTCACCTTGACCTGCCCCCTCAACATCACCCTCAACACCCTTAGTATTATCATCACCTACATCCCCATCAACAAAGTTTGTTTCATCACTTTCACCTGCCTCTGTTTCAACTCTAGCCATCTCTGCTTTGTAATCCCTGCAACTCTTCCTAGCCTCTAATAATTCTTCATCACTACTTAATATTTCACCATCACTTTGTGCATCGCTACTATTCGAGTCCCCAATCACAATTGGTGTATCATCACTTTTTTTATTTGATTTCTGATTCATTCTAATTCTATTACTCTTCCTCCTCTGATTATTCATAGTCTCCTTCAAACCTGCCCTTTGCTTAGTCCTCTTTGACATCTGCCTATTAGCACTAGTACTCCCCTTATTATTATCTTCTGTATTAGGGGGTTGAGTAATAGATGTTGCAACTTGTTCATTCACATCAGGTGGTTCAATCACAACTCCTCCTTCATTCACAAATACATGATCAACAAAAAATTCCAGAACACCAAAAGGGAGACACACTTTTACCATGTCTCTAATACTGTCATCATCATGCACCAATCTATAACCACTTTCAGTAGTTTGACCATTATTCTTATAAAAAAACCTTAGCATTGCTATCATAATCTAAAGCTTCAGCAAACCCCCTAATTGCAGTCATGCAGATGAAATCAACATCAACACAGGGATAAATTTCAACCTTACCTCCCTTATACTCAGTTTTAGGCTGATTAATAAATTTGCCTCCATAGTGAACATGCAACTGACAAATCCGACTCATTCTGTGAAAACGAAAACAATACAAAAAAATTATAAAATATTAGTAAAGTACATGGGGGGACCGAAGAAGACAACAATGACAAAAATAAAATCCCATGGACCACATGTCGGATATATAAAGTCCAAAAAGATGGAGAAAACATCAAGACAAACAAGATGGCTACATCAGATTAAAAACCCCTAATTTAACCGTACCCATTCCCAACCAACCCATGTGCACAAACCCTAAATTAAAGAAATATAGCTTACCTCACAGAAGATTCGCACTAGTAGATTCGTATCCAAGACCAATATTCGCATCAAAGACCAAGATTCGCCAGCAAGAAGAGAAATTCGCGCCTGAATCTTCTCTCTCCTTCACTCCTTCGCGCGTTTTCCTTTTCTGTCTCTGTCTGGCCTTAGTCGACCAAATTGTTTTTAAGCACTGAGTTTCCACCGTGGCCATGACAAGGACTAACCCACGTGATGTAAATGATGTGTCATTAGAAGTGGGGTAGGTTATATCTGATGTCACATGTAAGACCCCAACTTTTATAAATAAAGATGAATTTTCTATAAATATCATTTTTGAATATTATGGAGTTAAATTGATATAATATTATAGTTGTGGGTAATATTTATAAATTTTGCAAAGTACGCAAGTTGTAATATAATATTCGATTGGTCGGGGAATATTCGTTTTAACAGGAAATATTCGTACAACGACACAATCATTGGTGGACCCCACAACAGAATTATTGTCGGATTGAGAAAACGACAAAAATATTTTATTAAAAATAACGGCGGAAGTTTTACCATTGTTACTGTTGAACTACTCGGTAGTAAAAGTACAGTAATACGTGTGGCTGCATAGTAGCACACGGTATTGATTATTAATGCTTATGTGAGAAGTCACTCAGTTTGATTCAATTATTGTCAGTTAATAATATGAATTATTTAGCGATAATGACGTTTTGTTTTATTCGTATTATTAACGTAATAAAACAGAAACATCTTTTTATATAAAACAGAATACTTTATTAAAGTTATTCTATAAATAGAATATATTATATTTTATTTAAAAGATTTTTCTTTAAATATGGACCGTCAGATTAAAGTAATCAATCTGGACCGTTCATGGATTAGTTACTATGCATTCTATTTTTCTATAAATAGCAGCTCATTCCTTCATTATTTCTTACAAATTCACTGAACTCTAGAGAGAGAAAATATAGAGAGAAACTATAGAGAGAGAGAAGAAGAGTATTCTGCTACTTAACTACTTTCTTATTTCAGCTCTTCTTTAAAACGGTAAGGGGTGTTATTCTTTCTTATTCATGAAGAGAAATGTTGTTATTCCATTTCTTATTATTCTGTTGGAATAACCTGTATACGCGGTCTACCCTATACTTGGTGACATTCTTCTATTATTCTGTTGGAATATCCTGTCTGTATGTTTTACACCGGACATAGTTCTATTTTTGTTATTATTCTGTTGGAACATCTTGTCTGTGTGTTTTACACCGGACCTGGTTCCGTCTTGTTATTATTCTGTCGGAATATCCTGTCTGTGCGTTTACACCGGACCTGGTTCCATTATTTATTCTGTCGGAATATCTTGTCTGTGCGTTTACGCCGGACCTGGTTCCATTATTTATTATTCTGTCAGAATATCCTGTCTGTGTGTTTTACACCAGACCTGGTTCCATTATTTATTATTCTGTCGGAATATCCTGTCTGTGCGTTTACGCCGGACCTGGTTCCATTATTTATTATTCTGTTGGAATAACCTGTCTGTGTGGTCTATCGCATGCATGGTGATTTCTTTTGTTATTCCATTCTTTATTATACTCAATTGGTTAAGTTTTGACTTCTATACTCCATGAAATTAGTGAAATATCATTGATAATTGCGGTTCATCCAGTATCTTTTCATGAAAATATTCTTCTAAGTATTCTTGAATTTTACTCCACAAAGCAGTATCATGTTGACAATTTGGACGTTGTTAATTCTTGGATAAATTAATTCTTGAACTTGTTTTATTGAATTCTTATATCATTGTCATCATCCTCATGTTTATAAAATGTTGAAAGTCATCTGTGGCCTGTAGTGCATAGATGGACTTGGTATGATTATGACCAGGGATTATTCGGTATAATCATGATCGTAATGTTACAAATGATGTGATAAAAGTCCTCATTGGCCCGTAGTGCATTGATGGACAGTTGTTGGCATGATCATGACCATTAATGAATATACGAATATCCTTGGTCGTAGTGCAGGGGTGATTCGATGATGTGAATTATTTTATTAAGCTGAGTCTCAGCGATCACAGTGTTGGAAAATCTTTTAAATCATAAAAGATAGTAGAGTTTATTTTCTACTTGACTCTTTTAATGGATTGCTTGTTCCGCTGCAGTTAAACTTGATGTCTATTATATTTTATCAGTTTAACATTGTTGAAGGCTAATGATAATTTATTCTGCATTATCTTAGTCATAATATTTCTTACTAGGCTAGTTGAGCTCACCCTTTCTTTCACTGTTCTCTTCAGGAAATGAGAACGTAGCTGGGACAAGTCGGGGAACGGAGTGATGGTCCGAATGATAGTATTAGTTAGTAGTCCTCACTATTCTATGTAATGGTGTGTTAATAAATGTAATGAGAACTCCTTTTGAGTATGAATACTCTCTAGAAGATAATATTTGTATTCAAACTCACAGTTTATGTTTTGTCGTATTGTACACGACAGTTGTATTAGTAAGTTGTATTTGTATTCTGTACTATGTATCTGACGACCCAAGATGGGTGATGTATACCTAATTTTGGGGGCGTCACATCACATGTTTCTGTTAAAAGTCAACTCATTTAACGGAATTTGTAACGATTTGATAAATTTTTGTAGTTTAATGAGTCGATTGTAAAAAATTTCAGTTCAGTGATGCATTTGTAAACCGAGGTTAAGTAGAGTAGGGAAAAGTGTATATAACCCCTAATTTTTTAGATTGCAAGTCCAAAATCTGTACACAATAATATAGATAATTTTATCCCTTAATTATGCAATCCCCCTACTTATTGTAGTACATTTGGAAAGTAAATCAATCATTATCCTTTAATTATGCATTCCCCCTACTTATTTGGAAAGTAAATCAATCATTATCCCAAATTATTCCTTTAGAATAATATCTAAAATTATAATACTATTAAAATTTTAATTGATTGAGATATGTAGTTAATTTAAGTAATTAGAATTATTGTTTATTATAAATTATTTTATTATTTTTAATATTTATTATTATTACTATTTTTGGTGTAGCAAAATTTTACAAAAAAAAAATTAGGGGAAGAAGCCCGCGGGCCTGGCCAACCCGGGCCACGGGCCTCACATTTTCAGCCCGCCAAAACCTGGGCCTTTTTAGCCAGACCCGTTTTTGGCCCGCCCGCCCGCTCGCCCGTTTGCCACCTCTAATCAAAATGATAGTCTCTCTCACACCCACTCACTATTGATGTGAGATGATAGATCGTGTGGAAATATCAATTTTTTATATGAAAATATCTGTTCCCTTTCTAATTTCCACTATTCTCTTTCAGCTATCCAGTCACCCATTTGTATTTTTTTAATGTATATATATATATATATATATTCATATGTATTCTCTCATTACCTTGTCTATATGTATTCTCTTGTTCATGGCATCTCCTAAACCGCATATCTCTCTCTCTCTCTCTCAAGTATATTGTTTATATCGAACTGAAAAAGAATGTTTGGAGACTTGTGTGATAAATCCAGAAAAGTGTGTAGTAATCCTGTGTACATAATATTAATGCATATCAAAATGATGTCGTCTGGGTAAATAATATTCCTTGCCTTTCAATCTGTGTATTAGTTTATATTTTTTACTTGGTAACTTTCTTCTATTTTTACTTGCATCCGTTCCCATTATACAAGTCTCTATGTTTTTCGACTTACACAGTGTATGTGTACTGAAAAGTAGAAAATAATAATAATAATATAATTCCCTACTATACTGTGGCTTCCAAACTACAATGCTTCATTCATTCATGTTCAGTTAGTGAAGGGAATAATTTCTTATTCAAATTATTAGTAAAAGCCTTCTTCCTAGAAATTATCTCATTAATATATTTATATATATCTCATTAAATGGTCCCTACACTCTTTTTTTTCTTTTTCTTTCTCTTCGATGGTCAGGTCACTTTCAATTCAAAATTTTTAATTCACAAACCGACGTGTTTCATATTGTTGAATACACTTGTTGGCTTCTCATTTTTTATTTCTTCATAAACTAACAATTTAGAGAGCTTACTTTTTTAAGCCAAGGCATCTAATTTCATTGGTGGAAGTCCAAATCAATACTTCCGATCATGGCTTAACTAGAGTACAAATCATCTCATCAGAGAGAGGGAGTTGACCAAACCAAACCATAGAGTTATGAAATGAGGAAGAAGTAGCAAGAATTTCATAATTCACAGTTTCAAAACATACAGCAGCTTCAAATTAGGTGAAGTTTGGCTTGGTCTATTGTCAACAGCTTTTCTTCATCTTCTAACAGGTCTTTCTAATAATTTCTTCATATAAACTTTAGTCCAGTTCTACACTAGTAGATGTTTTGGGGAAGTCAAGGCTTGGGCTTGCCTTTTGTTTCACAAATGCTAGTAGCTAGCTAGGTTCTATTCGGTATTTATCAGCCTGTTCAAATCTAGATCACAAGTGTTATCATGGGAAGGAACACTGAAGATCAGATTATCATACAGAAGAGATCAAAGGTGAGTACTTTGTGTTATATTTTTCAGTACAAAGTCTTTATCAAATTCCAAAGTTTAACAAGAATTGCAATTCTGACAATAACAAATCAGGCAAGTATGGAAATTGATTTGAGAAAAGCTCTGCTCAATTCTATGCCCAAATCACCAATTGAAAATGGCAGGCCAAGTAGTATGGTTATAAAGGTAAATTACATACAATTGTCTTCTTTTCATCCGTCTAAAAATCAGGTGCTGATATATTGAAAATATTTGGTATCAATAGAAAGCTCACACGGTGATTCCGGCTCACATAGTGGCAGAAGCTATATCAACACTCCATGGTCTTGACCTGAGATGGTCGGGGCCCATAACACCAACTGAAATGAATTATGTTGAACAGTATGTTCTAGCCAAGTACCCAGAATACTCAAATGCCCTTGTTGAAGGAGGAGAAAAGACCGATCTTTATGATCTTTGCATCAAAGAAGAGCCTTCGGAGCCATCGCCTGAAGACAAGCGAAAATCGCCTAGAGGTGGTTTCCGAGACTCGCTCAGTCCATCATTTGGAAGCAACCATCCGGATCTAGACAAAACCCAGTTGGAACCATCAAGGTTGCTCGACGTTCTCACAAAGAAATCCTCCTTTTTAGGGAGTTTCATCTCCATCCCTGAAATCCAAGCTCGTAATAAAGTGTTAAAACAGTGTGGATTACCTGATGAGGAGTACCTTGTTATCTTCACTTCAAACTACAAGGATGCAATGATGCTTATTGGAGAGAGCTACCCCTTCTTCAGGGGAAATTACTACATGACAATCATCAAGGAAGGAGATGATTACATAAGGGAATTCGCGAGTTACAAGGAATCTAAAGTGATTGCAGCACCTGAAACTTGGTTGGATTTGAGGATCAGGGGATCACAACTCAGCCAGTACTTCAGGAGGAAGAGTAAGCACAGCCCAAAGGGTCTATTTTCATATCCGGCTGATGTGAACGGCACTCGTTACTCCATGCATTGGGTTTCTGAAGCGCATCGGAACTCATGGCATGTTCTGCTTGATGCCACCGCATTGATTGTGGGGGAGGATCGACTGAACCTCGCGCTCCACAGGCCAGACTTTGTTCTGTGCAGTCCTGATAATACTCGTGCTCACCCTTCAAAGATCACCTGCCTCTTGGTCAGGAGGAGATCTTTTGATACAACTAGCATCAGCTCAAGCATATGATGAGTAAAGGGTTTACGAGAAATATACGTCTGTTTACATTGCCTATGGAATCCATACATAGTTGTTGCACTCTATCCTTGGTAACAAGACTGACCTTGACCGACAATGCTGACATTGATAAACACTTATGGAAGGATTGTTCGTAGTTGCTGAAGATTACCGAAGATGGTGTTCTTCAGTACAGTAGCTGGTAGACAGACATGGTTCCGAGTACCTGGTTACAGCAACCCCTGAATTGCCTTAACTTCTTAATAAAAACACTCAACCTCACTTCACATATTTTTTGCATAATTCAGGTTTTATGATCAAGGGTCACTAGGTAAAAGTTATGCAATCCCACAGAAATTGACTGAAAATAACGTCTTAGCGCTATTGCAACCCCATGTTTCACATAAGAAGATTTGCATCGAATATAATCTAGTGTGTTTCTTTAGTAATATCTTTTATCAAAACAAAGCAGGTACCATAAATGACGCAGGGTGTGATACTTGTATCTGCAACAAATTTTCTTTTGTACATGTAATTATATGTTATTTGGCTTTGAAAGGTCAAACTTTAAAGACATCTTGTATGAAAATCTCCATAATAGATGCCAGATATGAGAAAACATGAATTCATTTTGTAAGATACTATAGATGAGGTAACTTCAGAGTCTTGACTCCACAAACCTTAGTAAACTTAATGTGTGTATACCATACTTCAACTCAGCTGTCAATTAATGCATAGCAAAAGATTAAATTCCAGTTTATTATGAACCCATTAACTCAACTTTAATGATCCTACCTTTGCCACCACCTCCACTGCCTTCAGATATTGTCCTCACAATTTTTTGTGGATCATTATTGTGACATAAATAGCACAAGTAGCTTTGTTCTCGGCCTAATGTCTGAGCATAAACTAAAACTCAAGAACTAAAACTCTAAGGGTACATGAATCATAATACTACCATACCATGCTATGGTTAAGTTTTGAGTTAAACCACTAACTACAAAACATCACAGGGTAGAGCCCAACTTTGGACCACAATTTAGATAAGACTTAACATATAATCTGAGAATCTTATAGAAACATTGGCAACCAAAACAGGCCGGAGTTCAGCTTTATGAGACCAAGTTGCTTTGAATCTCGGCCCTTCTGCCAACAGAGAATACTACCATGGCTACATGGTAAATCTAATTCAGGTGCCTTATTGTAGAAACCACGTGGAGCCACGTCAAAAATAGCATCAGAAGATATAATCAAAACTGTTGTTTGCTTACCAAAGCAAAGATGCTCTCTGAAGTGGGCAACAACAATAACCCCATTCCTAAATGTGGTACATTCTTGAAACCACCAACAAAGATTCCAAATTTGATTCAAGAAACCCCAAGGTATTGACTTTTTGACAGAAATGGGAACCTTACGATCAATTCAAACATACTTTCCATGGAGAGCAAAATATAATACAAATTGCTAGAGGCATAAACACAACTGCTTAACTGCATAAAAAGAAAACTACAATTAGTCCACGCATTTATTAAGAATAAAACAGATAACAAACTTTTAATCCAAAAGCCTGCCGGCACCCTTTTGCTAAACCAATACTTGCTACGTACAATACCTAAAACCAGATATGCTGACACTGAAGCTCAATAAGAAGATCTCCCGTCACCCTCAGTAATAACATCTTTAAATGCCCCACCACTGGGGATCATAGGCAAAACATGCTCCTGATGCGGTACAATAACGTCCAATAGGTATGGCCCAGGATAATCCAACATCTTCTGGATGGCAGCCCTAAGATCTCCCTTATTTGTCAC
Organism: Panax notoginseng; assembly: GCA_016801055.1. NCBI lineage: Eukaryota > Viridiplantae > Streptophyta > Magnoliopsida > Apiales > Araliaceae > Panax > Panax notoginseng. Next base: position 28,027,291 of record CM029013.1, on the reverse strand, counting down.
GCGAGCAGCTTCTATATTACACCCTTCCGCAAACTTCAACATATTAGGAAATATCTCAGACTCATTGGCTGGGTCACCCAAGTAAGTATGTGCCCTGTTAGACTTATAGAACCGATCCTCCCATTGCACGACCATACCCAAATGCTGATTATTCAGCAGCATAATCTTAATTGGCAGTTTGGCCGCCTGTATTGTTGCCAACTCTTGGACATTCATGATAAAACTTCCATCCCCATCGATGTCAACAACAACACAATCAGGTCTTCCAACAGCAGCTCCAATAGCAGCAGGCAATCCAAAACCCATAGCGCCTAAACCACCTGACGTCAGCCATTGTCGTGGCCTATTGTACTTGTAAAATTGGGCTGCCCACATCTGATGTTGCCCTACACCAGTACTTATAATTGCATTCCCATTTGTTAACTCATGAAGAACCTGAATTGCATATTGTGGGGGAATAGCTTCTCCAAAAGTCTTGAAAGTCAAGGGGTTATTCGTCTTCTGCTCGTTTAACTCCTCCCTCCATGCTGAAAAATCTGCCTTAAAGCTCCCTCCTTTCATCTCCAATATCTTGTTCAAACCCTCTAATGCCAACTTCACATCTGTACAAACAGATACATGGGGTGTCTTATTCTTCCCTATCTCTGCGGAATCAATATCAATGTGAACAATCTTAGCCCGGCTTGCAAAAGCTTCGAGCTTTCCTGTCACTCTATCATCAAACCGAACCCCAAAAGCAAGCAACAAATCACTCTTATCCACAGCATAATTAGCATAAACAGTACCATGCATTCCAAGCATTTGAAGTGACAACTCATCCGAACAAGGATACGCTCCAAGACCCATTAAAGTACTTGCCACCGGGATCCCCGTAAGCTCCACAAACCTCTTCAACTCCTCACTAGAATTCAAACACCCACCTCCCACATACAAAACCGGCATTTTGGACTCCGAGATTAACCTAATAATCTGTTCTAGAAGCCCTGAATTGGGCAACTTTGGCAATCTAGACAGGTAACCGGGTAATCTCATTGGCTGATCCCAGTTGGGCACCACTAATTGTTGTTGTATATCTTTTGGAATATCAATTAAAACGGGTCCGGGTCGACCCGAGGAGGCCAAAAAGAAAGCTTCTTTCACAATTCTCGGAATATCCTCTACGTCTAAAACAAGATAATTGTGCTTAGTGATTGATCTCGTTACCTCAACGATTGGGGTCTCTTGGAAGGCGTCCGTGCCAATCATTCTTCGAGGGACTTGACCGGTGATTGCAACGATGGGTACGCTGTCGAGGAGAGAGTCGGCGAGGCCGCTGACCAAATTAGTGGCACCGGGTCCGGAGGTGGCGATGCAAACGCCGGGTCGTCCGGTGGCACGTGCATAACCCTCTGCGGCGAAAACGCCGCCCTGTTCGTGGCGAGGAAGGATGTTTTCAATGGTTTCGGAGCGCGTCAAGGCCTGGTGAATCTCCATTGAGGCGCCGCCGGGGTAAGCGAAAACATGTTTCACGCCTTCGCGTTCTAGGGCTTCGACGAGGACATCGGAGCCCTTTCTGGGTTCATCCGGGTGGTAGCGGGAAGTGAAATCTTGCGACGGCGTAGTGGTGGTTGAGTTTGAAGCGGGTTTAGAGAGGACATTTGTGACGCGTAGGGGCTGGCGGCGGAGGAGAGTTGAATTTATGGAGTTGTTTGGGAAGGGGAGGTTGAATCTTGATATAGGTTTCCAAATTTTGGAGTAGGAGATGGGAGGAGGCTTGGTAGTTGAGGGTTTTGCAGCGGTAGCCGCCATTGTAGAATGCGGAGAGAGATAACGGAGTATGTAGTATTAGCAGGGTTCTGGGATGACTACTGGAGTCAAGTGGAGGGGGAGATGAATGGTGAAGAAAGATCGAATTCAGATCATAAAGATGGATAGATATTTATATTATAAGTATATTGGAGCATGTGAGACGTTATTTTATTTTTATGGTTTCTTTCAAGAGTAAACACTGCATGAATTATGTTATGTGTCGGTTAGTTATGAGATAAAAAGTATTTCTTTTTAACAAAATTAAAATCGGTGACTGTTGAAGTGGAATTTGTTGTTTTAGTAAAAATATTTATTTCAATAGATCACCAAACACAAACAGGCTCTTACATAACATGGGAACTCCCCCGCACACCCCCCACTCCCACCCCCACCCCCACCCCCACTCCCACTCCCACTCCCCACCCCTAAAATAAAATAAAATAAAATAAAATCATTACTGATCAATGGTTGCCCACATCATACAGGGGAAAGGAAGAAAAGGGAGAGATGTAGATTGATCATTGATGTACACAGGATGGAAGAAAATAAAGAGATTCTTTTTCTTCTACATTTTGTTAACCACTTCCCATCCTCTTGCCTGCAAAACTTTACACAAAGTTCAGTCAGTACTACTATCCTTATTCCAAAATTACATGCAGAAGATCTATTTCCATAAGCATAAAATTTATGCCAACCAGTACATATGTCCCCTATTTCTAGTTAAGAAGCCCAAAGAAAATAAAACAAAACAACCAAGTACTCAGTTAACCATTATCATTATATACGTAAAATTTGATACAATTGCAGACTGCTGCTGAAGTAAAGGATGCTCGAGTCAAAATTTGATACGCATACTGAAGTAATTAAAGTAGTAGAAGAAGAAAAATACTCTCAGCCTCTCAAGTGAATTTTCTAAATCAACTATTACTTAATTGTTATAAACAGCACTTTATGGTTTATTATCCAAAAGCTCAGTGTAGCCAAATGCCAACTGATACCACTGGGACGCAGGCACATATTCACAATCATTAACCAGGATTTCTAAGAGGCCATAAAACCCCCTGTGCTCATCTAGCTCCAGCACATTAGCTCATGCAGTTGGAACAACTTCCAAGCGACAATAAGCACGAAAAGTGTGGTAAACATCAATATGAGGAGTGAAATTAGCATTACCATATGATGGCAAGAAAGTAATTTCATTCTTGTTATTTATGTTTATTCCCTCCGTCACATAGAATCATCAATTTCCAACATTATAAATTAGGTTGCAACAAAATACATCTCATTTGTAGCCAACAGTACAAAAAATTGACCCTAACCAATACATTCAATCAAAGCATAGCAAGCCTACAGCTACAGAAGCGCTGCCAAAGGGTAATCCATCATTTATGCCATGCCTCCACTCGTGGCTGTCCGAATTATCTGGAACAAAGCTGGCAGAGGGAAAAAGTAGAAGCTTTATCAGAAAAGGTAACAACAAATCCTTATCTGCTTTTAATTATTTAATTTTGAGAGGGGGCTGGGAAGACAAAATACCAAAGGACAACTGGACAAGTATCTGCTTCAAGTAACAGATAAAAATACTTGTACTAATACAATAACACTATAATAGCATCTGGTTGAAGCATGCTAGTAATATATAAGAATACGCCATGAAAAACAAGCAGGCAATGTGACATATTTAAGCTACACTCATCCTACACATGCCAAGCATGCTCCATCCTGAACAGTCGATGTACAACCCTAGTCAGGTCATTCAACATCTGCACATCAAAGTCTTGGCCTCACGTAAAATTATCACCAAAAAGACAACAGAGCTCAATTAAGGTCAGTTTAACCCCTCTCATTTCCAAATCAAAAAAGATTCCTGGATTCGGTTATCTATCATCATCAAGAAAGAAAGAGAAATCCCGAAAAATCTTTCAATAAATGACAAATGACAAATAACCCGCCATAACATCAATTGATCTGTCGTCCAATTTCTTTTTAGCAAAGTCAGCATTCTGTATTTTATTTCTTTTGGTGGTGGGGGGTTGGGAGGCGGGTAAGGACAGGTGTTGACCGATGGCCCCAATTTCTGGTAGGTCAAAAGCAAGACTGAAGGAGCTGCTGTCTATGTTTACACTTCATCAAAACCAAAGTTTCTTTAATATTTACTACAACTTTGATTTATGGCAAATATATTGTATTCCCAAAAAAAAACATAATGTTACCATACTATAGAATCTATCCTGTCCAATGCCATTTATCCATGAAAGTTGTACTATGTAAGAAAATCATAGTGGCATTTAATCAAGGAAAGAAACTCACATGATCCAATGACAACAAATATGAAGAACCCAATGACCATAGGCCCCACAGGATAAGAACTTCCTTTCTTTGTTGTCGACTCAGGCACTGCGCCTCTCTTTTTGATGTTCTTCTCAAACCTCTCAATTTTCCTATCTGCTAGACGCCTGGAGGTCGTCTGTAGATGTAACAAAAAAATAATAGAAGTAGATAAACCATTAGTTTAAGGAAGAGAATAGGAATGATAACTGATAGAAGTCATTACTTGAATGCTCCAAAAGACCTTAAAGAGTTTTTCTTCATTTTTCTTTTTCTTTTTGGATGGTGGATTTGAAAAGGGAGATGAAGGAGGGAGGGGAGAGAGGAGGGAGGGGGCAGGAAGAAAAATTCAGTATTAAATTTTCTCTATACTAGACAAACATCACCAGCAAATAAACGGAACAGCTTCAAATGAAAAACAAAATTTTGATTTCCTAATACTTGTCTGTTTTGCTTTTTATGAAGTTCTTAAACTGAGCTAATTGGATATCCCCAGAATTGGAGGTTAAAGTTATAAGTATGAATTTTAAATTCAAGAATCCCTCTCACTATCATGAAGAAAATGACTTTGTGTTTACAATAGAAGAACAATCTTCTAGTTATAAAATTACATATTCATGGATCCAAATTTTATTTCTTTGACATTTTTCGACGACTTCACTCATGTTATTTTTTTCTCATTCTAGTTATAGACTTATTTAATCCTTGCAATATTCTATCTTTAAGACATTGTGACATTCCTGGTATGGTTATATTATTAATACCTTGAAACAAAGAAATTATATGACCAATGGCATGATTATATAAAACCCATCTGAAAATGAAACTACAAAAATTGGAACTCATATAATGAGTTTCTCATATAACTTTTTCTTTTTTCTGGATACAGGATACAAGCCTCCAGTTCTCAGAATCAACCAAAAAGAAGAAATATTCAAATATAATTGCAAACAAGATCTAAGTTAGAATGTGCTGATTCAACACAAAACATTAGAAGAAAACGAATTCATGTCATCAAAGTTATCTAGAACAACATAGATCTAATTAAAAGAGATTAGGTGTGTCCAGCTCAGATCTATTATAGACAAATTCGAAAACTAGTAGAAGATCCGAAAGTAAATTCACGTAGGAGAATTTGATCAAAATACGAGAAGCTAAGTAGAAAATTGAAAGCAATAGAACTACAGAAATCGAAGAGGGAGAATGATTGGATTTAGTTACCATGGATTGGATAGCGAGCAGTACCCAAAGATCTGAAAGGGGATGCCGAAAGATGCAGAGAAAATAGGAAGGGGATCGGATTCTTAACTGCTTTTGTTCGTTGACTCGAATTCTAATGGCTTTCCTTCTCCTTTATATATTTGCCGGTGTAATGTGTACCTGTACTACCATTACCATTACCATTACCGTGTACGCCTAAATTCCGTGGACTAGGACTGGTATGTACTATAATGTATTTAATCAACGCCTCAATTTAGGCAACTAATTAAATAATTAATTTTTACTTATTTTAAATAATTAATTTTTTTAATAATATTCATATTTTTATTTTTTATACATATTTTTAGAGTATTGTTATCCCTAGTTATATGAAAAAAATATATGTAATTAAATAAAAATTTAAATATAAACAATTTTGTCATTTTATCTTTTTTTTTAAAATGCACAAAAAGTCCATCAGCAGGGAGAGTATAATTTTTATTAAATTTTAGATACTACAATTAAATATGACAATTATAAACGACTTAAAAAGTATAACTGAAATAAATTTATTATATTTAATAGTTAATTTAATCACAATTTGGAAATCTTTTATTTTTAGTGCAGAACATGCTAATACATCCCAAGATTAGATAATCACTTTTTTATAAGCTTAAATAAGTTAAATGAAATTTGAGATAAATTATTAAGAAAATGATGATTATTTAGTTTTTGCTTGAACTTATTAAGAAATATTCTTGCAACTTGAAGTTTTAATAAGAATATTTTGATGACTTACAAAAATAATTCAAAATAATGCCAAAGCCCAAAGGGTTATCATTAATAAAGATTTATTTTTTACTGTTTAAGGTCACATGTTCAAATATGTTTCGTCAACAAATTTTTGTTTTTTCCCACACTATCCATTAGGTCCGTAGAATAAAATGTATTCTTAAAATTAAAATTTTAATAATATAAATAGACTAATCCATAATTAAGTTAAAATTATTCTTATAACATATCGTGACCGTCCAGACGGTTAATAACTTACAGGACGAGACATAATAGCAAACAAGTCATAATTTATTCGGAGAGAGCCATGGGCTGCTAGCACTTGCATAAAATATATAAGTTGTAAGCACAACAGATTTTCTGGTAGGTGTGTAACAATCAGCACGGTCCCCAACTCGTAAATATAAAAATCATGTTATGCATAGAATCTAAAGCAGCCTTTTTCCAGATTAATCTTTTAATCAACATAACAGAGCTGTTTCAGTAGTAAAACACAATTGCCATTGGGACTGGGGACTGGGGACTGGTGCAAATAACAGTTGGTTAATCCATACAAAACAACTCTTGCTTTAAATATATTCTCAATACCCCCACAACTCATTACTTCAAAGATCAAAAGCACAATTCCTGATTAAAAAAAGAAATTGTAAACAGGACAAAACTTAAATTCACACCATTTATCATTGGCACCTCATTTTCCCAATGGATTATTCGATTTAAATAATATCATGGTATTACTAGTAAATCAATCTCCGAAATTAGAAATTGTTCAAGTACAGCATAACAATTTACAGTAATATTCAATGACATTTTTACCATATCCTCATCTGTGGGTCTATACTATGGGGAAGGAAGTTGAGACTAATGCCGTGTCATGATTAAATGACAATATGAACCAACCTTTCACAGCAAATCTATACTCGCTACAAATTACCAAGTTAAAAAAGTTTGTACGATGAACTAAGTGCTAAAATACTTCTTGAAACCACATAATGAGTGAATCAGTTTTTTAAAATAATCAAATAAGTAAAGGCAGGTATTGTTTGAAGAGTATGAATGATGGAATTGCTAAATGTTATACCTAGTACCCTCAACAACAATGACACAGAAGCACCTCTCGTTTTCTGAACTATTGTATTTGGTATATAAACTAAGCTATAAGAGTTGGTCCTTATTTGCAAGTTATACTCGACCCCAACTTACCTTCCTCCTAAATTATTACTAGATGGAACTGAAAAGCTCATTGGTTTTCTGCGCTATTCCATCAATCAATTAAACATTGCTCCAATTATATGGTAAGCTCATCAGAAATACTATAATGCTTTTTCTCTATCAAGTAAATAACCGAGTTCCTTATATTCTAGCAAAGCACATATATTCTACTAAAACAAGAACCCAAAGTTTTCAAACATAAGACACTAACAATGAACAATCAACCCTAACAGCACAGATAAAAGAATCCTTATGACTTAAGTAACATCAAATGAGATTTATTCTGTCCTAACTACGTTTGGATTTGGATTGGAGGAATGAAATTAGTGAAAAAATGGAATAAAGGAGAGAATGGAATGGTGAGTAGAATGACTCATTCCATTCCTGGCGGGAATGACTCATTCCATATCCTCTCCGAAGGAATAAAATTCACAAATTTGACAAGAATGGGAATCGTTCATTTCGTCCCAATTGAACAACCAAACATAATTTTTTCATTATATTCCCACCTTAATTCAAGCAATCCAAACAGGGTTACAAAAGGAATTAGCTTTTCCGAAAATAGAGATAGCCGCAAAAAACACTAATCAAGAAAAATACCAAATTCAACAAGGAAAATGTTAAATCAAGAAATTATTATTTCTACAACAAAAGTGTCGTGAAAATCATCGCTATACATTTGCGATTTTGTTGTAGAAATAACAAAAAGTGTTGTGGATTTAACCATTTCCATTCAACAATCCAAGGGAGAGACAGAAAAATACAATATTTGTATGAAATCTCTGCATTATATGAGAAGCATAAGACTCAAACAACATTATATTAGAATTACTCTGTCTATACCACATTACTCTAAAAGTCAAAACTGGATAAGGATACTAAAAATCAAGAATTTGAAATACCCATCAAAGAATCAGAAAATCAAACTGAAGAGAAGACAATCTAATATACTACTATAATAAATAAAGAACAATTTTTTCAAGTTCCAGATTACAATATCAAAACCCTAACCCTAGCTAGCAAACCAGATCTGCACGAAAAGAGGGGAGTATATAACAAACCTACCCTTAGGCCTTAGCCATCAAGGTTACCCTGCTGTCCACTGCTCCCTCCTCCATTCCCATATGACCCATCATCAGCCGTCTGCCACACCGACTGCCACGCCTGAGACGGCGGCGCATAAACCCCAGTGGCAGGATCGACCGCCGGCCGACCAAACATGACCCCGGGCGGGGCAGGTTGACCGATGGGGGGATAATAGTAAGGAACCCCACTCGCAGTGGAGCCAACAATCCCAGCACCAGGAGGACCGGCGAGAACCAAACCGGCGGCAGCAGCCTCATCCTTGATTTCGTCGCGGGGGACAATGTCAACGAGAAAATCGAAAATGTCGGTGCGAGTGATGGTGGCGGCGATATCATTTTTCTGGAGGGTGCGGCGCTTGTTCTCCTCGGCGTGGAGCCAAGAGCGAATGGTGAGCTCGAGGATGAAGAGCTCGCAGGCCTTGGCGAAGAGGATGGGAGCCTCGGCGGAGATCATCCGTACGTCTTCGTCGGCTTTCATAATCTTCTTGATGCGGGCTAAGGGAAGCTGGTGGTTCTTAAAGTCGTTGGCTTGTTCGATCTCTTGGCGTTGGTAGGTCCAGAACATTTGGAGTTGCTGCTGTTGTTGCTGCAGCAGGTGCTGGTACGGTTGCTGTTGTTGTGAGAATTGGGCTAGTGGTTGCGGTGCCGCTTCTCCCGGTGGTTGCTGGTTGTTTGCGTCCATTTTATGGGTCTCTTTTCCTTTTTTTTTTTTCTTAGAAGAGGAAAGATGGTGGAGAAAATAGCAAGAGATAGGATAAGGTACAGCAGTTGTACCGATTCTTGTGTGACTCTTTTTCTTTACAAGGGACAAGCGTCGTTGCCCCTTCCCCTAATATTTACCTTTCGGGAAAGAAAAAACTCCTTATTTTTAGTACTCCGTTTTTTATATATGATTTTTATTTTAAAAAATAATACTTATATTGTCCTGTCTCGTAAATCGTAATTGTAAGCGGACATAATTTATAAAAAGAGTCATCACAAAAAATCACGAAAGAGTAATTATGTAATTATAATTATAACTGTAATCGTATCGTAATTGTAATCACATTGACATAAAATTATAAAAAAAAATTAATTACCAAATAAATAAGGGATCGAATCTATATAAAATGAGCAAATTTATACTTACACGGTTACAGTTCAATTTAATATTGAACAATATATGTCTTATTTAATATTAAACAATATATAAATCTAATTGGGCGCCTAGCATAACCACAAATTTAACGCAACCTTGAGCTGCTTGACCAATCTCACAGATAATTTGGACAATAAGTCTCAGCCTACCTCAAACCTAAACTTTGGAGATCATGGTACCTACAGAAAGGCCAAGATTAAATTTTATTTTATTTATTATTTTCTAGAACAATTTTGTAACACTTGATAAAGATGCAAATGATATAAGCAATAGATAAAAATGATAAACGCAGCAGTGTAGGATCCAGCAATTGCATGGGGTATGTTAATGACCCAAATGTTCAAGGTCCTCGATCGTAACTCTTCAATCTATCTATTTGCAGAAGTTGTCAAATGCGAAAGTTTCCATAGAGATGGGCGTAAACTCTCTTAGTCCGGTAGACAACTATCAAACTTAAGAAGACTGCAATAATGCATAGTCCTGTGAGAATACCACACGTGAGCGAGTAGCAAATGGTGCCGTAACAAGTGAGTGAATCTTCTTCCTCTCCAAGGGGCATTCCGAGCATATATCCCAAATGTTGCCGTTTCATAGAAGCTTGTTTTTTAGCTTCAGAGTCGTATATACCACTAGCAATGACACCCGAGAATATTAAAGACCCTGCTGGGCTTGACAATGTAAGGAAATTGTACAAGGCACCAAAACTTTTTAAACCAAACAGTTCTGAAGTTGCAGCAGGCACAATTGCCCAATGCGCTCCATATCCAAGTCCCATCAGCACGGAGACCATATAAATTGCCCCTGGAAAACCCATAGCATAGAAGAAGAGCGCAATTGCCATTATGACCTGAACCACAGCCATTGCCACCGGTCTCGGGTAGGCATACTTTCTGGCAAATAAAAAACAAGGTGAGAGAAAAAGACAACATTGATTATATTAACAAAACCATTAAAAAAAAAATCATATATACCTTGCGATAATTTCAGAAAAGTACCCTCCACCAACACGGCCAAGAAAGTTCCATATGCTAATCATGGAAACAAATACATGCGTATTTTTATACCCCAAAGATTGAGACATCTGACCTAGATTATCAATAACTGTCAAACCAGAGCCAGAAGCCAGTACGAGGGAGATAAAAATGAGCCAAAAATCTGCCTTTCGTAATGCCTGCAGTAAGGTGAAGTTCTCTCCTCTACGCGGTCCCTTTCTGTGCTTGACCCTCACCGCTCCCTCAGCAGCTGCTTGGAACAGTTTGGCTTGCAAATGAAGAATTCTTTTTTGCCTTTCCGCTACTGGAAGTGAATCTATTTCTGAGTTTTTCTCATCTTCAACCTCACTGAAAATCACCTCACTTACATTCTGCTCAGTTTTACTCGATTCTTGTGTTTGAGGCTCAGGGAGAAGGCTCTCCTCCGTTGGAGATATCGGTACCGAGGTAAAAACTAACATAATAGGAATTAGGATAGGAAGCAATATGATAAAGAGCAGCAGAACTGTTAATATTGTGACTAAAGTCTGACTCAAATTTACTAGATCCTCAAGCAGCAAAACTCCCAAAAGATAAGCTGCTAGAATAAGGCAAACACTGTACACAAATAAAAAGCTAGAATTATCAGATGACCTAACTTGTTTGTGACCTCCCACAGGTTTGACTATGAACATCAGAGCAGTGATCACCATTGATGGCCCAACTGCAACCATGAAAATCAGTGCTGCCTCATTCGGAATGTTGATCATAGTATAAACTTGGGTCAAAATTGCCCCACTCAACCCTGCAAATCCCTTGAGTATGCCCACTATGGGACCACGGCTTTTAGGAAAGTTCTGTATGCAGGGAACTAGAGCTCCAGTATTGAAGTAGGTCTCACCATTTGTTCCCACAAATATCAAAATGCATAACTGCACAAGAGAGTAATTTAACAATATCAGAGAAATATAGTTGAACCTTGTATTTCAATCCAGCCTCCTAGATCCCTTTCCACATTTTACAATCTCTAACCAACCGTCTTCCAGTTTTATTCTCTTTTAATTTCTCAGCACAACATCATTTGTTTAAAATGGAGAATCAAAAAATCATTTCAGTTGGTTCTGTTCAGTTATGATAATACTGCTATAGGAGCACTGATAGACACGTAATTCATACATTTAATTATCCCTAATTTTGTCCTTTTAATTATATTAGTTTATTAAATTAATATGTTTTATTTTATTTTGTAGGATTTAATATTTGTTGCAATAAAGTCAAAATCTTGGTGATCAAGGGATATTTAATGCTTTTATTCATATAAGGAATATCCAAGAAGAATCCTACAAGGAGTAAGAAAGAGGTTGAAAAATCTTGGTGTGCAAGTCAAACCCAACAAGAGAAGAAAAGTATATCTAGAAGATCTTTTTGAGAAGTTGATTGGGGACAAAACTGTCCAAGTTCAATTAGGGTTCCAAGTTATTTTCCCTATAAATAGGCTTCTTGTTTTAGAGAGAAGGACACCACTTGTTATTTTCTTTTTCTTAGTTCTTCACTAGGGTAGAAGGGAGTAAGATATTTAGAATTTGTTTTTCTCTGATTTCAATCACGTGTGAAACTACTGTCAGGGAGTATTTATATCTTTCTTCTATTTATATAATAGAAATTCTCTTTTTAATTATTGTTCTTATTTCATGCGAATTATAGTACTAATATTATTTGTTTTTGTTTTTAATTCCATGGCTAGCTAAATTTCTAATACCTAGGATTATGATGAAACTAAGTATTTCATAATAATATTTTCTTTACGTTCCAAAATTAATGCCTAATTATTTTCGCCTTCATATTTTCCTCCGCATAAATTGCATATGATTTTTATATTGATTGCGAGGTTTTGATAAGTTATAGTTAATCTGTGAATTTTTCATAACTTATGCTTGCCCATATTAATTATATGAATCATTATTTTTAAAGGGGATGGAGAATAATTTGGGAATTGATTTAGGAAATAAGAAAGAATTTATTATGTTAATATTTGGTGGATTCTGATTCCTAGGTATCTTTTCTCATTAATAATTTCTGTTATTAATTAGTAGTTTGAATAATTTAGTTAATAAATTTTCTCCACCATATTTATTTCTAATTCGCCTAAAATATTAATTAAGGATATATTAAAGAATTAATCTAGTCTCTGTGGGTTCGACCTGTACTTGCCAGTTCTTCAATTTGACACTGTGCACTTGCAGTTACATATTTTTATCACATCAAGTTTTTGGCGCCGTTGCCGGGGACTAAAATTAATTTTTATTTATTCCTTAATTTTTATTTATTCGAATTAGCTTTAACTCTATATTTTTTTTCTCAGGATTATTAAAGTTGGTCGAAGGAGCGAAAAGATAAAAATTTTGTTCCTGCGCTTTCTTCGGTACTTCGTATCTCCATATTTAAAAAAACAAAAAATTTAGCTTTTATTATTATTAATATTTTTTTTATTTGCCGCATTCATGCATTCACTCACGTAGAGCACATCCTGTTAGGTTTTTATTTTTTATTTATTATTATTATTTTATTTTTGTCAAATATAAACTGTGGTGATTGCTGGAGGATTGAGGTACGTCAAAATTTCTCATTCTTTCGTAATTCACATAGTTTTAGGACACTTTATTTGTTTGCAGTTTTTTTTTTGTGCATTTTCATCTTTAATCTAACAATAAGGGCACAACCCTTAACAAGATAAGGTGGGAATTTCATCACCCTTCCTTGGCCCACAAACAACCCAATTTGTATTTTGCATGACCATGACCTAATAAAATCAAGTAGACGTTGGCCCCTAGGACTCTCGAGCTCAATTAGGACAAGAAACTCCAAGAGGAGTCTGAATTTTAAATTAATCAAACTACTGGTGTCTAGGCAAGTGGTTCAAAAGGTATACGCCTAAAGATTGTGTGATTAATCAATTAGTCACCGTTTCTACGGAGAGACTCCCACCTTTCTTACACTTACCTGGCTAGTGGTGTGATTAATTTCGAATTTGGTGGACCTTGCGGTGTAACTTGGAACAGTTAGGAGCTGTCTAGATTTTAATTAGGTTGACTTAAGAAGTAAATTTATTGTTATTATTTTTATTTTTGTTTTATTTTTATTTTTTATTTTTTTTGTGTTTATCTGCTTATTTGTTAAGTAGTGTATGCAAAAAGAGTGGATTAGGGACGAAACATCCCGATTAGTGAGAACACTTGATTTTTCGGATTTCTCTTTAAAAGATCTCACTTTAAGAAAAATGGAGGGCGCACAAACTGTTTCTTTAAGGGATCGATGTTATCCTTCCCGCTCTGCCCAACCTTCATGTATCAGTCTACCACCGGTAACTGGTAACAATTTTGAACTTAAGCCACATTTTATAAATATGTTACCTAGGTTCACAGGGATAGAAGATGCATATTTATTTATTCAGGAATTTGAGGAAGTTTGTGCCCTAATGAAAATTCAACAATTGTCTGATGACTCAATTAGGCTAAGATTTATAACATTTGCTTTAAAAGATAATGCTAAAACATGGTTATATAGCCTACCAAATAATTCCATATCAACCTGGGAGGGATTTGTTGTTACATTTCTAAAAAAATATTTTCCAAATCATAAAACTGCTAAAATTCGGACTGCAATTCATCAATTTTGCCAACATGAAAAAGAGTCATTTTGAAAATATTTTGATAGATTTAAAAATATGTTATCCCAATGCCCACACCACGGAATTGAGAAATGGAGATTGTGTCAAATTGCTTGCGAAGGTTTAGACTATCCCACTAAAACAATGTTAGAGTCAATGTGTAAAGGGGATTTTTTGAATAATGATGAGGAAAAGGCTTGGGAGTTTTTAGAAGACTTAGCAGAAAAAATCATGCAATGGGAAACCACCCGAGAGACAGATAAACCTATTTCATCTAGGGGTGTTCATACAATTGACAATTCAATTGCTACCGAAGTTAAGTTGGCTGGTGTACTTAAAAGACTTGAAGCTTTAGAAACTAGAGGACAATCACACGTGAACCAAGTCTCAACACCAACACATTTGTATCTAAGTAATTCATCAAGCCATGTGATTGAGGAATGTCCTAGAGTCATGTCCCAACTCGAAGAATATGAACAAGTCAATTCAATATTTCAAAGACCTGCGAATGACCCATTTGCACCCACTTATAATCCAGGTTGGAGAAATCATCCTAATTTTACATGGAACCAAGGACCCCACCCGAATAACTCTTCAAATCAGGTCAATCAGTCTCTAAATCAATCTTTTCAACCTTACCAAAAGTCAAATCCTGGTCCGTACCAAAATTCAAATCCAGCACCTCAATATCCACCAGTTTTTTCTAATGAAAGTGAGAGGAGACTTAGCACCTTAGAGAAAAGTGTGAGCACCTTAGAGAAGAGTATGGAAACTGTAATAAAATCCATTTCTCGCCTAGAGATCCAAATGAGTCAATTGGCCACTACAGTTAGTGAAAGAGAGAAGGGTAAACTTCCTAGTCAACCCGAGACTAATCCAAAATTTTCAGTTCCTACTCAAAAACCTTATCATGTTAATTCACTTGAAAACAACCAAGTCAATCATGTGAATTCTATAATTTCTTTAAGGTCTGGAAATTATTTTAATAATCATGCTGGCATTGATAATGAAGAAGAGAAAAATTTAAATGTTGAATCTAACAATCCATCTTCAAAGTCAGCCCTACCTGAAAAGCCCACAAACTCTGAGTCAGTAGGCCCACCTACTAAGCTTGTGTCAAAAGATGATCAAACCACACCTTATGAGTCAATTGAAAAAGTCTTTAAACCAAAAATCCCATTCCCTCAAAGACTTATTTCAAACAAGCAGCCAGCCCAGTTGGACAAAATTCTAGAAGTGTTCAAACAAGTTAAAATTAATATTCCTCTTCTAGATGTCATTCAACAAGTTCCCTCATATGCTAAATGTCTAAAAGATTTGTGCACACATAAAAGAACAACTCATGTTCCTAAAAAAGCTTTTCTAACAGCCCATGTTAGTTCTATCTTGTCATGTCAAGTCCCTGTGAAGTATAAGGACCCCGGTTGTCCTACTATTTCATGCATCATAGGTGACACCTTAATTGAAAAGGCTTTACTTGATTTAGGAGCTAGTGTGAACCTATTACCATTTTCTGTGTACCAAACCTTAGGCTTAGGGGAGTTGAAAAAAACAAGTGTCACACTCCAACTAGCTGACCGTTCTGTTAAAGTGCCAAAAGGAATAGTTGAAGATGTACTCATTAAGGTTGGTGATTTTATCTTCCCTGTTGACTTTGTTGTCCTTGAAACCCAACCTGTTGTCAATCCCAAGGGTCAAATTCCTGTAATTTTAGGTAGACCATTTCTAGCAACTTCTAATGCGTTAATCAATTGTAGAAATGGACTAATGAAATTGACATTTGGGAACATGACAATTGACTTAAATGTGTTTAATGTGGGAGAGCAACCTAGTGATTTGTTTGATCAGTCCGTTGAAGTAAATATGATTCAACAAATGTCGGGAAATGAGCTTATGGGGGAAGATGAAATTATTAACTTTTGTCTAAATCATTTTGGTCAAAATTGGGATGAAACTGAATACTTGAATGAGGTCAACGAGATGTTGGACTCCACAGCCCAAAAATCTTACTCTAGATTGGACCCTATAGTTGAATCAAGTTTGACACATTTTGAGCATTTTCACGAGAATCAAATTGACCTTCAATCCTCTTATGATCATTTTAAGTCTACCTTGGGTTCATTCGAAGCGCTTTCCAGAAACACTAAATGTGATTTAACAAATGAACCAAAGGTTGTGGACAATAATAATCTTCCATGTTTAGATAATGAGATCATATCTCCCATTTCAGATAATGCATGTGTTAATCAAGTGGTGTCTAAACATCTTGGTCTAACAGTTATTCAAAATGATGAAAATATTTTAGTGCCCCATGGTAACAAATATGGATGGCAAGTTTGGATAGATTTTATGAAGTTAGAATTTTTCAAAAGGAACCATCATTTTTCGTTATCATTATCTGACTCAATTTTAAAAGAATCAGTCGGGTATGCTCACAATTGTTCTTCTGTTGCAAATTCTAACTATTTTCAATTACCCAGACCTCCTGAAAATCATACGCAATCAACTTTAGGTTGTCTGTTTGTATCCCTGATCATTTACAGTCGCATAGTTTTTAGGATGCATAAAATTTGTAGATATGTACATTTATTTTCTTTCTCACCACATTTTCTTGCAGAACAAATGCCCCGCATCCAAGGTATAATTTTTTTCACATCTTTGTTCTCTTTTCTTCATTTGCATACATTGAGGACAATGCATGATTTAGGTATGGGGGGAGTTTGTTTGTATTATTGTATTATATTTTTTATTTTTTTATTTTTTATTTCTCTTTTTAGGAAAAAATAGTAAAAAAAAACACGAAAAAAGTAATAAAAAAAAATTTGTTTGACTTTTTATGGATTGAATTAATTCTAATAAGTGTTTGTGGAGCAAAACTCGTGAGTAAGATTGAAAGATTTAGAACTCTTGAATCTTTGATAAGGTACAAAATCTTAGTTCGAAACACCATCTGGATTAAAATTGATTTCACAAGCATTTTTGCACTTCACGTTTACACTAATTCTTAGTTCTGGGGTATAAACCATGATTCGAGTAATTTCAAAGAAAAGAAAAGAAAAGAAGAAAGAATGAAAAAAATGAAGTTGAAAAAAGTTGAAAAAAAAGAAGAAATAAATAACTGCTTCAATGTCCATTAAACGAAATAACTGGGTATCCAAGCCTCGGGAAGCATCGATATTCACGCTGAAAAGTGTGATGGATAAAAGCAGCTTGACTAGTCTAATTTTGTGGCCTTTGTTACTCGAGTAAGTAAGCCCTTAGGGGTGTCTCTACACCTAGTGCCCTAAAGCCATCTGGTTTGGGAGTCATTGGTCCAACGCTCGCTCTACATGGGTAACTCTGAAAAGCCTAAGAAAATGAGACATTGCACAAGTCAAGAATCAAAATTGAAAAAAAATGGAAAAGAAAAAAAAATGAATTTGCTTGATTTTCATGATAAAAATCCCTACTAAGAGTTACATCATATACACATGCATGCATCACATGGAAATGATTTAATGAAAGATGGTGTCTAAAATGAAGATTGAGTATTTTTGGTAAGGTAAAAATGTGATTTTGAATTTAATCTTGCTTCTGTACAATGCCCATAGATATTTAGAAGTTTTCTTTCAATTTCATAATTTGTTGAACCCAAAAAATATATTTTTGAATTTTGTGGGTATATTCACTGCAAACCCTCACGAGACACAACTCGTCCACTTGGGTAACCTTGGGGTTTAAAGGCTTGTTGCACATGCTAAGTGCAATCGTGTTTCCTACGGAAATGGGGTAGTTTAATTTTTATTTTATTTTATTTTTATTTTACTCGAGGACGAGCAAAAGCTAGGTATGGGGGTATTTGATAGACACGTAATTCATACATTTAATTATCCCTAATTTTGTCCTTTTAATTATATTAGTTTATTAAATTAATATGTTTTATTTTATTTTGTAGGATTTAATATTTGTTGCAATAAAGTCAAAATCTTGGTGATCAAGGGATATTTAATGCTTTTATTCATATAAGGAATATCCAAGAAGAATCCTACAAGGAGTAGGAAAGAGGTTGAAAAATCTTGGTGTGCAAGTCAAACCCAACAAGAGAAGAAAAGTATATCTAGAAGATCTTTTTGAGAAGTTGGTTGGGGACAAAACTGTCCAAGTTCAATTAGGGTTCCAAGTTATTTTTCCTATAAATAGGCTTCTTGTTTTAGAGAGAAGGACACCACTTGTTATTTTCTTTTTCTTAGTTCTTCACTAGGGTAGAAGGGAGTAAGATATTTAGAGTTTGTTTTTCTCTGATTTCAATCACGTGTGAAACTACTGTCAGGGAGTATTTGTATCTTTCTTCTATTTATATAATAGAAATTCTCTTTTTAATTATTGTTCTTATTTCATGCGAATTATAGTACTAATATTATTTGTTTTTGTTTTTAATTTCATGGCTAGCTAAATTTCTAATACCTAGGATTATGATGAAACTAAGTATTTCATAATAATATTTTCTTTACGTTCCAAAATTAATGCCTAATTATTTTCGCCTTCATATTTTCCTCCGCATAAATTGCATATGATTTTTATATTGATTGCGAGGTTTTGATAAGTTATAGTTAATCTGTGAATTTTTCATAACTTATGCTTGCCCATATTAATTATATGAATCATTATTTTTAAAGGGGATGGAGAATAATTTAGGAATTGATTTAGGAAATAAGAAAGAATTTATTATGTTAATATTTGGTGGATTCTGATTCCTAGGTATCTTTTCTCATTAATAATTTCCGTTATTAATTAGTAGTTTGAATAATTTAGTTAATAAATTTTCTCCACCATATTTATTTCTAATTCGCCTAAAATATTAATTAAGGATATATTAAAGAATTAATCTAGTCTCTGTGGGTTCGACCTGTACTTGCCAGTTCTTCAATTTGACACTGTGCACTTGCAGTTACATATTTTTATCACATCAAGCACCAAAGTAGCAGTTTGCTGAATGCAGAGTGTTTCTAGAGCAACATTAATTAGAATTGGATTTTGTACCCAATACAACAAATTTCAGCTAATAATGATTTTAACAAGATATCAAAACACAAGAAAGACTAGCAACAAAGTTGAGTGATATACTACTGTACTGAAGTTGTCCTTAAAAAAGTGACAACACAACGGGAAGTATAGGACTTTGCAAATTTGAGATGAGTTTCACATATATGCAGGATAACAAAGAAAATTAGTGGAAGAATACTAACCACCCACAGAGGCGTAGTAGGCAATATGTGGCTGACAATAAGCCAAACCAGACCATACCCAACAAAGTTCTGAATCACACCAATGGCAAGAACAGCCCAAATGGGTAAAACCTCACACAGAGAACCTGCAATGAATCCAATAGCATCCCCCAAATCTTTTGCGACGCCCAAAATAGCCACCTGTCGCTGATTATACCCCATGGTCTTCTTTATCACCGGCGATAAACTCCCAAACAAGTAGCCAATTCCAGAACAAGACTGAACCCACATTGAAGCCACAAAAACTAGCCACCTGTTGTTCAAGAAATCTTCCATTCTCTCTCTCAACTGCACCATCTTTGTCTATCTGATGCTCCTGGGTATAAAGATCTGAGATTTATTTTGAAAATGGTGGAGTACTAGTAAATGCAAGGGGTGATTTTCCATTCTTTTAAATGGAGATATCCGTATTCCGTGCGAAGTAAATACCTTTGGCTTTTTTGGTAAAGGTACCTTTCGCTACTTTAATGTACTATTACTATTATTATTTGTCTCTTTCATCACAACCAGTACCAGTACTTTATTTACAGAAATATATAACCGCTCATGTTGCTCTCCCCTAATAATATGGAGTACTCAAATTAGAGTAGAGAAGTGATTTAATAGTAATTAATTTTCCTGTCAATAATGAGGAAAATATTAACAGGAACAGTTTTTTCTAGCAACGTTCCAGGTATTATGGTTGATTAGTTTGTTGTATCATATTTGTTTGTTTTGCGTTCCAAACTTTGTTTCTACATTCATAATCATATTCATGGGCCGACGTAATAAAATATTCTGGTTATGAAAACGTGCAACCAGAATCTATTACTACCATTTACCTACTATGTTCTTAAAACAAAGAAGTAGGTTAAAGTTTTTGCATATGAATTAAAAAAGTCATTTAATATTACTCTTTTCATTCTTAAATAAGTGACGTTTTGAAAGAAAAAATTTATTTCAAATTAATTGTCGTTTATAACTTTCTAAGAGAATAAATTATTAACTTTCCTATATCACCCTTGCATTCTCTCATTGTCCCAAGAAATTATCACCTTTAGTATTAATAGTTTTTAACTTCCCATAAAGGGGTAGTGATGGAATTTCACACAGATTTTAATTATTAAATGACTTTCTTAATCCATGTGCAAAAACCTTAAACGACACTTATTTAGGAATGGAGAGAGTATCATTTACTCCTTCCATTCATAAATAAGTGACGTTTTGAAGGTTTTCACATTTATTAAGGAAATCATTTATTATTCAAATTCTGTCATTAAGATTGATATGTATTACCACAATTACCCTTGCATTAATTAAGAAAAAAATGTACTCCATATAGTTGTCTAGATAAATGAGATAAAAAGATATTTGAGGACAATAGAGAAAAAATTATAATTAATGCTTCCTAGAAACTTGGTAACGTCAAATATATTGAAAAATTTTGAACTTCTTAAAAACGTCATTTATTTAGGAATGAAAGGAATAATAATTAAAATTTGTTTAAAATTTCATCACTATCCCTTTATGGAAAGTTGAAAACTATTAATACAAGAGAGATAATTTTTTGAGACAATGAGAGAATGTAGGGGTGATATAGGAAAGTAAATAATTTATTCTCCTAAAAAGTTGTAAACAACAAATAAATTGAAATAAATTTTTTCTTCTAAAACGATAATCTTTTACTCCCTCCATTCCTAAATAAGTGTCGTTTAAGATTTTTGCACATGGATTAAGAAAGTCATTTAATACTATCATTTAATAATTAAAATATTTGTGAAATTCTATCACTACCCCTTTATGGGAAGTTGAAAACTATTAATACTAAGGGTGAGAATTTATTGGGACAATAAGAGAAGGTAAGGGTGATATAGGAAAGTAAATAATTTATTCTCCTAGAAAGTTGTAAACGACAGATAATTTGGAACAAATTTTTTTTTCAAAACATCATTTATTTAGGAATGGAGGGTGTTAGACCCCAGATTTTAGGAATAAATATTTAATTTTTTCAAAATAATTATGGTGTGAATTTGATATAATATTATAGTTGTGGGTATTATTTATAAATTTTGCAAAGTAAGCAAGTTGTTTTAAAATATTCGTTTGGTCGGAAAATATTCTTTTTGTCGGGGAATATTCGTACGACGGTACAATCATTGGTGGACCCCACAACAGAAGTATAGTCGTAGTTAGAAAACGACAAAATTATCTTTCTATAAAAATAACGGCTGAAGTGTTACCGTTAAAATCGTTAAAACTGTTGAACTACCCGGTAGTAAAAATTCAGTAATACGCGTGGTTGCATAGTAGCACACGGTATTGATTATTGATGCTTACGTGAGAAGTCACTCAGCTATACTCAATTATTGCTACAGTAATTGTTGCATCATATTTCTTAAATTATTGTCATAGTATCATCTGTATTGTGACGCCCCCAAAACAGGTCCATTCCATCCAACCCATTTTGAGTCGCCAAATACATGGTACAGAAACAACTACAACTTTATTAATACATTTATCGTGCAAAATACGACAACACATATACTGTGAGTTTAAATACAAATATTGTCATCTAGACAGTATTCATATCCAATTAAGTATTCATTATACTTATTGATACACTATTTTACAAAATAGTGAGGACTACTAAAATAACTGTCTTGAACCATCATTCCACACCCCGACTAGTACTCGCTACATTCTCGCCTCCTGAGAAGAAAATGGAACAACAAGGAAAAGGATGAGCTCAACTAGCCCAGTAAAAAATATTATGACTAAGATAATATACAACAAATTATCGTTAGTCTTCAACAGGGAAAAATTTAATAGAATACAATAGACAGCAAGTTTTAAATCAATAACTGCAGCGGAAACAGCAAACCATTAGAAGAGTCAAGTAGATAATGAGTTCTACTATCTTCTAAGATTTAAAAGTCCATCATCAATATTTTATCCCTGTAACAACAATCAATAACCATCTTTAATCAAATATTTATCTTTGCACTACAGGCCAAATATATTCATTTGTATCACCAGTCGATCATATTCATCTCAACACCTGTTCATCTTTGCACTACGGGCCAAAGATATTCATCAGAAATCATTAATCTTTGCACTACAGGCCAAAGATATTCAGTAACATCATCATTTAGGACTGAAGATGATGAAAAATATTTTAAAGGAAACGAATCCAGTGAAACAAAATAATAAATATTAAGGATTCGTATTTCAGCTATTCCATGTCCAAAAATACCTCATAAATAATCATAGTGGAATAAAATTCAAGAATGATCAAAACATGGATACAATCAAAGCTAGTACCCAAAATAGATATTTTGGACGAAAAGAAGAAAATTTTATTTTTCGGTGAATAGTAACTCGTGAATAGTAACTCGTGAATAGTAACTCATGAATAGTAACCCCGACATGAAAAGTTTTAAATTTGATAAAAAATTCAGATCAATACTTTGGCATAATGATATTGAAGAAAATAATATCATTTAAGAAGAAATAACATCCCTTACCTCGGAAATACGGTACTTCTGACTAGAATACTAGATATAGTGCTGAAGGAAACTTGCACCGTATAGCAACACTCAAAGTATCAAATACTCACAAGAATACGCTCGATATAGAGAGAGAAAGAGAGAGAAACTTGTGTTTCTGGTGTAATTTTCAATTCTAACCTAAGCACCCTATTTATAGAAAAATGCTTAGAACACCAAAACAGAAAATTGAATATAATAATAATATAATTACAAAATATTCAAGCCCACCTCTATATACTTGAATTCAGCCATAAACACATGCTAACCTTCTAGAAAAAGTAAGAAAAACGTTTTTCTTAATAAAAATAATTAAAACTTCCAAAAATCAATAATTTCGGAACTTCAGAACTTCAATAAATCATAATAAATAGCCCTTTTATCAGAAAATTCGAATATCGCGAGTTTTTATAGGAAATTCAATTCTCTACAACTTTGCAGAAGAAAGTTTTTCCAAATTCCAAATAGAAATTGACCGAAATCTACAAACGGACGATTTTATAGTCAATAATAAATTTTCAGTCAAGAATTGTGTCCACCAACACACAAAACATGTGTTAATCATTTAATCCAACAAAAATATTTTTTCTCCTCATTTATTCATATATCCCACATTCATTGTAAAAATATCACCAGTAATATATTATTAAAATAATATATTTAAATGAATTATTTTATCAGAAAAAGATAAAATATTAATTTTCAACAATTGTCACATTAAAAATTTTCTCCATCTATATCCACATAAAATCAATATTTTTCTCATCATATAAATCAATAATTAATTATACACAAATAATATTACAGAACCACAGTACTGGCAACCAGGCCGTTCCCAGGAAAGAGGGGGCTTTCCAATAAGGATCTCTCCTTACTGGCGCGCAATTAGATGACCAAACATCTCCTTAAACAGAATTTTCTAGACATTGTCAATAATGTTATCTAATAATATTATTCAGATAATATGAATTATTGTTCCGATAATAGAAAATACTGTGTAGTGACAATTATTAAAATAACAGTAATATAAAATATCAACGCAGCAATTATTGAAAATATAATATTGAACAGTAATTACTGTAACAATTATTGAGTAGTGCCTTCTTACGTAAGAATCAATAATTGGTGCAATACTGTGTGCTACTGTGCAACAACGCGTATTACTGTGTTTTAACCACCGGGTATTCTAACAGTATTAACGGTAACAACTACGCTGTTATTTATAAACAACTTATTTTTGTCATTTTCTTCATCCAATCGCTTTCTGTTATGGGGCTCACACAAGGCTGCGCCGTCGTACGAATATTCCCCAACAACAAGAATATTCCACGACCAAACAAATATTCCCCGACAACAATGAATATTTTAGGACCACTTGCTTATTTGAAATATTTGCGCATTTTACCCATAACTAACCACATTAATCAAATCAACCCTTACTATTTCAAAATAATAAATAGAGGAATTAAATTTCATTTATTAATAATTTGGGGTCTTACATGTATAATATATTATTAAATCAATAATTGAGACGTTGTGGTAAGTTTGGTTATTTTTATGGGGGGCCATATGTCATCATCTAAGAGTCTCTTCGTCAATAGTAATTACCGTCGTCAATAGTATTTATCTTGGTCAATAGTATTTACCTTGGTCAATAGTAATTACCGTCGTCAATAGTATTTACCTTGGTCAATAGTATTTACCTTGGTCAATAGTAATTATCTTCGTCAATAGTATTTACCTTGGTCAATAGTAATTACCTTCGTCAATAGTATTTACCTTGGTCAATAGTAATTACTTTCGTCAATAGTAGTTGTCCCTTCAATATTACCAAGAGTCATTTGACCCTTCGTTAAGACCAAGAGTCATTTGACCCTTCGTTAAGACCAAGAGCCACCCTCAATTTTTCTATAAATAGAGGCCTAGGGCTTCATTATTTTTCACGAATTCATTCAAGCTATAGAGAGAGAAAGTATAGAGAGAATAAGAGAGAGAGAATAAAAGTATTCTGCTACTTCACTTTTCTAATATTCAGTTCTTTTAAGGTAAGGGATATTATTCTTTTGTATTCAAGAAGAGAACTTCTGTTATTCCATTCTTTATTATTCTGTTGGAATAATCAGTATACGCGGTCTACCCTGTACTTGGTGATATTCTTCTATTATTCTGTTGGAATATCATGTCTGTGTGTTTTACACCGGACCTGGTTCCGTCTTTATTATTATTCTGTCGGAATATCCTGTCTGTGTGTTTTACACCGGACCTGATTTCGTCTTGTTATTATTCTGTTGGAACATCCTGTCTGTGTGTTTTACACCGGACCTGGTTCTATTATTTATTATTCTGTCGGAATATCCTGTCTGTGCGTTTACGCCGGACCTGGTTCCATTATTTATTATTCTGTTGGAATAACCTGTCTGTGCGGTCTATCGCATGCATGGTGATTTCTTTTGTTATTCCATTCTTTATTGTACTCAGTTGATTAAGTTTTGACTTCTATACTCCATGAAATTTGTGGAATATCCTTGATAATTGCGTTTCATCCAGTATCTTTTCATGAAAATATTCTTCTAAGCATTCTTGAATTTTACTCCACAATGCAGTATCATGTTGACAATTTGGACGTTGTTAATTCTTGGATAAATTAATTCTTGAACTTATTTTATTGAATTCTTATATCATTGTCATCATCCTCCTGTTTATAAAATGTTAAAATTCATTTGTGGCCTGTAGTGCATAGATGGACTTGGTATGATTATGACCAGGGATTATTCGGTATAATCATGACCGTAATGTTACAAATGATGTGGTAAAAGTCCTCATTGGCCCGTAGTGCGTTGATGTACAGTTGTTGGCATGATCATGACCATTAATGAATGTACGAATATCCTTGGCCGTAGTGCAGGGGTGATTCGATGATGTGGATTATTTTATTAAGCTGAGTCCCAGCGATCACAGTGTTGAAAAACCATTTAAATCATAAAAGATAGTAGAGTTTATTTTCTACTTGACTCTTTTAATGGATTGCTTGTTCCGCTACAGTTAAACTTGATGTCTATTATATTTTATCAGTTTAACATTGTTGAAGGCTAATGATAATTTATTTTGCATTATCTTAGTCATAATATTTCTTACTGGGCTAGTTGAGCTCACCCTTTCTTTCACTGTTCTCTTCAGGAAATGAGAACGTAGCTGGGGTAAGTCGGGAAACGGAGTGATAGTCCGAATGATAGTATTAGTTAGTAGTCCTCACTATTCTATGTAATAGTGTGTTAATAAATGTAATGAGGGCTCCTTTTGAGTATGAATACTCTCTAGAAGATAATATTTATATTCAAACTCACAGTTTATGTTTTGTCGTATTGTACACGACAGTTGTATTAGTAAGTTGTATTTGTATTCTGTACTATGTATCTGACGACCCAAGATGGGTGATGTATACCTAATTTTGGGGGCGTCACAGTTGGTATCAGAGCTTAGGGATATGATCCCTGGCTAGGATGTGAGAATAGAACTAGAAGGGGAGAGACGGGGAATTCCTTCGCTAGTATGACCCACCTAAGTTTATTTGCATGGTATTTAATTGGTCGGTCATAATATAAGGATAATATATGACATATCAATTAATTTTTATTTTGTGGCAGTATCTGAAAATGGCATCTGAGAATGTTGAGAATAGCAATGGAGCACAGGTGACTGTTGATTCACCACATATCAATAATCAGGATAATGTGCATCAGGAAGGTGACAATCCTCATGCAAACAACAACACTGACCAAATGATGAATGATCAAATGTTCAGAGACTTTATGCAATTCATGCAACAACAGGTGAAAGCGGCTCCTGTCCATAACGTAGGTGGAAATACTGAAAACTCTCAGGCGGTCACCGCTAAACAGTTTAAGGAGCTGGGACCACCAGAGTTTAAGGGAAAGCCAAAACCACTTATAGCGGAAACATGGATAAAGCAGATTACCAAGATATTTGATGTCTTGGGATGCTCCGAGGAGCAAAAGGTTCCCTTTGCCGCCTTTATGTTGCGAGGAGAGGCAGATTACTGGTGGGAATCGATTAAGCGTACTCAACCTGCCGCACTGAAGATGTCTTGGGAGAAGTTCCAAGAGCTATTCAATGACAAATACTTTCCCGAAAGTGTTCGTCACATGAAGGAGGTGGAGTTCATCAAATTGGAGCAGAATAATATGACCGTGTCGCAGTACGAGGCAAAATTTGCTGAGTTGTCCCGGTTTGCGTCTCACTTGGTGGATAATGAAGAGCGAATGACGCGAATGTTTTTGCGAGGTTTGAAACCTGAGATACGTCAACATCTTATTTCTCATAAACTGTGTTTGTATTCAGATGTTGTGAATAGGGCTCAGTTAGTGAAGCGCGATAAAGAGTCAACGCAATCAAAAGAGAGCAGCCGGCAAAATGATAATACTAGTGAGAGCAGTCATCGAAGCGGTGACAACAAGCGTGGAGGGAATCAACATGCCAGAAATGGTAACCACTTCAATGGAAATCATGGTCAAAACAATAAGAATGGACATTTCAAGAAGAGAAAATTCAACAATGATGGAAAGACGTCAGCACCATCACCCGTTGTTAAGGAAGGAGAACGACCACCTATTATATGTTTCAAATGCGGAGGAGAGGGACACATCAGTCCAAACTGCGCGATGCCCTCCAAAACATGCTATAATTGTGGAAGAGAAGGTCACTTAGCCCGATTTTATCGTTCATCGAAGACAAGTTCAGATAGGATGGAGGCACCAAAGACCGTCCCAGAAAAGCCAAAGCCAGTAGTTTAAGAGAAAGCGTTTTTTTTTCGTGACGAGGAACCTGAATAAAATTATCATGGGTATGTTAGTCATAAACTCTTGCGAAATATATACCGTGTTAGATACCGGTTCTACTCACTCTTTTATTTCACCTAGTTGTGTTCAATGTTTGAAGTTAACTCCGGAGAACTTAGACTTTGATATGTCTGTTTAAACTCAGTTGAGAGAAATCTTCGTTACCTCCACTATTTATAAATCTTGTTCAAATCAACACTTTCACGTTACCTGTCAATCTGATCTCTTTGAAAATGCTTGCCTTTGATGTGATTTTAGAAATCGATTGGTTAACTACTCATCATGCTTCTCGTAAGGTGGTTAACTTTCATATTCCTAACCAACCTGTTATGCGAATTCAAGTAACCAAACCACTAAAGTCAATCATTGTCATATCAAGCCATAAGTAAAGAGCCCTGAGCCTTTATCTTGTGACTTTCTTGTGTGAAATGCACCGAAGCCAGACTTTCTAAAGGCAACGTTGTGAATAACGGTGACAAGTTGATAGGTATCAATTTGACGTGCAATCCAAGTCTTGGATGAGGGTCACAGTTTTGAACGATATTTCTATTGTTAATAAATTTCTTGACGTATTCTTGAAGACTTCTTAGCCTACCCCAGAGCGTAAAATCGAATTTTTTATTGACCTCAGTACAAAACCCATTTCTTAAACCCTCAAATATTTCTTCAACTAAAACGAACGTAACATGCGCCAAAGAATTTGGCTCGAGCTGTTGAAGATTACGACCGTACCATTCAATATCATTGTGGAAGAACGAACGTGGTAACTGACGTGTTGAGTAGAAGATCGTATGTGTTTACGAGGGCGATGTTGTTAAAACAAAGACTCATTTCGTATAACTTACAAATGACGAAGATAGAGTTAAAGACTCGAGGGACCCATATGAAGATAACGAATATACGAGTAAAATCGACTTTAATCGATAACGTTAAAGCCGTTCAAGCAACACACCCAGAGCTGATGAATGTAAGAAGGTTCAAGAGGGCGTTATTCTAGAAGCAAGAATTGACAAAGGGAGGAAATCTCAACCCTCGATGTAATTGACCTATTTAAAATCCTCGATCGAGTAGGAACTGTGGCTTATAAACTCGTTTTACCGCCAAGCATGTCGTGTGTTCATAACGTTTTTTTTTTCACGTATCGATGTTACGTAAATATGTGGACGGCCTGAACAACATTATTAATTTAGAACCGGACGAGATAGCGGATGATTTAATGTTTGAGGAGATACGTGTTAAAATCTTGGATAAGAAGGATCATATTCGACGCTCAAAGGTTATACCTCAAGAGTTAGAATTTGAAGTGAAGTCAATGTATCCTCACCTGTTCGGCATACCAGGTATGTACGTAAATTTCGAGGGCGAAATTCTATAAGGAGGGGAGATTGTTAGACCCCAAATTTTATGAATAAATATTTAATTTTTTCGAAATAATTATGGTGTGGATTTGATATAATATTATAGTTGTGGGTATTATTTATAAATTTTGCAAAGTAAGCAAGTTGTTTTAAAATATTCGTTTGGTCGGGAAATATTCTTTTTGTCGGGGAATATTCGTACGACGGTACAATCATTGGTGGACCCCACAACAGAAGTATAGTCGTAGTTAGAAAACGATAAAATTATCTTTCTATAAAAATAACGGCTGAAGTGTTACCGTTAAAACCGTTAAAACTGTTGAACTACCCGGTAGTAAAAGTACAGTAATACGCGTGGTTGCATAGTTGCACACGGTATTGATTATTGATGCTTACGTGAGAAGTCACTTAGCTATACTCAATTATTGCTACAGTAATTGCTGCATCATATTTCTTAAATTATTATCATAGTATCATCTGTATAATATATTATTAAATCAATAATTGAGACGTTGTGGTAAGTTTGGTTATTTTTATGGGGGGCCATATGTCATCATCTAAGAGTCTCTTCGTCAATAGTAATTACCGTCGTCAATAGTATTTACCTTGGTCAATAGTATTTACCGTCGTCAATAGTATTTACCTTGGTCAATAGTATTTACCTTGGTCAATAGTAATTACCTTCGTCAATAGTATTTATCTTGGTCGATAGTAATTACCTTCGTCAATAGTATTTACCTTGGTCAATAGTAATTACTTTCGTCAATAGTAGTTGTCCCTTCAATATTACCAAGAGTCATTTGACCATTCGTTAAGACCAAGAGTCATTTGACCCTTCGTTAAGACCAAAAGCCACCCTCAGTTTTTCTATAAATAGAGGCCTAGGGCTTCATTATTTTTCACGAATTCATTCAAGCTATAGAGAGAAAGTATAGAGAGAATAAGAGAGAGAGAATAAAAGTATTCTGCTACTTCACTTTTCCAATATCCAGTTCTTTTAAGGTAATTGATATTATTCTTTTGTATTCAAGAAGAGAACTTCTGTTATTCCATTCTTTATTATTCTGTTGGAATAATCAGTATACGCGGTCTACCCTGTACTTGGTGATATTCTTCTATTATTCTGTTGGAATATCCTGTCTGTGTGTTTTACACCGGACCTGGTTCCGTCTTTATTATTATTCTGTCGGAATATCCTGTCTGTGTGTTTTACACCGGACCTGGTTTCGTCTTGTTATTATTCTGTTGGAACATCCTGTCTGTGTGTTTTACACCGGACCTGGTTCTATTATTTATTATTCTGTCGGAATATCCTGTCTGTGCGTTTACGCCGGACCTGGTTCCATTATTTATTATTCTGTTGGAATAACCTGTCTGTGCGGTCTATCGCATGCATGGTGATTTCTTTTGTTATTCCATTCTTTATTGTACTCAGTTGATCAAGTTTTGACTTCTATACTCCATGAAATTTGTGGAATATCCTTGATAATTACGTTTCATCCAGTATCTTTTCATGAAAATATTCTTCTAAGCATTCTTGAATTTTACTCCACAATGCAGTATCATGTTGACAATTTGGACTTTATTAATTCTTGGATAAATTAATTCTTGAACTTGTTTTATTGAATTCTTATATCATTGTCATCATCCTCATGTTTATAAAATGTTAAAATTCATTTGTGGCCTGTAGTGCATAGATGGACTTGGTATGATTATGACCAGGGATTATTCGGTATAATCATGACCGTAATGTTACAAATGATGTGGTAAAAGTCCTCATTGGCCCGTAGTGCGTTGATGTACAGTTGTTGGCATGATCATGACCATTAATGAATGTACGAATATCCTTGGCCGTAGTGCAGGGGTGATTCGATGATGTGGATTATTTTATTAAGCTGAGTCCCAGCGATCACAGTGTTGAAAAACCATTTAAATCATAAAAGATAGTAGAGTTTATGTGACAACCCCAAAACAGGTCCATTCTACCCAACCCATTCTGAGTCGTCAAATACATGGTACAGAAAACAACTACAACTTTATTACAACAATTGTCGTGCAAAATACAACAACACATATGCTGTGAGTTTGGATACAAATATATACCAAATGTGACTCATGTTCCAACCGTGGACATCACCTCACAATAACACCTTACATAAAGGTATAGTCAAAAATTGTTTTAGAAATTAGAATCTTTGGGAAGTGCTCAAGGAAACCTTCGTACATGGGAGGCCACGCGTCTAGGTTATGATAGATATCATATGGCCACAGAATTATCCTTGGTTGACCCAATAGACCCCAAAGAAAAACGAGAAGATTACTATCATATTCTTCCCAATGGTGAGTCTTCTCTTGACTTATCATTATCTCCACTGTCTCTAATTGAGAATTATACTTCAAACAAACACCAAGATTATATAGGTAGTGCCCATAGATATACTCAGCAAGTGGATGAGCGCAACCCTGTCTTATGATGACACGAGGTTGTATGTCATTAGACATCTTGTATGATAGTGACAAAACACCCTTCCAACGTTGGGTTCGCCTCACCCTATTTTCTTCACCAAATATAACTACTAAATGATGACCACCGTTCTATTCCCTTGTTACCCCCGCTCGACCCAGCTACACTCTTATTACCTGAAAGGAATTGTGAAGCAAAAGGGTGAGCACAACTAGCTCAGTAAAGAATATCACGACTAAAGATAATTCAATTATCAATAGCCTTCATCAATAATAAATCAGAGATTTAGAACATATGGTAAATGACAAAAATTTCAACCATAGTTGCAGCGGAACGAGCAATCCATTAGAAGAGTCAAATAGACTATAAAGTCTATTATCTTCTCCATGTTAAAAATCCACCAACAATATTTTATCCATGTAACATCACTCAACAGTTCCTTTCCACAATCATATGAATAACTCATAATCATAATTGTGACTATAAATTTTTCTTCGCACCCAGGACGAAGAATATTTTCATCACCTGTCTTTACCTGAAACATCAAAGATCATGGTTATACCAAATCACAGTTCCTGTTTATAATCATACTAACAAATCCATCTTTGCACTACGGGCCAAAGATATTCATCAACAAACCATCTTTGCACTACGGGCCAAAGATATTCAACAACAGTTCATCTTTGCACTACAGGCCAAAGATATTCATCAACAGTCCATCTTTGCACTACATGCCAAAGATATTCATCAACAATTCATATTTGCACTACAGGCCAAATATATTCATATCTCAAAGAAATATATAATCATTTTAGAATTTATATAAACAATAATTATAACCATGTTGATCAATTCACCTTTGCACTTAAGCTTAAGATATTCAATTATAAATTCAATGGTCATGATCATACCAGTCACAATTCAACTTTGCACTACAGGCCAAAGAGAACCCTAGTCATGATCATACCAATAATCTACCCATCTTTACACTCCAGTGAAAGAGAATTTCAACATCAGGGTTATAAAAATGTTATATATGATGATAAAAATAATATGATCAACATATAGTTTTAATCTCAAGAGTAATATTCGTAACTCATGAATAGTAAATCGTGAATAGTAACTCATGAATAGTAACCCCGACACAAAAGATAGAAATTCCACAATAAAATCCATACCAATATTTCGGTATAATGATATTGAAAGAATAACATTACTTAAATTTATAAACAATTTATTTTAATTGTTTACACTTTACTAATTAATGCATTTAATCATCATAAAATGCCAACTCTTACAATTTCATCATCAATAACCAAAACCCTCATCAAAAATCTGCATATACATCATATAGGATTCTCAAGCCATAAAATCCTATTTTCCAAATTTCTTTCTTCACAAAACATATTTAATTCATTTACTCATAACTAGACCATTTTCATGAAAAATACCAATTCAGTTCCAAAAATATTTCTTTTTTGGGATTTAGCCTAATATAGTCCCTTAGTGAACATATATTTTTCTCAGAATTTTTAAAAGTCATTTACTATTTTTCATATGGCCAAAATAGTCGAATATTTAGACATTTATCAAAAATTGTACTTTTGTCTAAAAATTCTGAAATTTACAGAGTATACTTCTATCATATACATGTACTCCCAATAAAAATTTCATCAATTTTAGAGTTAACCACAAGGAATTATAAGCAGTTACTTTTAAAATAGTCTTTTCCCGTAAGATTCATAACTCTTAATCTATACATCCAAAAATCACCATTTTTGGACACAATCAAGAAAACTCATCAAAATATCATTTCAAATTTTTCCAGAATTTTTGAAGATCAGAAAAATTACGAAACTGAAAATCATAACAACCCTTAAAATCCCTTAATATCCCTTACTATCCCTTACAATCCCTTACCTCAAAAGAGCAGTACTTCTGACTAGATATCGGATATGATGCTGAAGAAAACTTGCACTGATGAATAGCAACTCACCAAGTATCTAAAAACTCACAAAATATGCTTCATAATATAGAGAGAGAAAGAGAGAAAGCTTATGTTTCTGGTGTGATTTTCAATTCTAACTTAGCCCTCTATTTATAGGAAAATTTTGGTAGGTTTGACCTGCAACCTGATGGCTTTACCTGCTACTATTCCCACCCACCACATTTGAAATATAATTCAGCACATTTCTTCACCAACCACAAGTGGAGCCCACCAATTCTAGAATTTTCTACCAAAATGATTAACTCCGAAAATTCAACAATTTCTGAACCAGTCATCTCGTAAAATTCATAATAAATCATACGTTCATTTTTAACGGTTCAAAATTTGTGGGCATATACTCAACTTATATATGTATAACATATCCAAAAATTACCACGATCCAACGGTCGGATTAAAAATTATAACCCCCGCAAAATATCTCAAAAACCCTGATTTTTAATACCTCCATTCCGACAAAAATACGGATAAAAATCTCAACATTAACTCCTTCATTTTTTAACCACAAAAATATATCCCTCATTTATATCCACATAAAATAAATATTTTCTTATCATATGAATCAATAATTAATTATTCACAAATAATATTACAGAATCACATTTATGACAACCAGGCCGTTCCCAGGAAAGAGGGGGCTTTCCAATAAGAATTTTTCCTTACTGGCGCGCAATTAGATGACCAAACCTCTCCTTAGACAGAACTTTCTAGACATTGCCAATAATGTTATCTAATAATATTATTCAAATAATATGAATTATTGATCTGATAAAGGAAAATACTGTGCAACAACAATTATTGAACAACAATAATACAAAATTTCAACGTAGCAATTATTGAATCAATAAAATAAAATATTGAACAGTAATTACTGTAACAATTATTGAGTAGTGCCTTCTTACGTAAGAATCAATAATTTCAAAAATACTGTGCAATACCGTGTGCTACTGTGCAATAACGCGTATTACTGTATTTTAACCACCGGGTATTCCAACAGTGTTAACGGTAACAACTACGTCGTTATTTGTAAAAACTCAAATTTGTCGTTTTCTTCATCCAACAGTTATTCGTTATGGGGCCCACAAATAGCTGCGCCGTCGTACGAATATTCCCCGACAGAAAGAATATTCCACGACCAAACGAATATTCCCCGACAATAATGAATATTTTATAACCACTTATGTATTTTGAAAAAAATTTATATATCACCCTTAACTTTAACATTTATCAATTTAACCATTTACTGAATAGAAAAATTGAATACTTTTATTTCATAAAATTCGGGGTCTTACAGTTTATTTTCTACTTGACTCTTTTAATGGATTGCTTGTTCCGCTACAGTTAAACTTGATGTCTATTATATTTTATCAGTTTAACATTGTTGAAGGCTAATGATAATTTATTTTGCATTATCTTAGTCATAATATTTCTTACTGGGCTAGTTGAGCTCACCCTTTCTTTCACTGTTCTCTTCAGGAAATGAGAACGTAGCTGGGGTAAGTCGGGAAACGGAGTGATAGTCCGAATGATAGTATTAGTTAGTAGTCCTCACTATTCTATGTAATAGTGTGTTAATAAATGTAATGATGACTCCTTTTGAGTATGAATACTCTCTAGAAGATAATATTTGTATTCAAACTCACAGTTTATGTTTTGTCGTATTGTACACGACAGTTGTATTAGTAAGTTGTATTTGTATTCTGTATTATGTAGCTGACGACCCAAGATGGGTGATGTATACCTAATTTTGGGAGCGTCACAGAGGGAGTAACAACATGGAGTATTATATTATTAATTGATGGAAACATGGAGCAGTATAAAATTACTTGCCAATGGACAAAGTAGCCAATAACAGGTCAACAATAATTACATATTGAATATGTCGGATCCAGTATTGTGAATTTGAAAATCAACTTTATAGTAGCGAATTGTATGGTTTTGTTATACATTTTTAATGTATTGATAATAAATTAGTACAAAATCATACAACTCACTCTGATGAAATTGATTTTCAACTTTACATCCGGATATGTCCACCTATTTGCCTAATTTTGTACTCCATCCATCACTAATGTGATAAAAGTTTTGGTCGACTTTTTGGTGTATATTAAGAAATAAGATAAAATAATAAAATTATTCATATTTAAATTTTTATTTATTTGTATAATTTTCTATACATAACTAGTGATGCTCCATTAATATACATAGAGAATTGAAATATGACAATTAATATTAATAGTATTATAGACAAATTATTGCAAGAAATAAATTATTTAAAGTAAATAGACATTTAACTTTAAACTACCCAAAAATAGTAATAAAGAGGTGAAGTAGTATTCAATTTGATATTGGGATGAGAAGAATAGATTGGCAATTGCCTTGAGCCAGACACCCAAATTGAATTAGTCTAATTTGGTTTTTGTCAACGCGAAATCCTTATTATTATTTATTTTAAAAAAAGAAGCAATTTAATCGGTATAACTTAATTGATAGCAACTTAATTTCAAATTCTTCCAACATGTTTTGACGTGTACAAATTTAATTTTTGCAAAACACTAACAAAACTATAACAAATTCAAGACATTAGAAATTTTTAGTTCGATGCATCTTTCCATGTAAAATAGTGCAATACTGATGGAAATCATAATGGTCCACCAAACCTGCAAACCTTTCCACCAGATCTATTTTTCCCCCTTTATTTTTCCAATTATGGGGAAAACTTACCAAAATTTAAGGGAATTGAGATCCATCAAGAGAAAGAAATCAGCTCTCATGTTATATTGGCATCAGTGAGCTTGAAGAATCACATCTAAGATTGTTAGGGTATACCAACTTTCGGAAGATATACTTTGTAATTTCAGGTCAGAATCCAGTTTTCGGGTCTCCACATAATTCTCAGGTTTTCGGTGCATAAACCCTTCGCACAATAAAGAGAAGATAAAAAGTACATGTCATAAGTAAAAGGAAAGGAGGAGGTTGAAGTCGGGTGTATTGACGACCTCGATACTTATAAATTGACTCCCTCAGTACTAAAAGTGATGTCCAACATATCGACATCTGACAGTGGTCCTAAAAAATAATATCTTCGAACTTTGACATACTAATACACTATGGCTCCAGCCTTCGGCGATCGGACTTCGACTATCGGATTTCGAGTCTCGCCGAAGTGTTGGCCCAAATGGCCAACCAAAATCTACAAAGTATTTATTACACAACAGACTTATAAAAAATCGTGTCTGTCACATCAAAACTTTGGTGACAACTTTCTCACCAACCATCACAAATATATCAACACGTGGCAGAGGACATGTGACTATGTTAGATGCATTTAGGAGCCAACTTTTGGCGCCAAACTCCTCCTATAAATAGCCTCTTGCAGAAGGTAGAAGGTAACCCACTATCTCTCTCTAATTCTTGGAACCTCCATAATTAACACTCATTATCACATATGCAAGCTATTTACTCTCACGTCGGAGACGTTTCCTCGGTGATAACGTCGGGTCTGGGTCACCGATTTGTTTTCCTTGCGAAGGTTCAAAGCCAGTTAGACAAAGAAAAACGTTAACATTGACGTTAGAAGGAGGACTCTAAAATTAAATTTTGGTCAACCTTCTAATTACCATCTGAAAACTACCTCACAAAACAGACAATAGATTCTAGTATGCCGAAAGTGGCATATTTCAATAAAGGGTATATCCAACCAAGCCCGTTGTACCCGAAGTTGTGTAAAACTTTCGAAGCCAAAAGTCTTTAGCTAAAACCCTAAAATGGCCAACAGATGTTAACCCAAAGTTTTCGAGTCTTCGGCACAAAAGCTAAGCACGCCATACTCTAACTTGCGTAAAACTTTCAAGAAATAGAGTCTTCAACTAAACCTCTAAAATGACCAGTAAAGGTCAGTCCAAAGCTGTCGAGTCTTTGGCACAATAAGCGAAGTTTCCAAAGCGATAACCAAAGTGTTTAGAAAATTAACAATAATTTGGAATCCCAAGAAAATTACAACTCATTGTACTCTCATACACCTAATAATCAAAATCACAGGGCCTATGCCCATGTGTCCAAAGAGAATCATGATACACTCAACCATCAACATCAAAAGGCCCACACCCATGTGCTAATGTTAGAGGGCCCACACCTAAAAAAAGGACACACATCCACATGGGTTGGAAAAGAAAGAAAGCAATTACTCAGCTGCTTTTCTAAACTTCCATTGACAAAAAACATCATGATCCTCGAGAAGAGTCTTCGGATATTTTCAATCACACGTCGACTTCGGCACCCTATCGACACCGTCTTCGGCATTCCTATAAGCCAAAGACGCACACTTCATCGTCAACAACCAAAACAACACATCTCAACCAAACTCTTTCTTTTTATTCAGATCTAACAAATCTGCGGGCAAAGAAAATGAAAAAGGCTTCAGCATTGACACTCTATCGACATCACTTCACCAATCATGGTCTTCAACACAATTAAACCTACCTTCAAATTTGCACTATCGAGCATTCCTCCTTTAGTTTGTGATGGGTCTAAGGTCGATATCAATGGGTCGAATACATCGACGTCCTTTAGAGTCGCCGATGTAAAACTATAAGACGACATGCAATAGTAAATCTATGAAATTCAAACACATCAAAGTGCTCTCAAATACTAAGACTCATCATCCTAGCCACTTAACATCAACTAAAAGCTTCAATTCACAACCAAAGACGTCAATATCAGCTCACTTTAGCTCACTTCGGTTACTTCGAGTCATATCAACCTACTTCGGCTCACATAAGCTTATTTCAGCTCTTGGGCTCACTCATGCCCATTTTGGTACACATCAGCTCATTTTGGCTCACTTTGGCTCACTTCAGCCTACTTTGGCTCACATCAGCTTAGTTTAGCTCACAACTCACTTCATCCCATTTTGATTCATATTGGCTCACTTCGACTCACTTTCGCTCACATTAACTCACTTCGGCTCAGTCGTCCATGTCTTTGGCACAATTCACACCTCGAAAATTCTCCAATTGCATTATTCGCCACCGACCACAAGAATTCGACAATGGCATAATGGTTACAACTCCAACATTGATAAGAAAATTCTCTTATTTATCTTTCTTCAGAACTAACAACTCTGCGAAGGAAGAAAATGGAGAGTTACGACAACTTATTATTCGAACTTACATCACCAACGAACGAATATTTGACTTCATAAATCATTACACTACTCAACTCTAGCAAAATTTCCTTTCTGCACCCTGTCATCAATGATTTTGGCTTCACAAAACAACACTTCAAAGGTACCAAATTATCACTAAGCTCATCATCGGAGCATCTTAACACACAAACTCCTCTTCAGGCTCCTAGCTCCACAAATTAGGTCATACTACTACGTATTGAGATACACAACGAACAACTTCAAACTTCTCTTCAAATTTAATGCACTATTATGCTCTACTATGGAAATAATGTACTTCAGTTCATCCATTTCATGCTTTCTTTGGCGACTCTTCATAATCGCCATACCTATTCCACACAACTTTAGATTCGGAACATCAACAACATAACTGCAAATAAGTAACTACGTCAACAAGTAAAATACATAGCACTAAGATGCACCAACTAATCCATTTCAAATTTCAGAACTTACGATCTAAGCTTGGAAATCAACTTCACCTTCATGCCAATTCTGGTAAGCTAAATCATGACAACGAAATCCTCATCTTCGGACCACAACAATGGACAACGCACTTCGAATCAAACAACTATAAGTAGTTCAAACTACGAACTTCCTTCAATCACTCAAGTTTGGGCACTTCTATGGATTTAGCCACCTCCCACGCTTCAACTTTAGCTATCATCGGCAACAAACATTCAGAAGGCCCAAAGCACAAACTTGTCTTTTGCAACTTCAGACAAATTTAACTTCAACCGCTTTAGATATTTATTTTAAACTTCTATAACAAGTTCAACCCATCAAATCGATACTTTAACGTATTCCAACCTCCAACAAGAAAAGCTTCAACTTCGTCAACACTACTACACAAATTTCGGACATGCAATCCTAGCAATTATAAATGTGCTCTTAGGACAGCAATGTACCCCCAGTAATTCAATTCGAACAGACTCCGACAATTTAGGGTCAACATAAATGGGTTGAAGACTAATCCACCCCCCCCTCGATGACCTCTAAAGCTGCTAATTCGCAACAATAGAACTCATCAAAGAAAGAAACATGCACTTCGGACTTCAGCTACACAATAAAGCTAAGGTACCATCAGCTCATCACCACATCAATAAGTCAATATTTCAAAATTTGGTTCACTAGTTTGGCATCCATAACTATCGACAAACCAATGTCATTGCAATTTTTTTTTAAATTAAATAAATAATAGTTATTGGCATTACTCTAACTGAACAAGCCCAACAAACCACTGTTTCAAAACGAACGAGTTTCTTCGATGGGCAATAACGAATTTCCTCCTGAAGACACGTCCCTTCGGACAGAAGTCTAACACTCACGTTCTCGTCGAAGGCAAAACGAACGAGTTTCTCTGGTGGATAAAAACAAAATTCCTCCCGAAGGCACATCCCTTTGGACAAAGGTTAACCACTCACGATTCTCGCCAAAAGCGTACGATAAGCATCTCCCATAGCGGACGAGCATCCCAAGCCTCTCCCAAAAGCGCGCGAGCACACTAAGCCTCTCCCACAACGAACGAGCATCTTAAGCTTCTCCCACAGTGGACAAACACACCAAGCATCTCCTACAACATCCAAAGCCTTTCCCAAAAGCAAACAAGCAATCTAAGCCTCTCCCAGAAGTTAACATTTCCATTTTCTTCACACATCGGAGCAAATGCTAAAGTTTCTCCTTTAAAATCAAAACTTCCATTTTCTTTAGACATCTGAGCAAACGCTTCAACTTCTTTTCTAAAGTCAAAACTTCCATTTTCTTCGAACAATCTACAAAT
Source organism: Panax notoginseng (assembly GCA_016801055.1). Classification (NCBI taxonomy): domain Eukaryota; kingdom Viridiplantae; phylum Streptophyta; class Magnoliopsida; order Apiales; family Araliaceae; genus Panax; species Panax notoginseng. Next base: position 27,986,677 of record CM029013.1, on the reverse strand, counting down.
GCTTAGTCTTGTATGGACCATTTCCTATTTCAAGGGCTTTCGACTACTAACTTATCCCACTAAAGTGAAATAAGGGAGTTGGGGGCAATATTAAGATATAACATCTTCGGACTTCGACATAGTAACACACTACGGCTTCAGCCTTCAGCGTCGAACTTCGGCTATTAGACTTCAGGTCTCGCCAAATTGTCAACCCAAATGGTCAACCAATATCTACAAGGCATTTATTGCACAATAGGCTTATAGGGAACCGTGTAGGTCACATCAAAACTTTGGTGACAACTATCTCACCAACCACCACAATCATAAAACACGTGGCAGAGGACATGTGACTATGTCAGATGCTTTTGGGCGCCAACTTTTGGCACCAAACTACTCCTATAAATAACCTCTTGCATAAAGTAAAAGGTAATCCAATAGCTCTCTCTAACTTTTGGAACCTCCATTGTTAACACTCCTCTCACCTATACAACTTATTCTTACACCGGAGACGTTTCCCCGACGACAACGCCGAGTCCGGGTCACTAGTTCCTTGCGCAGGTACGAAATCAGTTAGACGAAGAGAAACGCTAACAAGCAATGCTGGAAACATGCTCAACCTTCTAGAAAGTTGTTAAAAAAACGTCTTGCTTTCTCGCCAAGTAAAATACATTCCTTACATATGAATATACTACTTCAACTAATGAGAAAGTGACACATCATCAGAGAGGAACAAGTACAAAGCATGTGACCAGCTCAGATAGACACCTATAAATATAAGAGATCCCTCAAGGTAAACCATAAGCTCTAATTCTCTCATATTCTCTCTATGAAACCTCTGTAACCCTCCATTGCATATTTTCGATCATCTTCTTCCTTTTTATGTTAGTTACTCTTACATCGGAAATATCCCCTAACAACTTCGACCATAAAAGATATTAGTGGTTGGTCCTCCTTTTACAGGTCAGGCCAACCTCCTTTCAACTCGTGATCATAATCAGAGAAATATCACTGTTAACAAAGATTAATTTATACAACAAAGCATTTACCCATCAATATAAAGTAAACCCTAACACAAAAAGTGTACTTGGTTACTATTACCTTCTTTTCTTTTGCAAGAAATATAAGCTCAAATTTCTAATAAATAATCTTGGCTAAAAAAAACCAAGTCAATACCAACCAAAGTTATGAGACCAAAGTACCTTTTTAAATCCATACTATTCCATAAGACAATCTTTCTTATGGATGAAAGTTCCTCGACCACAACTTTTACTCAAGGAAGAGGTATATATGTTTAATATGTCAGACTGCTAACTCCACAAGACAGTATCAATTCCCCAAGGGTGCATCAGTGTCAGACTTGATCACCTGCATCTCATGTGAGACGAGTCTTGTAGAACTAGTGTTTTCACTTGTGAATATATATATATATAGTTGTATGAGTAAAACAAAGTTCACCAACTCATCTAGCATTTTACCATTATTACTATGAGGTGGATAGGCAAAAAGAATGGAAGACAAGAAATGGAAAAAGATTACCTGTATGAAGACTACATATGCATCATCAGCAACTCCACTAGTTTTTCTGTTGATATGTACCTACAAGTTCATTGTATCCCAAGCAAAGGATTCCTATGACCAATAAAATAAGAGTGAAGGACTATGCCATCAAAAAATTTAAGCTTTCAGGTCTCAAAGATGACTAAAACTTTTAAAGGATGAGAAGTCTTGATTGTCAGGTTTCCGAATGTCGAACAATTTCAGAGAGGAAAGCAATTCATTGCAGCAAGTATATCATATCAAATTTTTAGGCTTCAGTTTATATAGAACTTCATAAGCATTGAAATCCTTAATATGCATATATACATGTGTGTGTCATTCAACTGACTAGAAGCAAATCCAAAGGACGATAGCATATTAGTTCTCGCAACATTTACTTTCCCTTTCTTTTTACCTCCTACCCTTACCCTTTTCACCAGGTATATACCAGGGTGGGGGGGACTGAAAGGTGGTTATTACTGTTTAATGAACATTTAGCACTAAAAAATCCTGCCTGCTTTTTTGACAAGTAAATGATGGAAATTTCAGCCATATTGATAAACCAGAATCATGTTGATAAACAAACTATCAAATTCCTGCTCCATTCAACATTCTCTAAGCATATGCAAATGTTGTCTCATCTCTATTAGATCTGTCCACTAAAACACTGATCATTTTCTAGTTAACTCAATGTCACCTTTATATATGTATCTTTACCATTCATCTGGGTGGAATCGCATCTAACTGATGATAGAATTTTAACGAATCAACCTCGACCCCCTATTACTTCAGCCATGATCATGACAGTGAACTAGGGAACAAAAGCTTACGAGGCTCTGTCATTGTATTTTTTCACTTATATTTTCAATAATGATTTGTAATTTATACCAGTTCTTGTGGAGAATACAGGATTCTCCTATTCTCTATTTTACTATATCTAGTATGCAGAAGGGGAAAAACTAAGTAACGAGTGAATACTAACCTGGTGCCTACTATTCCTGAGAGTAAGAATCAAAAAAGTGTATAAAGTAGGCCAGTTTTTCACACTGATGAAAGGAATATAAAATTACATATGAACAAATGATTCCATGATATACTTGTCTCATCCCTGCGGAGTATGTGCACTGTTTATATACAATTATAGAATTATTTTGCAAAGCCTCCATCAATCACAGTATGCAGCAAGATTAATAAAAATCTAAATGCTTAAACTAAGAAATTCACACCCAGCCAGTCATACCTAATTGCTTCATTACCACAATTTCAGATTACAGGGATTCCAACAAAAAAGAAAGTAATTACGCTAAGCTACTGTACCAACTTTAGCAACAATACAAATGAGTTCTAAGTCAAGAGGTATCAAACTTTCTCTAACATGACTCAGTTGAGGCATTATTTGATCTAACCAAAGTAAAGGCAACAACCTTTTTTTTTTTTGGAAAAGTAACAACCACAAAATGAAAGTCAAATTAAAAGGAAAAATAGGTATATGCAGATGGCAAAAGGTGACAACAAAAAATTTGAAGGGTAGATTACATACCTCAATGACCAGGATGAAGAATGATACTAAACTCAAGATCGCACTTTTAGTTCCAGCAACATAAATAGTATTATCAATAAATACCCAAAGAAAGGAGGTGAACAAACCGAAGCACACAAGGACTCTATATTTTGAGGTCTTGCTCTTTATATTTAAATAATCAGTAAATGCTTACACTCACCAATATATTTAAAAACATAGGCTTATTTCAAGGAAGTATATTGGACTTATCCGAAACCAAAAGGATGCTTACTATAGTTTTTTAATTTATTTACTCTTTTATATTCTTTTTGACTTGGAATGTGACAAGTTACAACCATGGCCCAGTATCAACTGCAGAATCATATATCATTATCAAATAAAAATATGACGACAGAATTATATCTGATGCCTAAGACAAAAGTAATACACATTTATTAGTAGAAAGCTGTATTGAAAGTGAGCTCTGTGTCAAGGCTTTATAAAGTTATTCTATTCCATGGATTCCAGACTTGGAGCATACCACCCTAACTGGTTCACAATCTTCTTCATTCTTTCTTCTTGTCCCTTTGAATCTCCTAAGGCAGTTGTGAAAGGATATACATAGGTTACTTTGGTGGCCATAGCTCGATAAGCAACAACATCTCCTTTCACCAAAAATTCTAGCACATCACGACCAAACCCTCCGTCAACCTCTGCTTGCAGAAATTGGCCTGGATTTGTTTTCCATATCAGCAAAAAGAAAAAGAAAAGATCAGCATCAAATTCCTGCCTGCGATTCACCTGAGATTAATAAAGACTACTACTTTTAGCACTTTCTGACCGTGGAAAAGTAAAACACAGCCATAGAGAAGGGGTAAATTGATTTGTGGATCATAGTATGCCCCCTATCTTAATTGATGAATCACATCGTCTATTTAATGGTCATCAAAATTTAACACTAGTCAAACTTGAATCGTTGAATATGATCAATGTTTCCGAGAGAACTTCAAAAAATCTTACACATTGGCACATATATGTAAACATATTGTCACAGCAGGAAGGTGCAACTTTGTCAAACTCGAACATAATAAGCCGAACTCGAACATGTTCAAGTAACATGATCGAACCAACACACATGTGCAAGTTCGGATCGTTAGCTATTCGCAAATATAGTCGAATATAGTCATGTTTGCGAACATCGTCATGTTTAGTCCAACATTGTCATGTTCGCAACATCATCAACGCACTGAAAATTAGGCCAAATATTGTAAATACTCGAATCTCACTAGCTACTCGCGAATCACTAGACCGAACCCGAACTTGAACTTTCGTGAACAAGTTGAACCGAACAACATACAATCGAACTGATACCACGTGCGAACTCAACTCAACTGGACAAAACAATCCAATGAACTGTTCAGCAACCGTTCGGTTCGTTTGCATAGGAGCAAGTGTACAGATAAATGCATATAAAATGCATAACATAAACACAGGGAGCAAACTTTCTGCAAGGAGTCGATTATATTTACCGTTTGGGGTGTCTTCAACCGCATCAATCTTCACATTCTTCTGAGTTTCTAGAATTGCTTCAAATAATTGCTGCAAAGGAACCGGACATAAAACAAACAGCAACAACTCGTTTTACTAAATTCAATTTATTTATCAAAGTTGAAAATAAAATAGGCGAATATCCTTCACCTGAGCAGCATTTTCTGAAGATTTTGGGGGAATCAACCATGGAAATGCAGAAGATGAAGATTTGGGATTAGTGGATATACAACTAGGATTCGTTGACGGACAAGCTCTAATTGTTCTGCAACAACAAAGCAACGTAAGAGAAGTAACACATTATAAGAAGTTCATTAGCGAAAATAACAGAAACCCATTATACAAAACTGGAATTAAGAAATACCCATTTTCCAAACCAGTGGGTAAGTTCTTGGATTGAGAAAAAGGAGTAGTGGGGGGTACTAACGCAGGAGCAGAGTTCAGAGGAGGGATTGCTAAAGATGGCAATGGAGAAGTTAAGGTGGTTACAGCTAGTGCTAGGGAGAGTAGATTGGACCAAACAATTGGTTTTGGGTTGGGAGGTAATAAAGTCATCATCGGGTAAGGAGAGGTGGTAATGCTTGACGAATAACGTCTGAGATTTGAGGTTGGAAAAAATGGAGAGAGGATTTGAGCACTCAAACTCAAAGTCATGTTTCTTCTTATCGGGTTTCTTCTGGTTGGACATGATGCAATTCAATTGTTTGGGTATGGAAGGAAGAGGGAGAAAACCCAACTCCAAGATGGATTAATTAGGCTTAGGAGGAGAATGAAAAAATGACTCTGGAGAAATTTATTATTGACAAAAGATAATTCACTAATGATATGTTTGGATTGTATTAATCAAGTTATGCACTGATTCATTTTGATGAAATGAAAAAAATTATATTTATTTATAATTGTAATGGATCGAATCATTCTCATTATCCATTCCATTCTCCATTCCATTCCTTCAATACTAACGTAGCATATCTTTTCAACATCTGTCGATATGTCCGAGTGGTTAAGGAGACAGACTTGAAATCTGTTGGGCTAGCCCGCGCAGGTTCGAACCCTGCTGTCGACGTCTAGTTTTCAAAATTTTTAGTTATTAATCTTCCCAATATCTTTTCCATTTTATTATATATACATATATAATCTTCCCTCTCCTACCCTTTCTACTTTCTAGTTTCTAGTTCCTACTTCTACTATCAGTTCGGTGTGGCCGTGTGGGCGATATGAAATGTTGCTATTCTTACAAAAATTAATTTATAAAATAAGGTGTAAAAGTATAATTAACAAATAATTGTGGATCTAATAGTTATAATCAATCATGATCATTCATATACATTATTTTGTATTTCTTTTTTATAATCATTATAGTATTATCGGGCGATATGATTTGTATTTTCAAGTAAACTATTGAGTGTTTTATTTTAAAGTGATGTTCTTAAATTTTTGTATTAAAATAATATGTCGTCATAATATTAATCGGTTGCATTCAGTAGATCATTCTCAATTTTTATTGAATAAATTTATGTACACGCCAAAGTGTACATCTAAAGATGCACTCAACTTTAAAATAGTAGTAGGAGCTGAGAAAGAATTTTTTTATCATTTTAGACTAGAGTGTGGGAAAAAAGACCTTTTTGATCCTTGTTCTTTCAATTTAGTCATTGTACATTTTTTTATATCATAATTGTCCTTGTACAGTTTTCTAGGTGAACAATGTAATCCTAAATGTGTAATGATTACTTGAATTTTTTTATATAAAAAAAAATCCATGTAAGCTTTTTACTAGAATTTTTCTTTACTTATTAAGGGGAAGTGGTTAGCATGAAGTTTATTTTTGGGTAAGTTAGTCAATTGGCCAATAGAGTGCTGACACGCAGGCGATGTTCTATGTGTCAGTATTCTATTGGTCAATTGACCAACCTACCAAAAAATAAACTTCGTGCTGACGGACGGTTGTTAAGGTAAGTAACCTTTTGCCATCCGTGATTGTTGTTTGAATTGGTGGCTTAATTCACCCTCTACAATGTGGTTGGATTTCCATTTTGTTGATGTGTAGAGAGAGAGAGAGTTTAGGGAATTTAGAGAGAGAAAACTAACTCAATTGAAACAAATCTGGAAATGATAGTGACGGGGAGAAGAACACGAAACAAAGAAAGATCCGAAAAGGGTGGAAAGAAAGTAAAAAGCTTACATGGATTTTGAAAAAGAAAAAATTTGAGTCTAAGTGCTACTTTGGCCCAAATATCATGGAGAATTTTACACCTTTGTCATTCTTTTTTTTGTTTTTCGTTTCTAGTCGATGGAAGAGAAAGAAGGCATAAATTCGACCAAAAAACAATAAAAGATTCCGTGTCGGATCTTATCTTCCATGGCTGACGAGCTCTGCAATCCAACATTATGGTCTACAACTTTTTCTTCAGATATCTCTTACTGATTCTGATAGTAATAAGGGAGATCACCATCATCATTTCTCCGAAAATGGATAGTGGAAGTTATAGGAACTCGCAAACAAGAACAAGTTTCTCAAGGTTCTCGTAGATCAGCTTCGAGACCTTATAACTGACGTATCAACATGGCAAAGTCCTTGTTCTACTAGAAGTTCCGAGGCAGTGCTCGAGGATTTGTACGAGCTTGTTGTTAAAGGATCTGCCTGGAAAACTGTACAATTCATTTACTACTGTCCAAGAGGGTTCCAGATCAGATCATTGTAGTTTGCTCAAGCAAATATTGTTTTATGTATTCGGAAAACTGCTAATTGATTAACATCAGGCACGGTTCGATGATTGATCTCTCCCCTACTCATCATATTCTCTGGGTTCTATTAAATAAAACGTGATCCGTCATCCACTTGATACAGATAGTAATTTGTGGAGATGGGGAATTGTGTCAATTTAGATTTGCCAAATAAAATCTTTAAGTTTTGTCTACGAATTGTATTCTTTATGAATTTTTTACCACCTTAAAAAACAAAAAATTGAAAAAAAAGGGAGCCCGAGTAAGAACTTGCATGCAAGTAAAACTATTAAAAGCCTCGGGCTATTGTGGTTGCTTTTACGGCCGATATGAACTTTTTTGGTTCGTGGTCATGACAGCAGCCAAGCTTGTATTACAATCTCTTCTTTGGAGATTTTGGGAGGAATGAACAATTCTAGAGAACAAAAAAGGAATCCCGGACACTAGAATAAACAAGGGAAATCCCCCAGGAATGATGGATTCACTAGTTATGAATGGAGGATCTGGTAGTGAGCGAGGACCTCATGTCTACAATGGCAGATTCATCAGCACCCAAGTTGATGGCTTCTTTGCTTGCTGTTATGAAACGTGACACGGCTCCCCTCACATAGTTGTGAGCCTTTTTTACAGTCATTTTCTTGCTCATTTCATCCGGAAAGCTACTCAAGAAGTGATCGCCATTCAGGATAGCAGCCAGTTGGACTACCTCACTTTGAAACTCAGACAACCCTCTACCTTCATCCACTTCCGTTTGTCTTAAAGGAGCTACATCAGGCAGCATCGCTGCAACCAATTGACAATAGATGAATGAATTTTTAGGATTAAATTCTAGGAAAACAAAAGTTTAACTATGATAGTCATTTGTGTGATGTTGCAATGGCATATTTGTTTGTGCTAGTTATAGAACCAACCATATGCTTTTAAATTTCAGTCTTTCCGAAATTCTAACCATCTGCCATTGTCATGCTTCTCCCCTACTCAAATGGATACATACTTAAATTTTCACAGTATCTAATGGATTGGCATGATGCATGCTTACTCGGGCAATCAGTTCTGGGAGAGGTTAATTCCCCAACAACCTCTTCAAATGTACCGACCCAAGCGTCTCTGTGCGTCAAAAAGTTGGATGAGAGGTTGAACATTTTCTTTATGGTACCCGGAATCGAAGAGTGCTCAAACTCAGAGTTTGGTGTAGGTCCGTTTGGCCTGCTTATCACTGCATAAAACAAGATATCGTACGATTTAATTAATTCTATTTCAAACATTACCCCACCTCAATTCTACAAAATCATCTGTCCACAGACAAAATTATGAGCACAGAGAGGATCACAAAAGCTAAATCTCCAATTCAATATTCTAGGTAAACATTTAAAACATTCTTGATTAGCGTACTAATATAGTAAGAGAGAAAAAAAATTATTCCTCAAGAACCTTTTTTTAGTGGCAAACAGTAGACATAAAATAAGCAAAAATAAATGTTCAAAAAACAACATTAGTAAAAATTGGAGAGTTTACCAGTTCCTTTCTTGATCCAAGGAGACACCATGATTGTGGGAACACGAACCCCAAGGCGATCAAACTTAAAGAAAGAAGGTGCAGGCCCAGTATTTCCATCTGGACTAGGAATATTAACGTAAGGAGTCTGGACATGATCATAGAACCCACCGTGCTCATCATAAGTAATTAGCAAAAGGGACTCATTCCACTGAGGACTTGATCTCAATGTCTCATAAACCTCTTTCACCAATTTCTGCCCATTAGCAACATCATGTGATGGGTGATCATCATTGGCTGGGACTCCCTTTAAATCAAAGTACCTTGGCTCAATCACTGTCAAGTTTGGCAACTTCCCGTTACTAGCATCTTTCTTGAACTTCAAATCAAACTCATGGAACTTTAATATATACTTCAATTTCCTCAGATTTCTGTAAAACATAGTTGTGGGTATGTTTTGAAAGTAAATCCCAAAGTCCAATCCACTGTCATGTAACGAATCGAATATGGTTTGCTGCGGGTACCCTGTGGCCAATTGCTTTTTGACATGGCTTGTGGATCCATAAGAAGTTGCCGAGTACACAAATAGCCTGTTGGGTTGGGTTGGGCCAGGAATTGAAGAGAACCACCTGTCAAATACTGCGAATTCGCCTACTAATGTTGCGTAAATGGGCACATTTTCAGGCTTGAAGCCTTTCATAACTGTTTGTGAGAGGTTTTGTGACAAGGATAGTGCTTGTTCAACAAACCCAGACATTGAAGGAATGGAGCCAGAACCAAATACCTGTTTTTCCACATCTTCAAAGGAGTGACCAGGATCCGGATCCACATACTCAGCATCATTTGTGTAGCAGATTGATTCTGTTTCTTGGGCTGTGGAATTGGTAGAAACTGAGTTGCATTCTTTTCCGGTGACACCATTGATTTTTGGGTTGATGGAATTTTTCATCCATCCAATCATGTGATCAAAAGATCTGTTCTCCAAGACCAGCACAACAATGGTTTTGATGGGTTGTTGAGTAGCATTTACAAAAAGGGTGGGATTGAAAACACTTGAAAGAGCGAGGAAGAGCAAGAAAATGGTACGGGAAAATGGAGATACTCTGTTTCTTAATCTTCCCATTCTTGATTTTCTTTATGCAAGAGTGGTGAGACCTAATTAAGGAGATGGATATTGTACAGTTAGTGGTGAGGTATTAGAAGTTTCTAGTTATTTAGTGTTGTATAGAGTTCTAGTAGAATCCAATCAAGATATTATTCGCATATATATATATATATATATATAGGAGTATATTTATTTTGTATGTATAAACATAACTATAGTTGAAACGAAGAGAGAGAATGAATTGGCTCTAGTTTTTTTACAAACATCACATCAGAGCGGAAACTCCTGGTTTTATCACGAGAACAGTTCTAAATTACACCTAAAACGCTGTATTATATAAAAAAATTTATTAAAATAAATATTATATATTTTTTGAGAGTCACAAGTTAAAAAAAAAAATTCAAAAATGTCCAATTTTCCTGTCTGCCAAGACTTTTTCAAAAAATAAATATTATTTTGTTTTATCTATGTCTTTTTAAATGTAAAATAGAGTGCAACACATATCTATCTAATAAAATTTAAATGATTTTAAATTTTTCGCTCATTCAATAAATCTTTTTTGCTCATTTAATAAATTATATATATACGTCCATACAATGCCGGAAGCACGGGACACAACTAGTATATATATAGAGAGAGATAGAGAGAGAGCGCTTCAGTATTTGTTTAAAAAAAACGTAAGAGTCCTACGGTAGGACTATTGTGTAAGAACAGTTATAAATTACACCTAAAACACTATATTTTATAAAAATTCCTGTTAAAATAAATACTATATATTTTTTGAGAGTCACAAATTAAAAAAAAATTAAAAAATGTCCAATTTTGCTATCTAAATTTCCTGTCTGCCAAGACTTTTTCAAAAAATAAATATTATTTTGTTTTATATGTGTCTTTTTAAATGTAAAATAGAGTGCAACACATATCTATCTAATAAATTTTAAATGATTTTGAATTTCTGGCTCATTCAATAAATCTTTTTCGCTCATTTAATAAATTATTTGAGTCGTCCAAAATTTGAGATAAATCTCACCGTTCATATAGTGTCGGAAGCACGGGACACAACTAGTATATATATATATAGAGAGAGAGAGAGAGTGAGAGAGAGAGAGTGAGCACTTCAGTATTTGTTTAAAAAAACAACGTAAGAGTCCTACGGTAGGGCTATTGTGTAAAGACAATATGTACGAAAAAGGACATAAATAAGATACTAAACCCCGAATTGGAGTAAAGTTTCGTTTATCGGATGGATGCTTTGTTCATCCCTCCTAGAAAACTAAAAAGAGTAGTTTCAGATAATAATAATAATATCACGAGACAAAGCCAAAAAAAAAAATAAAAGAATTTTGGGATAATACTTTTTTTTTTTTTTTACTGTATTAGGGTCCGATTTTTATTGTGGTTATCGAAATTTTTTTTGTTACAATCGAATAATTGTACTATCAAAAATTATAAAATAGTCATTATTTTTAATTTCCGTCCGAAAAAACGAACGGAAGCTTAAAAATTTTCTTAAAATAAATATTGCTAGCAAGTGTTGAACTCTAAACTAAAAACCTTATTTTTCAACAAAAACCACTAAACCAACTACCTATTATGCTAAAATTTATGTAACACTAATATTTAAATCACCTAGCATCGTTTCTATACATATAAAGATGAGGTAATACACTTTTTTGTCACTGTACTAGGAATTGTAATAATAATAATAAATTTTAAATAATAATAATAATTAAAATAATAATAATTATTGTAATAATATAGTGACCAAAAAGAAGATAATACACTATATTATTACAATAATAATAATAATTAAAATTAAAATAATAATAATTAAAATTAAAATTTTAAATAATAATTATTAATAAGTTGTTATTCGCGAATCAGATTTCTTTATACACAACGTCATTCAAAGTCCTTCCATTTGTTACTCGTTTCCAGTCGGTCTCTTGTACTCATTTCTAGTGCCAACATAACATAACATTATTATTTAAATTTTAACATAACATAGTAATAATAATTATTATTATTATTATTTAAAATTTTAATTTTAGTTATTATTATTATTTTAATTATTATTATTATTATTTTTATTTTAATTATTATTATTATTTTAATTTTAATTATTATTATTATTGTAATAATACAGTGTATTATCCCTTTTTTGGTCACTGTATTATTACAATAATTATTATTATTTTAAATTTTAATAATTATTATTATTTTAATTATTTAAAAATTATTATTATTATTACAATTATTATTATTATTACAATTTCTAATACAGTGGCCAAAATGTGTATTATCTCATCTTCACATGCATAGAAACGATGTTAGGTGGTTTAAATATTAGTGTTACATAAATTTTAGCATTATAGTTAATTGGTTTATTGACTTTTGTTGGAATATAAGGTTTTTAGTTTGAAGAGGTTTGGAGTTTAACAATTGCAAGCAACATTTTCTTTAAAGAAATTTTTAAGCTTGGCAAGCCCAACGCCACGTCAGCAAAAATATGCACTGTCAACATTCCGTCTGTTTTTTCGGACGGAAATTAAAAATAATGACAATTTTATAATTTTTGAGAGTACAGTTATTCGATTATAACAAAAAAAGTTTCGGTAACCACAATGAAAATCGGACTCTAGTACAATGACTAAAAAGTGTATTATCTCGAAGAATTTTGTTATATATTATGAAAATTTTTAGTTAAATTATAATTGCGATATATATAATTTTGTTATATATTATGACAGTTTTTAGTTTAATTATTATTATTATTTTAATTTTAATTATTATTATTATAATAATACAGTGTATCATCCCCTTTTTGGTCACTGTATTATTACAATAATTATTATTATTTAAAAATTTAATTATTATTATTATTTTAATTATTTAAAATTTATTATTATTATTACAATTATTATTATTATTACAATTTCTAATACAGTGGCCAAAATGTGTATTATCTCATCTTCACATGCATAGAAACGATGCTAAGTAGTTTAAATATTAGTGTTACATAAATTCTAACATGATAGTTATTTGGTCGAGTGGCTTTTGTTAGAATATAAGGTTTTTAGTTTGGAGAGGTTTGGAGTTCAACAATTGCAAGTAACATTTTCTTTAAAGAAATTTTTAAGCTTGGCAAGCCCAACGCCACGTCAGCAAAAATATGCACAGTCAACATTTCGTCCGTTTTTTCGGACAGAAATTAAAAATAATGATTATTTTATATTTTTTTAGAGTACGGTAATTCGATTATAACAGGAAAAAAAATTCGATAACCACAATAAAAATCAGACTATAGTACAGTGACTAAAAAATGTATTATCTCGAAGAATTTTGTTATATATTATGAAAGTTTTTAGTTAAATTATAATTGCGATATATATATATATATATATATATATATATATCATTTATTTTATATTATCATATAAATTTTTACTTTAATCATAATTTAATTTTGTCACACTTATCTATATAGAGAGAGAATAGATTTGGTACTTGTCTTGCGTGGGGCCCATACCCGACATTTATTTGATAGAGAGCTCAAAGCCCTAATTAGCAGGCCAGCCTCATTCAAGTAAAGTGTCCCGTGATAACGTTGCCCACTTCAGGCAGGACGGCCCCACAAAATTGATACTCCCATTGGTCGACCCTGATTCCATGGCACCTATGTTTCCAATCTCAAATTTCAAGGCACACCAGAAATTTTATTTTTTCGACTAAGTATTGGTCTAATATTCGTTATTAAAATATTGTCATTTAAGATTTAAGAAAGCTATTAAAATTTATTTAAAATTTTATTATTATCTTTTTATGGAAAGCTAAAAACTATTAATACAAGAGGGAGAATTTATTACTGTTATAAATTTCAAATTTGATTTTCACACAAGTAAATTTTTGATATTATAAACTTATGATAATAAATAAATGGTATACTTAGTTATGAGATTATAATATATTTTCAAAAAATGTGACTAAAAAAAAATTATTTACTTTTTGTCATTTCGAATGGAAATGCACGTGAAGAAAGAATTAAAAAAAGAAACGAATGAATCTACTCTTTTAAGGTTACAACTCACAAGATGGGTTACAAATAGGGATTTTGGTTTTATTAGGCTAGGCAAGTGATGCACGTGATTATAAGCTTCAATTCGGGCCTGACCTGGTGCTGGTGGTGCCAAAACAAGAGGTATCAGTATTTTTGTATAATAATCAAGTAAAAAAAAAAAAAAAAAGTAAGAATGCACATCCATCCTACCATTACCATGGCGAAGCAGATATTTAACAGTAAAGTGTATGTCCATGGCAGATTGATTGATATCAAGAGATGGATGAAAAACATGTAACAGTTGACAGTGTTTTGGCATCTGTTAATAACACCAAACTTGCACCTTAGATGACTCAACTTTGTGCGTGTACATACATGGATGATGATGATGATCTATTAAATAAAATCAAACACACGTACGCTCCAATTGATGACATTCAGCTTTCTTTAGAGGAACTCAATTCTGATGCTCCCTACAAGATCGTATTTTACAAACATCAGTTTCCAGATCTCCACATGAATGCAAAAACCCCTAATCCAGCAACTAGTGCTGCCCCCGCTGCAACCCCACTGTATGCCGAAGCCCATGCATCTGCCTGAACATAGTCCAAACCTCCAGACATAGGCCCCCTGCCACCTCGAGCTATCCCTGAATAATCTAGATGCAATCTTAATCCCTGTTGTGAACAATCTCTAACAAGTTATTTTTTGTTCGGTGAAAAGTGATCAAACCAGTAGTTACATTTTATTAAAAAAAAAACCCTCATCTCATATGCTATCTCTTTCTTCATTATTGTCAAAGATGCAATATGCATGCAAGTATCCAACACTATATACAATCTTCTCACATACCTTCCAATTTGCTAATCTTGCATGATCCACAGCTGCCATTAGATCACTATCCGATGCTAGTACAACTTTGTCCTGGTCTTCATCTTCATACTACAGAACACCGTTAATCATAAGCACAACTTTCGAGAAGAAATATCAAGACTCCAAACTTCAAATTTATTATGTCTGCGTATACCAGAATCTGAGGCAGGTTGCTGCGCTCAATTTCATTCCCTACTCTTTGAAGTATTGCAGTTATCAGTTCCGTAAAACTTCGAGAATCTGACCACACCCGGATAAAAATATTACCGTACATTATAAAATCAATCTGGACTACATAAAAGTGTATACACACATTACACTTCTGTTCAATTAAAAATGACGGAAAAGAAAGGGAAAGGACAGGTAAAGGAAACAGAGTAAACAATTAGGAGAGTACTCACAAAATTTCTACCGAGCCTTTTCTTACGTTTCTTTAGTGTTCCACAAAGTACATTAATTTCCCCAGAATTTTTTACATATTCCTTGTTAGCTTCTTTTTCTTTTCCCGTTTTTTGTCTTCTAAAGTTTCCAACATAATCTATGGAAGGGAGATAAAATTCCCAATATTATTTTTTTCCTTCCCATTTTTGACTTCCAAAAAAGCCTAAATTACAGAATACAGGATCACCTAGAGTTCAGTTGCTGATGGAAAAACATGTTTAATTAGAAGCTGATTGAATGTGTGCCACACGTAGGCCACAACATGTTCACCACCCACATCATGTATGGTTAATGGTAAACACTGAATAAAAGCTTACCACAAGTGAACCTATGCATTCGCCCCTTACTATCTTGAATCTTGAAAGCAAAAGTTGTAGGCACGGTTGATGAAGGATAGGAAAGAGATCTCTCTATGTCTACTACTTCAGAAGACAGTTTCAATGAACTCTCACTGAAATATCACCAGCACTATGTAAGAAAACTATAAAGAAATAAGAAGCATGTCAATGTACTGATAAATTAGACTATAACCTTCGTGTCTCATCTTCGTCATCAACAGGAGTTAAATCCATTGCAGAGTCCCAGAATTTTTGCATCATGCTGCTTGTAGCCTCATTATTCACCCCCGTTCCCACCTAATTATTTTATGGAATGCTGAGATATTTATTCTCCAGAACTCAGAAGGAATTACACAAGTCCAAGAGAGAAGTACACTACAAATATAGATTTTCATAAATTCTTTCCAGTGTACGAGTGACTACTTCACACAAATAATTTTTCATACAATAACTTCCTATCAGTTATTTGCGATGCAATACAAAAGAAATCTATAGCTGATTATAACTTCTTGAATATGAAGTGGCTATGTTCTAAAAGGTGGGAGGCGGGTGGCCTAGCGCCTAGGGGGCCTAGGCAAGGCCTGGGCGGAGCCTAGACAAGATTTTTTTATTTTAAGCTAATTTTAATATTTTATCTTACATTTATCCAAACAAAACAATAATATAAAGCAAAACAATCTGTAATAAATATAATAAAGACTTTTGCTTAAAGTTCAAACACATATCCATATTGCTAATGTCAAATTTCAAACACAAACATACAATTGTTCAAAATTCAAACATATTTTTAATGTATTAGTTTTATTCATAAACAAGATTGCTATTAAATAATAAAATTTAAATTTCAAGAATTTAATTCAATATTAAAACTTAAGAAACTAAACATATATTTAAGAATTATATTGAATTAAACTAAATATTACAAATGTATCATCATTTATATAATTTGAAGTTGGTACAAGTTCAAAAAATTACAACTATAATAAAATTATCCATTTTGACTTGATATTGTTCACCTCTTGTTGTGATTTGATATGCTACAACATGTATTATGAATATGGTAAATCATTAGAAAAATAAATATATCAAAATCTGGTTTAGGTAGTTATTAAAATAAAAAAAAACTTCTCCGCCTAGGCCCCGTCTAATTTTCTAGAGGAATTTTTTTACCGTCTTGAGCCTAGGTGAAGCGTCAGGGGGACCTAGCTCCTAGACGGGGCGCCAAGGGAGGGCCTAGCGCCTAGACCTCGCCTAAGCGGACCTAAGCGGGGATTTTTAGAACAATATGAAGTAGTTGCATTACCATTTTGTTTGGGTGGTCTAAAATATTTTGCAAAGGATGCTACAAAGACATCAAAGCATTAAAGATAGTTACATATTAGCAACTGTTCTCAAAACACTGGGAGGGAGAGAATTCTTGTCTTTAGAAGTCAACTCCATTAAACTACACTTGAGCTTTATCATAAGTTGGAAAATAGGACCATTTTTAAATTTTAAACAACAATAAGAGGTTAGGCTTTCCGTAACACTTGACATGCGATATCAGTTGGTACAACAAAAAGAATCCAAATTAGAGATTGCTACCACAAATCAAAGTTCATTGGCCAGTCGATGGAGAAGAAGATATTGGCACGTGATATTGACACGTCTCAAAAGTTTTAAAATTATCCTCATTTTCTTTATTATTACCAATATCACAGACCAGGATGTGTTCATGTTAAAGATTCCATGAAAGTCGCCAAAAAAATCATGAATTAATTAATTTGGCTTATGTGATGATTTGAACATAATGAATGAGTGATTAGTAGTAAAAGTGTCTCAAGAACTCCAGCACATACTAGGTCCAGGTAAAGTTGTTATAAGACGAGTTGATCTGATAAACAAATAGCTCGTAGTTGTGAAGCTTTTTCACAGTGGACGAAACTTGCATCTAATATGTGATTTATACAGTATATGAAAAATTTATAATAAATGAATAATACCACCTAGGAAAACTCCTAGGTGCACCCAAAAGAAAAAGGGAAATGTCTAGGTGCCGGCTAGGCAGCCTTGGCATTAGCCACTAGATGCCCCCTTCACCAACTAGTCCACCTACTGAATTATAGAACGTTAGCGATAAGGCAGTGCATTTTTCTCCATAAACAGACGCGAGGAACTAACTGTTGCACCATAAGACTGAATAAATCAGTCCAGAAAAGTCACTAGTTAATAGTTATTAGACTTTTTATCTACGAATGGGTGCAAGATCAATTATGTTACAAACCTCATCGAGCATTAGGTGGTACAAGATAAGGGGAAATTCAACTTACTGTGGCAACAGCAGCGTGAGTGATATGAAGTACATCAATGAGTGCAACAACAATTCCATCTGCACTAAATTATGATTAGACATGAGAAATAATCTCCATAAATAGTGAAGCATTTTGTACAAACTAGGAGCACAATCAAGATAGTTCAATAACCTCTGTCAACAACAGGAAGGTGTAAAAAATTTCCTTCATGCATGGTATGCAGAGCATCAACAATTGGTGTATCAACTGTTGCACATTCTGGATGTGGGGTCATCACCTACATATCAAAGTGAAAGTAAAAATAATTTTCTTTTATTACATAAGAAAAGCATATACAAACCCCCTAAATAGTCATATAAACAGTAGAACACTTCTCTTGAAAACTAAAAACTGACCACAATAGTCAAAAACTATTTTAGCAGAACACACATCAAAGTGAGATAATTACCTTCTCAACCAAAGTGGACTCAGGGTGAAGACTTTGTGCAATCACTCGCATCAGAATATCCTTCGACCTGACAAAAGTAGAACAAGCAAGGTTATTATTAGCAAAAGTAATAATTATATCAAGCTTGCTATGAGTCATTCTGTTTTTGAAGGCTAAAATCAGTTATAGAGGGGCGCAGGTGGGCACTAAATCTATGGGTCCGAGAAACCAAAAAGTGAAGTCTTTTTTCCTTCTTTGATAATCGCCACACAATTGCTTAGAAACTTACGTTAGAATTCCCTTTGGTTTTTCATTAACAGTTACAATTGCAGAGCTAGTATGACTTTCAAGCATCTTCTTTGATGCCATTACTACTGTATCCATTGGTGACACTGTTACAATCCTGCAAATGCCAAAATCATTTGGACAGAGTAACTTGTATAATGTTAATATCAGGAATATTCATCTTAAAACAACCATATAAGATGTCACTCAGAAATAAAAGTATAAAAGTATATATAGTACCTACTTTGAATTCTGGGAAATGATAGTAGACAACGAAGGTTTAAAAATTCTCTCTCGAAGTGTTTCTATAAATGTATTTGGACCTATAGAATGAATAATAAATGACAGAGTCATGTGAAAGTAGTTTCTCTTGAAAAAAGTAAAATAATATCACTAACGCAAAATTTGAAAAGTATTCCAAAATAAAGCAAAATTGAAAACATTGTCCACCAACCAAATTGCCTAATAGGTTTGCTAATTATACATTTTACAATACACAGTCCACCTAGGCACTGACCAGATATAGACGTGCCCCAGTGTTTCTCAACACCTTCAACAGCAGCAGCTATAGCCTTTCCCTTTTCAGCTGCCCGCTCCATACGAGCAATAGCGTCATATAAACATTTGGCTATATCAAGTAAAGCAATAACCTCTCCTTTCTCCACAACAGGCAAATGTCTGAATTTTCCTGTGGCAAAATATCAAGCAGTGGGGAGAATTTAGAACAGTACTTTTGAAAGGATAATGTCACTTTTCCAATCAATACCAACCTTGCACCATTTTTTGGAGGGCTTCGACAGCAAGAGTGTCTGAAAGCACAAAAACCGGGTTCCTTGTCATAACCTTTGAAACAGGTGTGTCTTCAAGATTAAGCTCACGAGCAATAACTCTTGTTGCAATATCCTTCATCAACAAATGGACTACTTAGTGGCAATTTATACCTTATGAAAGGGTCTTTTGCATGTTGTTATTTCACATATGATTCAAGACTTCAAATCAAACCTTGTCTGTCAGGATTCCACAAAGTAATGCATTTGAATCAGTCAGCAGCAAAGCATCAACTCTACGAGCTGCCATCCGACGACAAGCTTCGTGAATACTTGTAGATTCAGGTACTGTCAGGGCCTTTGAAAGCCGCAATTTCTTAACTGTGCGCTCTCCAGTTAGTCCCCTGCTCCAA
The DNA here is from genome assembly GCA_016801055.1 of Panax notoginseng. Taxonomy (NCBI): domain Eukaryota; kingdom Viridiplantae; phylum Streptophyta; class Magnoliopsida; order Apiales; family Araliaceae; genus Panax; species Panax notoginseng. The sequence continues at coordinate 27,966,892 of CM029013.1, read as the reverse complement.
AAACAGTTACATATGGAAAATGTCATTAAACAAAATGAAGATGTGAAAAAGTCATATATATATATATTGTCCTTATGAGAAATGTTACATAGAACACAGATAATTTCAGTTCATGGAACCGATACAGGAACTCAGTATGCAACATAGGCTATATACTATGAGTAGCTTTATATGCATGCTTATCGTGAGGAATTCTTAAAATCTAAATTTTATGAAGCTAAATTCTATAGGAGATTTTTGGTTGCATCAACAAGTTGATTGTTGTAGAAATAATCTAGTACAAAATGTGATGTTTGAGCACCCAATTTTAAGTTGGAATATTAATATTTGTGTGATTAGAGCCTTTTGTTATTAAGATTGCATTGCATGTCCGCATAATGTTTTACAAGATTGATCAACAATGTATGTAGCACGAGAAGTTTGTTTTTCCATTTTGTGATGACATATAAGTACATTTTATTATGTTTTCTCCTAACAAAAGTTCTGCTCCCGACGTACATAACACAGAAAAACCTGAGCTCAATTTGGCCAAACTTACGTCATTGTGGCACTTCATTTGACAATCCAAGCATGTATATGTATGCATAGAGCACACAAAATTATTTAATCAAGTAAATTTTCATAAGATTTAGTAATGTGTATCAAGACTTTATAATAATAAATCATAAACAAATCTAACCCGTCAAAAAATATACCTATTTTACTTGGTTATAATAATTGTACTCCACAATCTCAAATAAAAAAAAAATTGCATGCTCTCATATTTTTGCATACTTTTTACATCCGCAAGGATGGATTGTTAGGGGCCAAAACAATATAGTTTCTCCCTCTTTATTATGGGAGTAAGGTAAGTCACTTTCCCTCTACATACTCTTATAATTTGTCTTAATTTTATCAGTTTCCGAGTAAGACAAATAATTATCTAAGTACAACTAGAATACCACATTCATCATAACTTAAAGTTTACAAAAAGGAAATAACAGAGTTGAAACGATTAAATTATATTAGATGTAAAATATGCAAAGAAAAAACAATCAGATGAGAAAATTTAAATATATAAGTAACCCACATGGAACGAGAAGATGTGAGAGATTTTCTAGTAGTCTCAGAAGGAGCAACTCCTCCATTTTCTGAAGCTTTCTTCTTCACATTCGAAGATGAGCTTGTCAAAGACATACTTCTCCTTGCAGAAAGACCTCCTTGACTCCCCGTCATATATAAGTATTATTATTGTTCTTTTTTCTCTATTCTTTCTGTAACAAATAATTCAAAGGCCTATCAATCAATCATATCCCAAAATCAAAGCTAATTAAAAGATATAGAGGAGGAACCAGAAGATAATGCACCAGGGATCGAAGCCGGAACGGAAATGGTGATCGGAGGGATAGGATTTTCCGGGAAAATTGAGATGAATTTTCCGGGAAAATGCCCCACCGAAGAGAAAGAAAAGAGAGGTAAACCCTATAATTCAGAAAATGTGTTGGTGAAAAAAATGGAGGGATTGATTGTTTCAGAAAAATTGAAAAAAAGAAAAGGTTTGCTGCTGTTTGAATTTTAAGATAGAAGCCAATAGAATTCGTCCACGTCAAACAATTATTTAGCTGAAAACTAGGAAGAAATGAGGCCATAAATAGTTAACGTGGCCCAGCCGCCCAAACTCTATGAACGGATATTATAATGATCATGTTTTAATTTTAGGAACAATTACATATTATAGTATATTTTTAAAAATAATTATAAAAATTATACATTTATAAAATAATTATAAAAATATGACACTTCATCATATATATTTATAATATTAATACAATTAAGAGTCATTAAATTAAGGGATTAATATTAATGAGATTACATAACAAATTAGTTTCCATCTTCCTTCGGTCTCTCTCTATCTACACCATTACTATTTCTCTCTCTTCTCCCTTACTACTTCTCTCTCTTCTCTTGAAGCCACTCGTCGTCGTCCTCTTCCGCCGCCGCAACACCATAGTCTCTCAACTCTGACAGGAAATTGAATACGTGACTTTCAGGCTAATACGTGATTTTCTCTCTCCAACTCTCTCACAACTGAAAGGATTTTGATTTCTCTCTAAGGTATGCTTCTAATTTCTGTTAATTCTCATTCTACTAATTAATTGTCAATATGATCATATATATACGCTATGTTTCTAACAGAATAGGGTATTGATTGTTTGGATTTGTGTTATTTTTATGTTTTGTATAGAATGGTTGATACAAGGAAGAAGGATGGAAAGAGGAAAAGAATCACAGAGGGTAATTCTATTAAGGACTTGAAGAAATTTGTTTGGGTTTGTGGAGTTTGATTCTGATTTTGATGTTCCTGTAGTTAAGACAGAAACTCAAGTTCATAGCCAGAAGATATTTCCAACTAGGGCTGTAAACGGGTCCTTATCGGATCAGATTGGGGGTAATCCGAATCCGAACCGCAAGAAATTATCGGATTCGGATCGGATCCAATAATCCGACGGATCTCATATATTAAGGACCGAATTCGAATCCGATAATGCTCCGATAATCCGATCCGATTAAGCCAAGTAACATGCACACATTCAAGCAATAAAACTCCAATAAAACATTCAAGGCATCATGAAAATTAGTTGCAGATTGCTAACTCCAATAAAACATTCAAGGCATCATGAAAACATTCAAGCAATAAAACTCCATCCAGGTACACAAATTAGCAATCTGCAAGTTTAAAAGTAGTGAAGCTAATGAAGGCATTAAAAGTTATTTGCAAGTTTTGACTCTAAGTCGTAGTAACATCCAAGCAACATAATAACTAAGCAATGACCAAATGACTAATAAAACTCCAAATTTGAAAGTGATTCCCCAGCAACTTCCAAGCAAACCAACAGAAACTGCATATCTACCCAACAAACTTCAGCACCTATAAATAGAAAAAAAATAAAAACAAATTATAAGTATTGCCAAGATGAATTAGAGCATGTATGCCATGATACAAACAAGTACAAACTGGCTTGCATACCTGTTTGCAAACAATCTGCAGCTGTTTTTGTTCTTCCTCAAGATTCTGCAACATCTATAAATGAAATTTATAAAATTAGTAATGCAATAATTAGAAAGTAAAAACAATTATAAAAAAACAAAATGTACATACTAGTGTTTCTTCGTGATTCAATCCAATCACCCGTAGTTACCAAAGCCTCCACAATTTCAGGAAGTATAGAGGCACGTGACTCATCAATTACTCTACCTCCTATACTAAAAGCAGACTCAGATGCTACGGTAGTGGCTGGAACGGCTAAAACATCACGATCAATCTTTGCCAAAGTTGGAAGTTTGGCACTATTAACTTGCCACCAAGTCAAAATGTTGAAATTATCCATTCTTGGATACACGGGTTCTTCCAAGTATTGATCCACCTCAGATTTTTTTTACAGCACGGATATTGGATGAACGAGCTTGGCTATACCACTTATCAAAGTCATTTAACTGATCAAATGTGGAAGTAGTAGTGTGTGAAGCGCTACTAGAACTCCCATCAGCAGTACCATCCAAACACAATGTATCATCACCGCCATACTCATTAAATAAATCAATAAAAGCACTTCATACCCTTTGCACATAAGTACTAGAAAGATTACCATATATCTTATCATAATAAAATTCCACAAAATTCATCTTGAACCTTGGGTCAAGTATAACAGCAATTGCTAGCACCAAACTACATTCATCCCAATATTTTTCAAATTTTTCTTTCATTAGGGCAGCCATCAAACGAAGACATTCATGCTCACTTCCCTCCAATTCCAACAACATAAGTTGAATTTTACAAACATCAGAGAAAAAAACATTTGCCGTTGGGAAATTTGTACCACTAAAGTGACGTGTGACATCATAAAACCTTTTCAAACAACCATTTATTGAAGTTGCCATATGCCACTCTTCTTAAGAAGGATTGTGCTTATAATTCTTATCAATTTGTGCTAGGCGATTAAAAGCCTCTTGCATTTCTAAAGCAGTTTCAAACATTAAATAGGTAGAGTTCCACCTAGTTTGCACATCCATGGGCACTTTCTTTTTACACCTTACCTTTACTTGATTGCACGCCATATCAAATTTTTGTTTTCCATAAAGGGATCTACTCAAATACCTAACCGTATCTCTTATTTTAACAAGAAGACCACCAATCACTTTCAAGCCATCATGGACAACCAAGTTAAGAATATGTGCGCTACACCTCACATGAAACATTTCCCCACCCAAAGAAAGCAAAGATTTATCACAAAGCCAACTTCTCAAATGTTTAACCATAACATCATTTGCGGAAGCATTGTCTACCACCATTGAAAATGTTTTTTTGTCTATATTCCATTCTAAGAGCAAATCAGAAATGAACCTAAACAATGTTTCACCATCATGTGGATATTCAATAGCTTTGTAGTTTAAGATTTTCTTTTTTAATTTCCAATCATCGTCAATATAATGCAAGGTCAAACAACAATATGCAATATTTTGGTGGTCTGAAGTCCACAAATCAGTTGTGAGAGTGACCTTAAAAGATAGGTCTTCTAGAAAAGCATAAAGCTTCATCTTCTCAGTCATGTGCAACTCAAGTATATCAGACCTAATTGTGTTTCGACTGATAATCTTAAAATTTGGATTAAGACCATTACAAAATTGCTCAAAGTACTCATGCTTAACCATGTTAAATGGGTAATTATGTTTCACAATCATCACCGCAAGATCCCTCCTACTTTTCAGTTGATCAAATTTGTAATTCTCAAGTTTTATAACACCATCGGCTGCCCGTTTTGCTGCATTTAACAATTGTTGGCCTAGGTCTTTATGTGTTTTACCATTACACCTAACCAAATGTTTTCTTAAATGACTTGTGCCCTTAGTACTATCTCCAACAAAAATTTTTTTGCAATGATTACACCTAGCTGTATCTGCACCACTAGCATCTTTTAATTTTGTAAAATCAAGCCATACCGAAGATGTGAGTTTCCTTGCTTTTTTTGAATTGTCAATAGCATCATGCTCGTTGTTCACTTCCCTTCTAGTATCATCACCACCACCGGCATCGGCACTACTAGAATTTTGATTTGGATCAGTAGACATAATTTCACTACTTCAAATGTACAAAAAATCAATTCATTGTTAGTAGATTATTTTACCCAAAACTTCACTACTAGTATTTTCAAATCGCTTGTAGTTACAAATTCTACCACATATCAAAAAATCTACCAAATTTCCAGAAAAAGTCAATAAATCAAGTTTCGTTTCTTAAACAAGCTCAAAGCTTGAACAACAAAATTTAAGCACAAATCAAACTTTACCCAAAACAAAGAGTAGAGAAAAACGAATCTGAGGAATTACCAGTGGATTATCAGGCTTTCGATTACCAGTGGATTACTCGCGACTAGGAACTTCGATTATAGTAAAAAGTAGGAGCCAGGAGGGAGAGGACGCGGCGGGTGAGAGTAGGAAAGAGAAAGGGTTTTGAGGAGGAGGAGGCGGCGTGGAATGGAAATAGACTGATGGAGGCAATGGAGCTCAGGGAGGGTTTTGAGGAAAGTAGGAAAGGGAGAAGGTTTTGAGGAGGAGGCAGCGTGGAATGAAAATAGATTGAGAGAGGTAGGGTTTTGAGAATTAAAATCAACCCATATCATATTTTTATTGGATCGGGTTATTATCGGGTCGGATCGATATATATCCGAATCCGATCCATTTACTTATCGGGTAATCGGTTTATCGGGTAATCGGGCAATCGGGTTTTGAAAATAGATTCAGATCCGACTAAATGGATCGGGTTCGGGTCAGGACCCGACCCGTTGACAGCCCTATTTCCAACCTAAATTATTTTAAAGGTTTGCTAATTTAAATTTTGTTACTATTACTATCATATAACTGTTTGGTTACTTCTGCATTATGTTTTGGTTACTGTTAGCTTGTGATTCGGATACCATTTTTGTTACCTTGATTTGGTATTTTGATTATTTTTTTATGTTGTTATAGTTACCATGTATTTGCTTAGTATACATAATTGACTAAACTGGTTTTGGTGTACATGTTGTTTATGTATTGGTTACCATTAAAACATATTTTGGTCATTATCCTATAAATATTTGGTTACTTCTTTAGTATGTTTTTTGTTATTGTTAATTTCTGATTTAGATTCTATTTTTGTTTCCTTGAATTGGGATTTTGGTTACTGTTTTTTGTTGTTCTGGTTACTATGTATTTGCTTAGTATATATGGGTTGACTAAACTGTGTTTGGTCTATATGTTGTTTATGTATTGGTTACCATTAATATATGTTTTGGTTACTAACATATAACTGTTTGGTTACTTCATTAGTATATTTTTTGTTGTTGTTGGCTTATGATTTGGATACCATTTTTTTTTCCTCAATTGGGATTTTGGTTACATTTATATGTTGTTTTGGTTCCAATGTATTTGCTTAGTATACATTGGTTGACTAAACTGGGTTTGGTATACATGTTATTTATGTGTTGGTTACCATTAAAACATGGTTTGGTTACCTATCATATAACTGTTTGGTTACTTCTTTAGTATATTTTTTGGTATACATGCTTTTATTTTGGTGACCTTTCAAATTATGTTTTGGTTAATATTATATATAACTATTTGTTTACTGCATAAAATGGTATGTACTACATGTTATTTATATTTTGGTCACCATTAGATTATATAATATAACTTTTTGGTTACTGCTTTGTTATGGTATGGTTAATGTTATATCATGATATGATAACTATTATTGTGCAGTCAATGTGGGATGTTGGTTATTTGTTATAGTCTGTTTTGGCTATTGTGTAATTGTTATATTATGTTTTGGTTAGTATACTTTTATTTGTTGGTCACTACGTAACTATTTATGTTATAAATATTGCTTATATCTGGTTACTAATTACTGTGTAAATCTGATTTTGTTTATTTGCAGTTATGAGATCTTTACTATGAGGAATGCAACAGAAAATTCACTGGAGAAATTATATATTGGTGTGACATGGAAGTCTCCAGCATTATTATCAAGAAATTGAACCCAAGTCAGTTGGAGAAGTTTAAGGCATCATTAGTTTGTGGATGCTTTGTTTTTGTAAATAATAAACCTAAGTCATAATAAACCATGTATTTTCTTAGTATACATTGATGTATTATTTTTGTAAATTCCTTCAAATATATTCTACAAGAGTTATGCTCTTCTAGAAAATTCATTGAAAAAGTTATGGTTAAATGTACATGTGAGAGATGTAAGACCCCAATTTTTATAAATAAAGATGAATTTTCTATAAATATCATTTTTGAATATTATGGAGTTAATTTGATATAATGTTATAGTTGTGGGTAATATTTATAAATTTTGCAAAGTAAGCAAGTTGTTATAAAATATTCGTTTGGTCGGAGAATATTCTTTTTGTCGGGGAATATTCGTACGACGGCACAATCATTGGTGGACCCCACAACGGAATTATTGTCGGATTGAGAAAACGACAGAATTATATTTCTATAAAAATAACGGCTGAGGTGTTACCGTTAAAACCGTTAAAACTGTTGAACTACTCGGTAGTAAAAGTACAGTAATACGCGTGGTTGCATAGTAGCACACGGTATTGATTATTGATGCTTACGTGAGAAGTCACTCAGCTATAGTCAATTATTGCTACAGTAATTGCTGCATCATATCTCTTAAATTATTGTCATAGTATCATCTATATAATATGTTATATTATTAAATCAATAATTGAGACGTTGTGGTAAGTTTGGTTATTTTATGGGGGGCCATATGTCATCATCTAAGAGTCTCTTCGTCAATAGTAATTACCGTCGTCAATAGTAATTACCGTCGTCAATAGTATTTACCTTGGTCAATAGTAATTACCTTCGTCAATATTATTTACCTTGGTCAATAGTATTTACCTTGGTCAATAGTAATTACCTTCGTCAATAGTATTTACCTTGGTCAATAGTAATTACTTTCGTCAATAGTAGTTGTCCCTTCAATATTACCAAGAGTCATTTGACCATTCGTTAAGACCAAGAGTCATTTGACCCTTCGTTAAGACCAAGAGCCACCCTCAGTTTTTCTATAAATAGAGGCCTAGGGCTTCATTATTTTTCACGAATTCATTCAAGCTATAGAGAGAGAAAGTATAGAGAGAATAAGAGAGAGAGAATAAAAGTATTCTGCTACATCACTTTTCCAATATCCAGTTCTTTTAAGGTAGGGAATATTATTTCTTTTATATTCATGAAGAAAACTTCTGTTATTCCATTCGTTATTATTCTGTTGGAATAACCAGTATACGCGGTCTACCCTATACTTGGTGACATTCTTCTATTATTTTGTTGGAACATCCTGTCTGTGTGTTTTACACCGGACCTGGTTCCGTTTATTATTCTGTTGGAACATCCTGTCTGTGTGTTTTACACCGGACCTGGTTCCGTTTTTATTATTATTCTGTTGGAACATCCTGTCTGTGTGTTTTACACCGGACCTGGTTCTATTATTTATTATTCTGTCGGAATATCCTGTCTGTGCGTTTACGCCGGACCTGGTTCCATTATTTATTATTCTGTTGGAATAACCTGTCTGTGCGGTCTATCGAATGCATGGTGATTTCTTTTGTTATTTCATTCTTTATTATACTCAGTTGGTTAAGTTTTGACTTCTATACTCCATGAAATTTGTGGAATATCCTTGATAGTTGCGTTTCATCCAGTATCTTTTCAAGAAAATATTCTTCTAAGCATTCTTGAATTTTACTCCACAATGCAGTATCATGTTGACAATTTGGACGTTGTTAATTCCTGGATAAATTAATTATTGAACTTGTTTTATTGAATTCTTATATCATTGTCATCATCCTCATGTTTATAAAATGTTGAAAGTCATCTGTGGCATGTAGTGCATAGATGGACTTGGTATGATTATGACCAGGGATTATTCGGTATAATCATGACCGTAATGTTACAAATGATGTGGTAAAAGTCCTCATTGGTCCGTAGTGCATTGATGGACAGTTGTTGGCATGATCATGACCATTAATGAATATACGAATATCCTTGGCCGTAGTGCAGGGGTGATTCGATGATGTGGATTATTTTATTAAGCTGAGTCCCAGCGATCACAGTGTTGAAAAACTTTTTAAATCATAAAAGATAGTAGAGTTTATTTTCTACTTGACTCTTTTAATGGATTGCTTGTTCCGCTACAGTTAAACTTGATGTCTATTATATTTTATCAGTTTAACATTGTTGAAGGCTAATGATAATTTATTCTGCATTATCTTAGTCATAATATTTCTTACTGGGCTAGTTGAGCTCACCCTTTCTTTCACTGTTCTCTTCAGGAAATGAGAACGTAGCTGGGACAAGTCGGGGTACGGAGTGATGGTCCGAATGATAGTATTAGTTAGTAGTCCTCACTATTCTATGTAATGGTGTGTTAATAAATGTAATGAGGACTCCTTTTGAGTATGAATACTCTCTAGAAGATAATATTTGTATTCAAACTCACAGTTTATGTTTTGTCGTATTGTACACGACAGATGTATTAATCAGTTGTATTTATATTCTGTACTATGTATCTGACGACCCAAGATGGGTGATGTATACCTAATTTTGGGGGCGTCACAGTTGGTATCAGAGCTTAGGGATATGATCCCTGGCTAAGATGTGAGAATAGAACTAGGAGGGGAGAGACGGGGAATTCCTTCGCTAGTATGACATACCTAAGTTTATTTGCATGGTATTTAATTGGTCGGTCATAATATAAGGATAATATATGACATATCAATTAATTTTTATTTTGTGGCAGTATCTGAAAATGGCATCCGAGAATGTTGAGAATAGCAATGGAGCACAGACGACTGTTGATTCACCACATATCAATAATCAGGATAATGTGCATCAGGAAGGTGTCAATCCTCATGCAAACAACAACACTGACCAAATGATGAATGATCAAATGTTCAGAGGCTTTATGCAATTCATGCAACAACTGGTGAAAGCGGCTCCTGTCCACAACGTAGGTGGAAATACTGGAAACTCTCAGGCGGTCACCGCTAAACAGTTTAAGGAGCTGGGACCACCGGAGTTTAAGGGAGAACCCAAACCACTTGTAGCTGAAACATGGATAAAGCAGATCACCAAGATATTTGATGTCTTGGGTTGCTCCGAGGAGCAAAAGGTTCCCTTTGCCGCCTTTATGTTGCGAGGAGAGGCAGATTACTGGTGGGAATCGATAAAGCGTACTCAACCTGCCGCACTGAAGATGTCCTGGGAGAAGTTCCAAGAGCTGTTTAACGACAAATACTTTCCCGAGAGTATTCGTCACATGAAGGAGGTGGAGTTCATCAAATTGGAGCAGAATAATATGACCGTGTCGCAGTACGAGGCAAAATTTGCGGAGTTATCCCGGTTTGCGTCCCACCTGGTGGATAATGAAGAAAGAATGGCGCGGATGTTTTTAAGAGGTTTGAAGCCGGAGATACGTCAACATCTTGTTTCTCATAAACTGTGTTTGTATTCAGATGTTGTAAATAGGGCTCAGTTGGTGGAGCGCGATAACGAGACAACGCAACCAAAAGAGAGCAGCCGGCAAAATGATAATACCAGTGAGAGCAGTCATCGAAGCGGTGACAACAAGCGTGGAGGGAATCAACAGGCCAGAAATGGTAACCACTTCGGTGGTAATCAGGGCCAAAACAATAAGAATGGACATTTCAAGAAGAGGAGATTCAACAATGATGGAAAGACGTCAGCACCAGCACCTGTCGTTAAGGAAGGAGAACGACCACCTATCATATGTTTCAAATGCGGAGGGGAGGGGCACATCAGTCCAAACTGCGCGATGCCATCCAAAGCATGTTATAATTATGGAAGAGAAGGTCATTTAGCCCGATTTTGTCGTTTACCGAAGACAAATTCAGCCAGGATGGAGGCACCAAAAGCCGTCCCAGAAAAGTCAAAACCGGTTGTGCAAGGGAGAGCGTTTGTTGTGAACTCCCAGAGAGCAAGGAACCCGAATGAGGTCATCACGGGTAAGCTTATCATAAACTCTAAAGAAGTTTATACTTTATTTGATACCGGTTCAACCCATTCTTTTATTTCTCCTACTTGCGCTCGTCGATTAAATTTGATTCCGGAGAAATTAGACTTTGACTTATCTGTGGAAACTCCGTTGGGAGAAACCTTCATTACCTCCACTGTTTATAAGTCTTGTTTGATTCAAGTTGGTACCCACACATTACCTATCGATCTGATTTCATTAAAAATACTTGCATTTGACGTGATTCTAGGGATTGATTGGTTAACTACTCATTATGCAAAAATTGATTATTTTCGTAAGGTTGTTAGCTTTCATATTCCTAATCGACCTATTATGCGAATTCAAGCAACCAAACCATTAAAATCAATCGTTGTCATCTCAAGTCATAAAGCTATTCGTTTATTGAAAAACGGATGTCAAGCTTTCTTAGCTCATGTCACAGATCTAAACAAAAATACGTCAGTTTTGAATGATATTTCTATTGTTAATAAATTCCCTGACGTATTCCCTGAAGAACTTCCTGGCCTACCCCCAGAGCGTGAAATTGAATTTTGTATCGACCTTGAACCCGGTACAAAACCCATTTCCAAAGCCCCATATCGAATGGCTCTTATTGAACTTCAGGAGTTAAAGATCCAACTGCAGAAATTGTTAGACATTGGCTTTATTCGTCCTAGTACTTCTCCTTGGGGAGCTCCTGTTCTATTCGTGAAGAAGAAAGATGAAAGTATGTGACTTTGTATTGATTATCGGGAGTTGAATCATGTCACCATCAAAAACAGGTACCCATTGCCACGTATTGATGACCTGTTTGACCAGTTGCAAGGAGCACAATTCTTTTCAAAGATCGATCTTCGTTCTGGATATCATCAGCTGAAGGTTAGAACTGAGGATATTCCAAAGACGGCTTTTAGAACTCGGTACGGGCATTATGAATTCCTAGTCATGTCCTTTGGATTGACTAATGCTCCTGCTGCCTTCATGGATATGATGAACCGGGTATTCAAGGAATATTTGGATCACTTTGTGGTCGTCTTTATTGATGACATCCTTATTTATTCCAAAAGCCGTGAAGATCATGAGCAACACTTGAGGCTGGTACTCCAAAAGCTTCGTGAATACAAGCTTTATGCCAAGTTGAAGAAATGCGAGTTCTGGCTGGAGGAGGTAGCATTCCTTGGGCACGTAGTATCAAGTCGTGGAATATCGGTTGACCCGGCAAAGATTGAAGCTATTCAAAGCTGGGAGCAACCTAAATCAGTAACCGAAGTACGTAGCTTTCTCGGTCTAGCTGGTTATTATCGAAGATTCGTGGAAGGATTTTCTCGAATCGCTACTCCGTTAACTCAGCTGACTCGAAAAGATACAAAGTTCGGTTGGAGCGAAGAATGTGAGCAGAGTTTTCAAGAACTCAAGAGGAGACTCATTTCAGCACCCGTTCTAACAATACCATCTGGCTCGGAGGGATTTGTCATCTACAGTGATGCTTCGAGCAAAGGGTTGGGATGTGTTCTCATGCAACATGGAAAAGTCATAGCCTATGCATCAAGACAACTCAAGGAATATGAGAGGAATTATCCTACTCATGATCTAGAGTTGGCAGCTGTTGTCTTTGCACTTAAAATTTGGAGGCATTACTTGTATGGGGAGAAAGTGGAGATCTTTACGGATCATAAAAGCCTCAAATATTTCTTCACTCAAAAGGAACTCAACATGCGACAACGACGTTGGCTTGAACTGTTGAAAGATTATGATCATACCATTCAATACCATCCTGGAAAAGCGAACGTGGTAGCTGACGCATTGAGTAGAAGATCATATGCGGGTACAAGTGCAATATTAACAACGCAAAGGCCCATTTTGTGTGACTTGCAAAGGATGGAGATAGAGTTGAAGACTCCAGGGACCCATGTGATGATGGCGAATATACGAGTAGAACCGACTTTAATCGATAAAGTTAAAGCTGCTCAAGCTACAGACCTGGAGCTGATGCGTATGAGGAAGAAAGTGCAAGAAGGTGTTATGCCGGAAGCAAGAATCGATGAGGAAGGAATACTTCGAGTCAACTCCAGACTTTGTGTTCCTAACAACCCTGATTTAAAGTATGAAATCATGATGGAGGCGCACAACACACCGTTTGCAATCCATCCTGGAAGTACCAAAATGTATCATGATCTTCGTCATACATTTTGGTGGAGCAATATGAAGAGAGAGATAGCGTTGTTTATCTCAAGGTGTCTAACTTGTCAACGAGTCAAAGCGGAGCATCAAGTACCAAAAGGTCCATTGCAACCACTTGAAATTCCAGAATGGAAGTGGGAGCACATTACCATGGATTTCGTTACCGGTCTTCCTAGGGTTTCTCAAGGTATTGATGCGATTTGGGTCATTGTTGATAGATTGACCAAGTCTGCTCATTTCTTACCGATACGAGAAACTTATACACTTGAACGTCTTGCTCGTATGTACATAAACGAGATTGTAAGACTGCATGGTATGCCAGTATCCATAGTTTCTGATCGAGACCCAAGATTCACTTCACGATTTTGGGTTAGTTTACAAAAAGCTATGGGCACGGAGTTACGATTTAGTTCAGCATATCATCCTCAGACGGACGGACAATCAGAGAGGACTATTCAAACTCTTGAAGATCTATTAAGACTCTGTGTCTTTGACTTTAAGGGAAGTTGGGACAAGTTCTTACCATTGGTGGAGTTTTCCTACAACAACAGTTATCAAGCAAGTATTGGCATGGCTCCATTCGAAGCATTGTATGGAAGAAAATGTCGTTCTCCAGTATGCTGGGATGAGGTGGGCGAAGCAACGTTGTTGGGACCGGAGTTGGTACGTATGACTACAGAAAAGATTCAAACGATCCGACAACGTATAAAAACCTCACAAGATCGACAAAAGAGTTATGCTGATCTTCATCGAAAGGACGTGGAATTTGATGTAGGAGATCATGTGTTCTTACGTGTTGCTCCATGGAAAGGAGTTACGAGATTTGGAAAGAGAGGAAAGCTAAATCCTCGATTCATCGGTCCATTTTTAATCCTCGATCGAGTAGGAACTGTGGCTTATAGACTCGCTTTACCGCCAAGTATGTCTCGTGTTCATAACGTTTTCCACATATCCATGTTACGCAAATATGTGGAAGACCCGAACCACATTATTGAGTTAGAACCGGACGAAATAGCGGAGGATTTGACGTATGAAGAAGTTCCTGTTCAAATCTTGGATAAGAAGGAACATATTCTACGCTCCAAGGTTATACCTCAAGTCAAAGTTTTGTGGAGAAACCACGATGTTGAGGAAATGACTTGGGAGTTAGAATCAGAAATGAAATCAAGGTATCCTTACCTCTTCGACATACCAGGTACGTACCCTAATTTCGAGGGCGAAATTTCATAAGAAGGGGAGGTTGTAAGACCCCAATTTTTATAAATAAAGATGAATTTTCTATAAATATCATTTTTGAATATTATGGAGTTAATTTGATATAATGTTATAGTTGTGGGTAATATTTATAAATTTTGCAAAGTAAGCAAGTTGTTATAAAATATTCGTTTGGTCGGAGAATATTCTTTTTGTCGGGGAATATTCGTACGACGGCACAATCATTGGTGGACCCCACAACGGAATTATTGTCGGATTGAGAAAACGACAGAATTATCTTTCTATAAAAATAACGGCTGAGGTGTTACCGTTAAAACCGTTAAAACTGTTGAACTACTCGGTAGTAAAAGTACAGTAATACGCGTGGTTGCATAGTAGCACACGGTATTGATTATTGATGCTTACGTGAGAAGTCACTCAGCTATACTCAATTATTGCTATAGTAATTGCTGCATCATATCTCTTAAATTATTGTCATAGTATCGTCTGTATAATATGTTATATTATTAAATCAATAATTGAGACGTTGTGGTAAGTTTGGTTATTTTATGGGGGGCCATATGTCATCATCTAAGAGTCTCTTCGTCAATAGTAATTACCGTCGTCAATAGTAATTACCGTCGTCAATAGTATTTACCTTGGTCAATAGTAATTACCTTCGTCAATATTATTTACCTTGGTCAATAGTATTTACCTTGGTCAATAGTAATTACCTTCGTCAATAGTATTTACCTTGGTCAATAGTAATTACTTTCGTCAATAGTAGTTGTCCCTTCAATATTACCAAGAGTCATTTGACCATTCGTTAAGACCAAGAGTCATTTGACCCTTCGTTAAGACCAAGAGCCACCCTCAGTTTTTCTATAAATAGAGGCCTAGGGCTTCATTATTTTTCACGAATTCATTCAAGCTATAGAGAGAGAAAGTATAGAGAGAATAAGAGAGAGAGAATAAAAGTATTCTGCTACATCACTTTTCCAATATCCAGTTCTTTTAAGGTAGGGAATATTATTTCTTTTATATTCATGAAGAAAACTTCTGTTATTCCATTCGTTATTATTCTGTTGGAATAACCAGTATACGCGGTCTACCCTATACTTGGTGACATTCTTCTATTATTTTGTTGGAACATCCTGTCTGTGTGTTTTACACCGGACCTGGTTCCGTTTATTATTCTGTTGGAACATCCTGTCTGTGTGTTTTACACCGGACCTGGTTCCGTTTTTATTATTATTCTGTTGGAACATCCTGTCTGTGTGTTTTACACCGGACCTGGTTCTATTATTTATTATTCTGTCGGAATATCCTGTCTGTGCGTTTACGCCAGACCTGGTTCCATTATTTATTATTCTGTTGGAATAACCTGTCTGTGCGGTTTATCGCATGCATGGTGATTTCTTTTGTTATTTCATTCTTTATTATACTCAGTTGGTTAAGTTTTGACTTCTATACTCCATGAAATTTGTGGAATATCCTTGATAGTTGCGTTTCATCCAGTATCTTTTCAAGAAAATATTCTTCTAAGCATTCTTGAATTTTACTCCACAATGCAGTATCATGTTGACAATTTGGACGTTGTTAATTCCTGGATAAATTAATTATTGAACTTGTTTTATTGAATTCTTATATCATTGTCATCATCCTCATGTTTATAAAATGTTGAAAGTCATCTGTGGCATGTAGTGCATAGATGGACTTGGTATGATTATGACCAGGGATTATTCGGTATAATCATGACCGTAATGTTACAAATGATGTGGTAAAAGTCCTCATTGGTCCGTAGTGCATTGATGGACAGTTGTTGGCATGATCATGACCATTAATGAATATACGAATATCCTTGGCCGTAGTGCAGGGGTGATTCGATGATGTGGATTATTTTATTAAGCTGAGTCCCAGCGATCACAGTGTTGAAAAACTTTTTAAATCATAAAAGATAGTAGAGTTTATTTTCTACTTGACTCTTTTAATGGATTGCTTGTTCCGCTACAGTTAAACTTGATGTCTATTATATTTTATCAGTTTAACATTGTTGAAGGCTAATGATAATTTATTCTGCATTATCTTAGTCATAATATTTCTTACTGGGCTAGTTGAGCTCACCCTTTCTTTCACTGTTCTCTTCAGGAAATGAGAACGTAGCTGGGACAAGTCGGGGTACGGAGTGATGGTCCGAATGATAGTATTAATTAGTAGTCCTCACTATTCTATGTAATGGTGTGTTAATAAATGTAATGAGGACTCCTTTTGAGTATGAATACTCTCTAGAAGATAATATTTGTATTCAAACTCACAGTTTATGTTTTGTCGTATTGTACACGACAGATGTATTAATCAGTTGTATTTATATTCTGTACTATGTATCTGACGACCCAAGATGGGTGATGTATACCTAATTTTGGGGGCGTCACAAGAGACATGGGTTGCCTAAACTTGGTTGGACATACAGGTTGTTTCTGTTTTGGTTACCATTAAAACATGTTCTGGTTACTTTCATATAACTATTTGGTTACTTCTTTATTATGTTTTAGTTACTGTTACTTATGGTTTGGCTATTATTATTGTGTCCTCAATGTGGGATTTCAGATACTTTTATTTTTTATTCTTGTTAATATGTAATTGTTTAGTATACATGAATTGTCTAAATTGGATTTCATTACATGATGTTTTTGTTTTGGTTACCATTAAAACATGTTCTGGTTACTATCATATAATTATGTGGTTACTGTTTTATTATGTTACATTATGGTTACTATTATTAGTAACCAGATAGTTACAAGCTTGTATCAGAACAACCATCAATTGTTAAATGTACATGTGTGAATGTTCTATTTATCTACAAGCTTGTTAGTAACCAGATAATTATCATAGATATAGTTACAAGATAATTAGTAATCAGATAATTATAAGCTTGTATCAAGACTGTTATAAAGTGTTAAATGTATATGTTTTATTTATACCATGTCATCATGATAGAATAAGAAACTCCAATTAAGAGTTCTCATTTATATATATGATGGTCACTTATAGATCTCATATTAAAATAAAAATAGTTTAAGAGGTGCAGTTGGTAACCGAACTTGCATATAAGGGTAACCATTTTAGTTTTTGTTAGTAACCAAATAATTAAAAACTTATATCAAAATAATTATCAAGTGCTTAATGTACATGTGAGAGTTCTCATTTATCTAGCTGATGGATACTTTTAAATTACGTAGTTATAAAAATTATTTAGAAATTGTCCATGCCAGTTGGTAACTAAATATGAATATAGAGGTAACCATTTTATTTTATATGGGTAACCAAATTTACATAAAAATATTTCAGAACAGTTACCAATTGTTCAATGTATATGTTTACTTTATATTGATAACTTATGATGGAATAAAAAATTAAAATATTAATCAACATCAATTTTAGTTACTATACACCATCAAAAATGTTACCAATCATGTGGTTAATGGTTACTAACAGTATACAATTATATATTCCTGTAAATAATTAAATTTGTTATATTGTTTACTGTCAGTTTCCATTGTATAGCAACTGAATAAACATTGTAAAGTAACCAAATCAATATTAGACAGTAACTAAATTACATAATCTTAGTAACCAGAATATAAACCATATTTTTACATGCAATTTTGAAGGCTTAAATGATGAAATTTGACCAAAAAGTCCTGCAGTTCACCAGCAAAGCTGGTGACTTTGGATCGTTGACCCGTTTCCAATGAAATTAGGCTCCGAAAATACCCAAATCTGACACTCCAAACTTGACAGAGATTGTTAAATTGCCACTGCAACAAAATAAATATTATTCTGTAATTAACCAATTAAATAGTATACAACAACCAATATATATAATCAGATTAACAGTTGTATGAAGGTAACCAATGTAGTCAATAAGTAACCACCAATATAAAAGAAACAATTATAAAACTCAATAACATTATAGAGTAACCAAATAAACACCTTAAAGTATCTAAATACATATTATACAGTAACCAAGATATGTCTATTTAGTAACCAGAATATAAACACATTTTTCATTACATTTTACAGTAAAAAACAACCAGTATAATTTGTTTGTTACCAACTAAAGGCATACTTTTGTAAGAATGTAACCAATTTGGCTAACAAGTAACCATTAATATAAAAAACATAAGTAGAAGTATACATTAATATGCTTCAGTAACCAATAATACAGTAACCAATTAATCACTGCAATAATTAAGTTTGTATTAGTCAGTAACCAAGTTAGCATGAGTCACTAAATAATATTTTTACACAGTAACCAAGTCAACATTATAATTTTATACAGTAACCAATTCAGAATTAGTCAATAACCATTATAGTGTTACACAGTAAGCAAGTCAGCATTATTCAGTAACTAATATAATATTACTTAGTAACCAAATCAGTATTAGTCAGTAACCAAGTCAGCATTAATTAGTAATATTATGCAGTAACCAAGTCAGCATTAGTCAGTAACTAAGTCAACATTAGACAGTATAATGTTACACAGTCAGTATACTGGCTTTGTTATCAAAACAGTCAGTATACTGACTTTGTTAATCAACATCAATTTTGGTTACTGTACACCATCAAAAATGTTACCAACCATGTGGTTAATGGTTACTAACATTAAACAATTATATATTCCTGTAAACAAATAAATTTGTTGTATTGTTTACTGTCAGTCTCCATTGTTTGACAACTGAATAAACATTATAAAGTAACCAAATCAATATTAGACAGTAACCAAACTACATAATCTTAGTAACCAGAAAATAAAACAAATTTTTACATGCAGTATTGAAGGCCTAAATGATGGAATTTGACCAAAAAACCATGCAGTTCACCAGCAAAGCTAGTGATTTTTGATCGTTGCCCCGTTTTCAATAAAATTAGGCTTCGAAAACGCTAAAATCCGACTCTCTAAATTGGACAACATTATACAGTAATATGCTTCAGCAACCAATATTATAGTAACCAATTAATCTCTGCAGTAATTAAGTTTGCATTAGTCAGTAACCAATTCAGCATTGGTCAGTAACCAATTAAGTCAGCATTAGTCACTATATAATTTTACACAGTAACCAAGTGAACAATATAATTTTACACAGTAACCAAGTCAGCATTAGTCAGTAACCATATAATGCTACACAGTATTTGTAGTAACCATTTTAAACGTGAAAAACTTAAGAAAGGTTATCAATATAGGAATTCGTAGAAAATAGAGGTAACTATATGCATATGAATCACTTACCTCAGTATTCAGATTTTTATCGAAGTTGCTGCGATTTTGTTACTGAACTCCAACAATCACTGTAGTTCGATTATTTTTGGTTACTGAACTTGAAGTTGCTGTTGATTTTGTATGCTATTTTGTGATCTCAGCGTGCCGTCGCGACGAAAAGTTTCGTCTTCTTCGATCTCAGTGCTGTGTCGCGCCAGAAGATTACGGTTACTGAACGGGAAGAAGTTGTTGATGCTGTATGCTATTTCCGATTTCAGAGTTGCGCCGTGATAAAGTGATTCGTCTTCTCCGATTTGATAGGCGCGACAGATTTCTGCGTCTTCTCCGTCGTTGATATGTGTTCCGATTTCAAAGTTGCATGATTTTGGGGCGGTTATTTGAAAAGATGAAATTTGGTAACTGACTTGTAGGAGTTAATGACACGTGATTTTAGCACGTATATTGTGTATGTTTTATTTCTGTAATTATGTTTTGTATGTTTTATTTTTGTAATTACTTTCTAATTATTGTATATTAGTATAAAGGACCCTAATACAAATATCTCTTGGGGTCTTAAAAATTTGTAAATTTTAGTGGGCCTAAAACCCAGGCACCTTAGGCTTTAGCCCAGGGCCAGGGCCGGTACTGCTTTGGATATATATATTATACAAGCAAGGTCCTATTCTATTAAACCAAAGACTAAAGGTGACTGGCCGGTAATAATAGCTCTCTTTTTATATGCAAAATCACATAGGATTAAAAAGGTAAATTTTCATTGAAAATCATCAAGTAACTAACATGTTAAAAAGAAAATTGAAATATTAGAATATAATTATAAGAAAAAGTGAGAAATTATTATTACTAATCATTTTGCTAGACATCAAATTTATCTAAATAATTTCTCAACTAAAATTGTATTAAAAATTACGTTCTAAGTCATGTCGATCACCTATGTTTTTCGTAGCAGTTGGATTAGGAGAATATATTTTTTACAAATATTTTTGTTATTTTATAAGATTCATTGTCATATTAAAAATATACACCTAAGATGCAATTTTGAAAGAGTACAATTTATTTAATAATATTGTAAGTTTATAAACTTCTCTTATGAATGTGACTAGAGGTGACAAATGGATTGATTAAACCGATAATATGTAATAATTTTAGATGGGTGGGTAATTTTAAATGGATATGAATAAAACTCATTAACCCAGAGGAGAATTGTTTATTAGTTACTTTTAACCCAAATGTATAGGTAGTGCACTAATACAGACCGTACTAAGCAAAAAAGCTAATTCTATTATTAAAGGTCATTTTATTTATTTAATTAGTTGTAATTCTATGGAGGAACTTTTTCCTGTAGGTAAATTAGGGGGAGCAGAGCAAGCACAAATATAAGTAAAATAAACAGATTTAAGAAGAACGTTGCAAGTAATTTTACAAATGAAAGATGTATTCTTAATGATTTATATGCATACATACATTAAAAACATGTACAACTCTGAATTATATGTTAAAGATAAATGATTTATATATCAATAAATTTTATTATGAAGTTAAATTGGTATTGACATAAATTTGTAGTGATGTGTAACAAGACTATATTAAAAAGACAATGAAAAGAGAAAGCCTTGATATCCAAATTTAAATTTAATATATTTATTATTACCAGAAAATGGGCCGAGGGACCTGCGCCATTAGTGTTTTATAATTTTTCAAAACATTAGTATTATTCGAATGGTTCATATTTAGAATCGAACTTTTAGTCGATCAAGTACAAATCAAACCCGAACTGTCTAGTTTATTTTACAGGAAATTACAGCCTTACTACTAAGACCGAATAATTTGTGATGCGTGATTTATTACAGCCTTACTACCAGTACTTGACAGGAAATTACAGCCTTACTACCAGTACTCGACAGGAAATTATAGCTTTACTACCAGTACTCGACAAAGTTCTCCTCATTGGAGCCTTTCCCTTCAAACAATTTATATAGCTCTATAACCTTCCTCTTCTACTTAAATGTAGCACCTAGATAATTATAACTAAACGATTCATTTCAATTTTTGCAGTCTTGGGATGATATTGCTATTGAATGGAAACGTGTTCATTCAACAAGTCGAGGATAGAGAAAAGTTAACACCGTTATGTGTATTTTATAATTCTTAAATCGTATTCAAGTAATCACGTGTCAATTGTTTCTTTCTTGCGATACTACTAACATTTTGTTTTCTCTTATAAATAATAGATTTTTGTTACAAACAATATTTGTTGGCCGTGAACGTTGTCGATGGATAGTCTTTGAAAAAGGTTTATGTACTGAAGACATGGTAGAGCTTGACAGATCTACAAGAAAAATGTTATATGTATTTTTAAGAACATTGTTAATTACAAGTGGTAATATTTTTTTTGTAGATAATTGGAAAATAGATTGTTGTAAAATTATTTTTTTGGGTACATTTGGATGTTTTTTTGGTTGATCAGGTATTCAAAACTTTGTTTGTTTATTTGACATGATTAATGCAATTTCTAGAATGTCCAAGTTCTCTTTTTGATAAAAGGTATGCAGGTTTGTATGGAGCAGTAAGTATCTTATTTTTCGTAAATTAATTTGCTAACTTTGTTGGTTATGGGTTTGTTAAAGTAAATGTATCAGGTGTTTTCATTTGTTTTGTTTTTGGATAAATTATTGAAAGTAAACCAAAGCTTTGATATGTCTAGCTGTGCTGTGATTTCTTATTTTATATCTACTTGGGTTGCTTCTGGGAGCATGTAATCATGCTTTGGAATTGAATTTGGAGCAGAACTTTTCTTAGTTTTGAATTCGGATTTATGTTGAGATGTGAGGGCATGGTTTTGTATCTACATGTTGTTTTCATGCTTCTGGTGGGTTGTTTTCTCATAGGATAGGTTTAGGTCTCAGCTAATTTTTCTCAATAGTGATGGCAACAGGAGACTATATTCATATTGGTGCTGTCAATTTAATGTTTTAAGTGATGAGCATGTAGATACAATTTGTGGCAAATTCTTGACTTTTTTACTTTTTAGGTGGGATGTCTATCTTGATTAGAAATTTTCTTATTTACAACAAATAATTACGAAATTTTCTACTTTTTATCAAATATATACTATTTTCACATTGTCAATTCACATTTTTTATTTAGATTTAACTTTAGGTATTAAATAATTATATGAGTATTCGTAGTGCCGGAGGCACGGGTTAACCCTAGTATGTGTGTGTGTGTGTGTGTGTGTGTGTGTATATATATATATATATATATATATATATATATATATATATATATATATATATGTAGTCAAGCTTGATTATAACAAATCACAAATCCACTTTTCCCAAAAACTGATAAGATATTCGTTATAATTCGGTATGTTTCAGTGGTCTATAGTAGACCTGGCAAAATATGGTTATGGGTTGGTTTTGGTTTTTAAAATATGGTTAACCAACCATTTAAAAACTAAACCCATATAAACCATTTTTAATATGGATAATGTGGGTTGGAACCATATGGTTATGGTTAAAAACCATATTAACCATATTAACCATTTTAAGATGTTTCATGTAAATATTTATTTGTATTAGTTGTTATAATATTATATATTTTTTATATTGTGATTGTATCATAAATAAATAACTAAAATATAATAGTATTTAATTATAATTTTTGCTTGAGATAATTTTATTATATAATCTATCATAAGTAAAGAGGAGTGAAAACAGTAACAAAATATTATTTTTTTTCGTGGGTCGGGTGGGTGAGGTAGGGAGTGGAGTGGGGTAGAGTGGGGTGGGGTATTATTATTATTTTTTACATAATATTATTTTTTTACATAATCACATAATATTATTTTTTTTAGTGGGGGTGGGGTAGGGGGTGGGGTAGGGGGTGGGGGAGGGGGTAAGGTGGGTGGGTGGGTGGATAGGGTAGGTGGGTGGGTAGAGTGAGTGGGTAGGGTGGATAGGTGGGTGGGTGGATAGAGTGAGTGGGTAGGGTGGATGGGTTGGTGGGGTGGGGTGGGTAGGGTGCGTGGGTAGGGTGGGGTGGGTAGCGTAGGTAGGTAGGATAGGTGGGTGGGTGGTGGGTAGGGTAGGGTAGGGTAGGGTAAGTGGGTGGGTGAGTAGGTAGTAGGTAGTAGGGTAGGGTAGGGTAGGTGGGTGGGTAGGTAGTAGGGGTAGGGTAGGTGGGTGGGTAGGTAGTAGGGTAGGGTAGGTGGGTTGGTAGGGTAGGGTAGGGTGGGGTAGGGTAAGGTGGGTATGTAGGGTAGGGGATAGGGTGGGGTGGGTAGGTAGGGTAGGTGGTTGGGTGGTAGGGTAGGTAGTAGGGTAGGGTAAGTGGGTGGGTAGGGTAGGGTAGGTAGGGTAGGGTAGGGTAAGGTAGGTAGGGTAGGGTAGGGTAAGGTAGGGTAGGGTGGGTAGGGTAGGATAGGATAGGGTGGGTGGGGTGGGTGGGTAAGGTGGGTAGGGTAGGGTGGGTGGGTAGGGTGGGTAGGGTGCGTGGATAGGGTGGATGGGTAGGGTGGGTAGGTGCGTGGGTAGGGTGGGTGGGTAGGGTAAGGTGGGTTGGGTGGGTAGGGTAGGATGGGTAGGGTGCGTGGATAGGGTGGATGGGTAGGGTGGGTAGGTGCGTGGGTAGGGTGGGTGGGTAGGGTAGGGTGGGTTGGGTGGGTAGGGTAGGATGGGTAGGGTAGGGTGGGTAGGGTGGATGGGTAGGGTAGGGTATGGTGGGTAGGTGGGTGGGTAGAGTGGGTAGGGTGGGTAGGGTAGAGTAGGGTAGGGTGGGTAGGGTGGGTAGGGTAGGTTAGGGTAGCGTGGGTAGGATGGGTGGGTAGGGTGGGTGCGTAGGGTAGGGTAGCTTATGATTTGGATACCATTTTTTTTCCTCATTTGGGATTTTGGTTACTTTTATATGTTGTTTTGGTTCCAATGTATTTGCTTAGTATACATTGGTTGACTAAACTGAGTTTGGTATACATGTTGTTTATGTGTTGGTTACCATTAAAACATGGTTTGGTTACTATCATATAATTGTTTGGTTACTTCTTTAGTATATTTTTTGGTATACATGCTTTTGTTTTGGTGACCTTTAAATTATGTTTTGGTTAATATTATATATAACTATTTGTTTACTGCATAAAATGGTATGTACTACATGTTGTTTATATTTTGGTCACCATTAGATTATATAATATAACTTTTTGGTTACTGCTTTATTATGGTATGGTTAATGTTATATTATGATATGATAACTATTATTGTGCAGTCAATGTGTGATGTTGGTTATTTGTTATAGTCTATTTTGGCTACTGTGTAATTGTTATATTATGTTTTGGTTAGTATGCTTTTATTTGTTGGTCACTACGTAACTGTTTATGTTATAAATATTATTTATATATGGTTACTAATGACTGTGTAAATCTGATTTTGTTTATTTGCAGTTATGAGAACTTTACTATGAGGAATGCAACAGAAAATTCACTAGAAAAATTATATATTGGTGTGACATGGAATTCTCCAGCATTATTACCAAGAAATTGAACCCAAGTCAGTTGGAGAAGTTTAAGGCATCATTAGTTTGTGGATGTTTTATTTTTATAAATAATAAACCCAAGTCATAATAAACCATGTATTTGCTTAGTATACATTGATGTATTATTTTTGTAAATTCATTCAAATATATTCTACAAGGGTTATGCTCTTCTAGAAAATTCATTGAAAAAATTATGGTTAAATGTACATGTGAGAGTATACATGGGTTGCCTAAACTTGGTTGGACATACAGGTTGTTTCTGTTTTGGTTACCATTAAAACATGTTCTGGTTACTTTCATATAACTATTTGGTTACTTCTTTATTATGTTTTGGTTACTATTACTTATGGTTTGACTATTATTATTGTGTCCTCGATGTGGGATTTCAAATACTTTTATTTTTTATTCTGGTTAATATGTAATTGTTTAGTATACATGGATTGTCTAAATTGGATTTCATTACATGATGTTTCTGTTTTGGTTACCATTAAAACCTGTTCTGGTTATTATCATATAATTATGTGCTTACTGTTTTATTATGTTACATTATGGTTACTGTTATTAGTAACCAGATAGTTACAAGCTTGTATCAGGACAAACATCAATTGTTAAATGTATATGTGTGAGTGTCCTATTTATCTACAAGCTTGTTAGTAAGCAGATAATTATCATAGATATAGTTACAAGCTTATTAATAATCAGATAATTATAAGCTTGTATCAAGACTGTTATAAAGTGTTAAATGTATATGTTTTATTTATACCATGTCATCATGATAGAATAAGAAACTCCAATTAAGAGTTCTCATTTATATATATGATGGTCACTTATAGATCTCATATTAAAATAAAAATAGTTTAAGAGGTGCAGTTGGTAACCGAACTTGCATATAAGGGTAACCATTTTAGTTTTTGTTAGTAACCAATTAATTAAAAACTTATATCAGAATAATTATCAAGTGCTTAATGTACATGTGAGGGTTCCCATTTATCTAGCCGATGTATACTTTTAAATTACGTAGTTATAAAAATTATTTGGAAATGGTCCATGCCAGTTGGTAACTAAATATGAATATAGAGGTAACCATTTTATTTTATATGGGTAACCAAATTTACATAAAAATATTTCAGAACAGTTACCAATTGTTCAATGTATATGTTTACTTTATATTGATAACTCATGATGGAATAAAAAATTAAAATATTAATCAACATCAATTTTAGTTACTATACACCATCAAAAATGTTACCAACCACGTGGTTAATGGTTACTAACAGTATACAATTATATATTCCTGTATATAATTAAATTTGTTATATTGTTTACTGTCAGTCTCCATTGTATAACAACTGAATAAACATTGTAAAGTAACCAAATCAATATTAGACAGTAGCCAAATTACATAATCTTAGTAATCAGAATATAAATCATATTTTTACATGCAATTTTGAAGGCCTAAATGATGGAATTTGACCAAAAAGCCCTACAGTTCACCAGCAAAGCTGGTGACTTTGGATCGTTGACCTGTTTCCAATAAAATTAGGCTCCAAAAATGCCCAAATTCGACACTCCAAACTTGACAGAGATTGTCAAATTGTCACTGCAACCAAATAAACATTATTCTGTAATTAACTAATTAAATAGTATACAACAACCAATATATATAATCAGATTAACAGTTGTATGAAGATAACCAATGTAGTCAATAAGTAACCACCAATATAAAAGAAACAATTATAAAACTCAATAACATTATAGAGTAACCAAATAAACACCTTACAGTATCTAAATACATATTATACAGTAACCAAGATATGTCTATTTAGTAACCAGAATATAAACACATTTTTCATTGCATTTTACAGTAAAAAACAACCAGTATAATTTGTTTGTTACTAACTAAAGGCATACTTTTGTAAGAATGTAACCAATTTGGCTAACAAGTAACCATTAATATAAAAAATATAAGTAGAAGTATACATTAATATGCTTCAGTAACTAATTAATCACTGCAGTAATTAAGTTTGCATTAGTCAGTAACCAAGTCAGCATGAGTCACTAAATAATATTTTTACACAGTAACCAAGTCAGCATTATAATTTTATACAGCAACCAATTCAGAATTAGTCAATAACCATTATAGTGTTACACAGTAAGCAAGTCAGCATTATTCAGTAACTAATATAATATTACTTAGTAACCAAATCAGCATTAGTCAGTAACCAAGTCAACATTAATTAGTAATATTATGCAGTAATCAAGTCAGCATTAGTCAGTAACCAAGTCAGCATTAGACAGTATAATGTTACACAGTCAGTATACTGACTTTGTTATCAAAACAGTCAGTATACTGACTTTGTTAATCAACATCAATTTTGGTTACTACAAAAAAACAGGTCATTGCCGACGGACTCTGCCGTCGCCAATGACATCATTGCCGTCGGCAGTGAAATCATTCCCGACGGCAGAGTCTGTCGCCCTTCCCGTCGCCGTATGTGTCGTCGCCCCTGCCTCCCGTCGCTCGCCGTCGGTAAGCTAGTCATTACCGACGGGGTCAGTGGCGACGACACACCGTCGTCAATGATGTATTGGCGACGGCCGTGGCGACGAACAAACCGTCAGTAATGGCCACCGCTAAAAAATTTAAAAATAGTCATTACCGACGGCATAGCCGTCGCCTATGACCCTCAACCCCCGTCGCCAATGAGGTTTTTAAATTTTTTTTTTTTGAATATCAAAATACCCCTGTTCATTTACATATACATAATTATACCTGTAATAAACTAAAGAAAAATAAATAATTATTCACAAACACATATCAATAACAATAATAGCTTTTGCAATAATGCTATATCAACCATCAAATATATAAACACCGTAATGACTTATAAATAAAAGTCGTACGATGTAAATACAAAATGTAATCATAAACAATCAATATAGTTAGATACATATACCATCAACCTTGTGACGCCCCCAAAATTAGGTATTTATCACCTATCTTGGGTCGTCAGATACATGGTACAAAATACAAATACAAACTTAATTATACAAATGTCGTGTAACATACGACAATA
This sequence comes from Panax notoginseng, assembly GCA_016801055.1. Taxonomy (NCBI): domain Eukaryota; kingdom Viridiplantae; phylum Streptophyta; class Magnoliopsida; order Apiales; family Araliaceae; genus Panax; species Panax notoginseng. Next base: position 27,938,571 of record CM029013.1, on the reverse strand, counting down.
CATAAACTGAGAGTTCTAATAGGAATATTGTCATCTAGACAATATCCATACTCAAGGAGTCCTCATTACATTTATTGTCACACTATTTAACAGAATGGTGAGGACTACTGATGCTATCTTCTGGACCATCACTCCTTTCCCTGACTCGTCCCAGCTATATTCTCATTTCCTGAAGAGAACTTTGAAAGAAAGGGTGAGCTCAACTAGCCCAGTAAGAAATATTATGACTAAGATAATGAAGAATAAATTATCAATAGTCTTCAACAATGTTAAACTGATAAAATACAATAGACATCAAGTTTAACTGCAGCGGAATAAGCAATCCATTAGAAGAGTCAAGTAGAGAATAAAACCTACTATCTTTTATGATTTAAAAATATTTTCATCAACTTTTATCACTGAGACTCAGCTTAATAAATAAACCACATCTTCTAATCATCCTTGTATTACGGGCCAATGATATTCATTAAATCATCAATGATCATGACTATACCGAAAAATCCCTGATCATAATCATACCACAAACTGTCTATCAATGCATTACAAGCCACTGAGGACTTTTACCACACCACTTATAACATCACAGTTCATGATTATACCGAATGATCCCTGGTCATAATCATACTAAGTCCATCTATGCACATAAGCCAAATATGACTTTTAACATAAAATAAACATGAGGATGATGACAATGTTATAGGAATTCAATTAAACAAGTTCAAGAATTAGTTTATCCAGGAACTAATAATATCCAAATTGTCAACATGATACTTCTTTGTAAAGTAACAGTCAAGAATGCTCATAAGAATATTTTCATGAAAAGATACTGGATGAAGCGCAAATATTAAGGATATTTCACTAATTTCATGGAGTATAGAAATCAAAACTTTAACCAAATGAGTATAATAAAGAATATATGAAACTGCAAATGGATTTTCACCAGCCAAGCGATAATCCACGTATACAGATCATTTTCACAATTTAATAAGGAATGAATATAAAGGATCATTCACCATGCATGTGGCAATCCACATAGACAGGTTATTCCAACAGAATAATAAAGAATGGAATAACAGAAGGATTCACCATGCATGCGATAGAGACCGTACAGACAGGTTATTCCCAACAGAATAATAAATGCAGAATAATAAATATGGAACCAGGTCAGGTAAAATTCACACCGACAGGATATTCCGACAGAATAATAAATACGGAATAATAAATGATGGAACCAGGTCAGGTGAAATTCACACCGACAGGATATTCCGACAGAATCGTAAAGAACGGAATAATAAAAGAATTTCACCAAGTATGCGGTACTTCGCATAAACAGGTTATTCCAACATAATAATAAAGAATGGAATAACAGAAGAAGATCACCAAGTATTGGATAAACCGCATATACAGGTTATTCCACCAAGTATAGGGTAAACCACGCATACAGGTTATTCCAACAGAATAATAAAGAATGGAATAACATAGGTTCTCTTCATGAATAAGAAAGAATAACACCCCTTACCATTTTAAAGAAGAACTGAAATAAAGAAGTAGTTAAGTGGCAGAATACTCTTCTTCTTTCTCTCTATAGTTTCTCTATCTAGAGTTCAGTGAATTCGTAAGAAAATAATGAAGGAATGAGCTTCTATTTATAGAAAAATGGAATGCATAGTAACTAATCCATGAACGGTCCAGATTGATTTACTTTAATCTGACGGTCCATATTTAAAGAAAAATCTTTTAAATAAAATATAATATATTCTATTTATAGAATAACTTTAATAAAGTATTCTGTTATATAAAAAGATTTTACTATGCAAAATACTATGCACAATAGAATATAATATATTCTATTTATAGAATAACTTTAATAAAGTATTCTGTTTTATATAAAAAGATGTTTATTGTAACGACCCCAAAATAGATCCATTCCATCCAACCTATTCTGAGTCGCCAAATACATGGTACAGAAAATAACTATAACTTTATTACAACAATTGTCGTGCAAAATACAACAACACATATGCTGTGAGTTTGGAGACAAATATATACCAAATGTGACTCATGTTCCAATCGTGGACATCACCTCACAATGACATCTTACATAAAGGTATAGTCAAAAATTGTTTTAGAAATTAGAATCTTTGGGAAGTGCTTAAGGAAACCTTCGTACATGGGAGGCCACGCGTCTAGGTTATGATAGATATCATATGGCCACAGAATTATCCTTGGTTGACCCAATAGACCCCAAAGAAAAACGAGAAGATTACTATCATATTCTTCCCAATGGTGAGTCTTCTCTTGACTTATCATTATCTCTACTGTCTCTAATTGAGAATTATACTTCAAACAAACACCAAGATTATATAGGTAGTGCTCGTATATATACTCAGCAAGTGGATGAGCACATCCCTGTCTTATGATGACACGAGGTTGTATGTCGTTAGACATCTTGTAGGATAGTGGCAAACCACCCTTCCAACGTTGGGTACACCTTACCCTATTAGATTCACCAAATATAACTACTAAATGAACTTTTCTATACTGCTTCGGGAGAACATCCATAGCTAGAGACCACCGTTCTATTTCCCCGTTACCCTCGCTTGACCCAGCTACACTCTTATTACCTGAAAGGAATTGTGAAGCAAAAGGGTGAGCACAACTAGCTCAGTAAAGAATATCATGACTAAAGATAATTAAATTATCAATAGCCTTCATCAATAATAAATCAGAGATTAGAACATATGGTAAATGATAAAAATTTCAACCATAGTTGCAGCGGAACGAGCAATCCATTAGAAGAGTCAAATAGACTATAAAGTCTATTATTTTCTCCATGTTAAAAATTCACCAACAATGTTTTATCCCTGTAACATCAATCAACAATTCTTGTCCACAATCACATAAATAACTCATAATCATAATTGTAGTTCTAAATTCCTCTTCTCATCCAGAACAAAGATAATTTTTATCACTTGTCTTTACCTGAAACATCAAAGATCATGGTTATACCAAATCACAGTTCCTGTTTATAATCATACTAACAAATCCATCTTTGCACTACGGGCCAAAGATATTCATCAACAAACCATCTTTGCACTACGGGCCAAAGATATTCAACAACAGTTCATCTTTGCACTACAGGCCAAAGATATTCATCAACAATTCATCTTTGCACTACAGGCCAAAGATATTCCTCAACAGTTCATATTTGCACTACATACCAAATATATTCATAAACAGTTCATATTTGCACTACATGCCAAATATATTAATATCTCAAAGAAATATATAATCATTTCAGAATTTATATAAACAATAATTATAACCATGTTGATCAATTCACCTTTGCACTTAAGCTTAAGATATTCAATTATAAATTCAATGGTCATGATCATACCAGTCACAATTCAACTTTGCACTACAGGCCAAAGAGAACCCTAGTCATGATCATACCAATAATCTACCCATCTTTACACTCCAGTGAAAGAGAATTTCAACATCAAGGTTATAAAAATGTTATATATAATAGTAAAATCAATATAATCAAAACATCTAGATTTAATCTCAAGAGTAATATTCATAAATCAACTATAATTTAGTTAGAAAAAGAAACCAATTTTGTCTTGAATAGTACCCGTGAATAGTAACTCGTGAATAGTAATTCGTGAATAGTAATTCGTGAATAGTAATCTCGACACAAAAAAGTAGAAATTCCACAATAAAATCCATACCAATATTTCGGTATAATGATATTGAAAGAATAACATTTCTTAAGCTTATAAACAATTTATTTAAATTGTTTACACTTACTAAATAATGCATTTAATCATTCAAAAATACCAAACTCATAAGATTTCATTACCAATAACGAAAACCCTCATCAAAAATCTGCATATACCTCATATAGGATTCTCAAGCTATAAAATCCTATTTTCCAATTTTCTTACTTCACATAACATATTTAATTCATTTACTCATAACTAGTACATTTTCATGAAAAATACCAAATCAGTTCCAAAAATATTTCTTTTCTAGAATTTAGTATAATATAGTCCCATAGTGAACATATATTTTTCTCAGAATTTTTAAAAGTCATTTACTATTTTTCATATGGCCAAAATAGCCGAATATTTAGACATTTATCAAAAATTATACTTTTATCTAAAAATTCTGAAATTCACAGAGTATACTCCTTTCATATACATATACTCCCAATAAAAATTTCATCAATTTTGGAGTTAACCACAAGAAATTATAAGCGGTTACTTTTAAAATAGTCTTTTCTCATAAAATTCATAACTCTCAATCTATACATCCAAAAATCACCATTTTTGGATACAATCAAGAAAACTCATCAAAATATCGTTTCAAATTTTTCCAGAATTTTTGAAGTTCAGAAAAATTACGAAACTGAAAAACATAACAACCCTTAAAATCCCTTACTATCCCTTACTATCCCTTACAATCCCTTACCTCAAAAGAGCAGTACTTCTGACTGGATATCGGATATGATGCTGAAGGAAACTTGCACTGATGAATAGCAATTCACCAAGTATCTAAAAACTCACAAAATATGCTTCATAATATAGAGAGAGAAAGAGAGAAAGCTTATGTTTCTGGTGTGATTTTCAATTCTAACTTAGCCCTCTATTTATAGGAAAATTTTGGTAGGTTTGACCTGCAACCTGATGGCTTTACCTGCTACTATTCCCACCCACCACATTTGAAATATAATTCAGCACATTTCTTCACCAACCACAAGTGGAGCCCACCAATTCTAGAATTTTCCACCAAAATGATAAACTCTGAAAATTCAACAATTTCTAAACCAGTCATCTCGTAAAATTCATAATAAATCATACGTTTATTTTTAACGGTTCAAAATTTGTGGGCATATACTCAACTTATATATGTATAACATATCTAAAAATTACCACGATCCAACGGTCGGATTAAAAATTATAACCCCCGCAAAATATCTCAAAAACCCTGATTTTTAATACTTCCATTCCGACAAAAATACGGATAAAAATCTCAACATTAACTCCTTCATTTTTTAACCACAAAAATATATCCCTCATTTATATCCACATAAAATAAATATTTCCTTATCATATGAATCAATAATTAATTATTCACAAATAATATTACAGAATCACATTTATGACAACCAGGCCGTTCCCAGGAAAGAGGGGGCTTTCCAATAAGGATTTCTCCTTACTAGCGCGCAATTAGATGACCAAACCTCTCCTTAGACAGAACTTTCTAGACATTGCCAATAATGTTATCTAATAATATTATTCAAATAATATGAATTATTGATCTGATAATAGAAAATACTGTGCAACAACAATTATTGAAACAACAATAATATAAAATATTAACGCAGCAATTATTGAATCAATAAAATAAAATATTGAACAGTAATTACTGTAACAATTATTGAGTAGTGCCTTTTTACGTAAGAATCAATAATTTCAAAAATACTATGCAATACCGTGTGCTACTGTGCAATAACGCGTATTACTGTATTTTAACCACCGGGTATTCCAACAGTGTTAACGGTAACAAGTACGCCGTTATTTGTAAAAACTCAAATTTGTCGTTTTCTTCACCCGACAGTTATTCGTTATGGGGCCCACAAATAGCTGCGCCGTCGTACGAATATTCCCCGACAGAAAGAATATTCCACGACCAAACGAATATTCCCCGACAACAATGATTATTTTATAACCACTTGCTTAAAAAAAATTCACATTTCACCCATAACTTTAAACTTTTATCAATTTAACCATTTACTGAATGGTAATTATAAGAAAAATTGAATACTTTTATTTCATAAAATTCGGGGTCTTACATTTATGTTTTATTACATTAATAATACGAATAAAACAAAACTTCATTATCGCTAAATAATTCATATTATTAATTGACAATAATTGAATCAAACTGAGTGACTTCTCACATAAGCATCAATACCGTGTGTTACTATGCAACCACACGTATTACTGTACTTTTACTACCGAGTAGTTCAACAATATCAACGGTAAAACTTCCGCCGTTATTTTTAATAAAATATTTTTATCGTTTTCTCAATCTGACAATAATTCTGTTGTGGAGTCCACCAATGATTGTACTGTCGTACGAATATTTTCCGTAAATAGTAACTCGTGAATAGTACTTCGACACAAAAAGTGTCTCAAATACTCGAGTGAACAATACTAGAGTGAATAGTAATTTGGGTGAATAGTAATTCGTGAATAGTAACTCATGAATAGTATTCCGACACAAAAAGTGTCTCAAATACTCGAGTGAACGATACTAGAGTGAATAGTAATTTGGGTGAATAGTAACCCGTGAATAGTAACTCGTGAATAGTGACCATGTATTTTATGACAACTTGTTTACTTTAAAAAAAATAAAAATTCACATATCACCCTTAACTTTAACCTTTTATCTTTATTTCATAAAATTCGGGGTCTCACAATCTCCCCTCCTTATGGAATTTCGCCCTCGAAATTAACGTACGTACCTAATACTCGAAGAGATGAGAATACCTTACTTTCTTTTCGGATTGTACCTTTCCGGATAATTCCGCTCTATCATGATTTTTCCATTTCTCATCTCCTGTATTTCGAATATCATTCTAGAATATACCTTCAAAACAAAGGTTAATCGACATACCACAATTTATCCACTTATTAAGTAAACAATTTCAGCTTAGGTAAGTCACACCCTAGCGAAGTATATTACTCGTCTTCTAGACTAATATCTCCGTCAGTGACCATATCCCTGTAACATCAATCAACAATTTCTGTCCACAATCATATGAATAACTCATAATCATAATTGTGATTCTGAATTACTTTTCGCACCCAGGAAGAAGAAAATTTACATCACCTATCTTCACCTGAAATATCAAAAATCATGGTTATACCAAATCACATTTCCTGCTCATAATCATACTAATAAATTCATCTTTGCACTACGGCTAAAGATTTACAACTGTATAACCAATAATCAACAGTTAATCTTCGCACTACAGGCCAAGGATATACAACTGTAAAATCAATAATGCTGAGACTCAGCTTAATAGTATCACGACCACGAATTATCCATACACTACGTGCCAAAGATAATCGTGCTTTCAATTACGGTCATGATTATACCAAACAATCCCTGGTCATAATCATACCAAGTCCATCTATGCACGTAAGCCACAGATGACTTTTACCACATCTATGAATTAATATTTCATTGTTGAGACTCAGCTCAATAATTAATCCACATCATCGAATCATCCCTGCACTACAGGCCAAGGATATTCTTTAGTATCACGACCACGAATTATCCATGCATTACGTGCCAAAGATAATCGTGTTTTCAATTACGGAAATGATTATACCGAACAATCCCTGGTCATAATCATACCAAGTCCATCTATGCACGTAAGCCACAGATGACTTTTACCACATCTATGAATTAATATTTCACTGCTGAGACTCAGCTCAATAATTAATCCACATCATCGAATCACCCTTGCACTCTGGCTAAGGATATTCTTTAGTATCACGACCACGAATTATGCATGCACTACGGCTAAAGATAATCGTGTTTTCATCAACGGTCCTGATCATGCCATAAAACAATTAGTCTTTGCACTACGGCCAAAGAGAATCCATAGCCATAATCATACCAAAAACTGTCCATCAATGCATTACGGGCCAATGAGGACTTTTTCCACATCATTTGTAACATTACAGTCATGATTATACCGAATAATCCCTTTTCATAATCATACCAAGTCCATCTGTGCACTACATGCCACAGATGACTTTCAACAAAATATAAACATGAGAATGAGGTATTGACGTATATAAGGTTTCAAACCTCTTAGAAACTTTCGCGTCATTCGCTCCTCATTATCGACCAAATGGGATGCAAACCGGGATAACTCCGCAAACTTAACCTCGTACTGCGATATGGTCATATTATTTTGCTCCAATGCTTATCTCAACATTGTTAGATGCCATTTTCAAACACTGCCACAAAACAAGGGTTAATTAACATATCACATATTATCCTTATACTATGACCGACCAATTAAATACCAAATAAACTTAGGTAGGTCATACTAGCGAAGAAATTCCCCGTCTCTCCCCTCCTAGTTCTTATCTTACATCTCAGCCAGGGATCATATCCATAAGCTTTGATACCAACTGTGACGCCCCCAAAATTAGGTATTTATCACCCATCTTGGGTCGTCAGATACATGGTACAAAATACAAATACAAACTTAATTATACAAATGTCGTGTAACATACGACAATACATAAACTGAGAGTTCTAATAGGAATATTGTCATCTAGACAATATCCATACTCAAGGAGTCCTCATTACATTTATTGTCACACTATTTAACAGAATGGTGAGGACTACTAATGCTATCTTCTGGACCATCACTCCTTTCCCTGACTCGTCCCAGCTATATTCTCATTTCCTGAAGAGAACATTGAAAGAAAGGGTGAGCTCAACTAGCCCAGTAAGAAATATTATGACTAAGATAATGAAGAATAAATTATCAATAGTCTTCAACAATGTTAAACTGATAAAATACAATAGACATCAAGTTTTACTGCAGCGGAATAAGCAATCCATTAGAAGAGTCAAGTAGAGAATAAAACCTACTATCTTCTATGATTTAAAAATATTTTCATCAACTTTTATCACTGAGACTCAACTTAATAAATAAACCACATCTTCTAATCATCCTTGTATTACGGGCCAATGATATTCATTAAATCATCAATGATCATGACTATACCGAAAAATCCCTGATCATAATCATACCACAAACTGTCTATCAATGTATTACAAGCCACTGAGGACTTTTACCACACCACTTATAACATCACAGTTCATGATTATACCGAATGATCCCTGGTCATAATCATACTAAGTCCATCTATGCACATAAGCCAAATATGACTTTTAACATAAAATAAACATGAGGATGATGACAATGTTATAGGAATTCAATTAAACAAGTTCAAGAATTAGTTTATCCAGGAACTAATAATATCCAAATTGTCAACATGATACTTCTTTGTAAAGTAACAGTCAAGAATGCTCAGAAGAATATTTTCATGAAAAGATACTGGATGAAGCGCAAATATCAAGGATATTTCACTAATTTCATGGAGTATAGAAATCAAAACTTTAACCAAATGAGTATAATAAAGAATATATGAAACTGCAAATGGATTTTCACCAGCCATGCGGTAATCCACGTATACAGATCATTTCCACAATTTAATAAGGAATGAATATAAAGGATCATTCACCATGCATATGGCAATCCACATAGACAGGTTATTCTAACAGAATAATAAAGAATGGAATAACAGAAGGATTCACCATGCATGCGATAGAGACCGTACAGACAGGTTATTCCCAACAGAATAATAAATGCGGAATAATAAATATGGAACCAGGTCAGGTGAAATTCACACCGACAGGATATTTCGACAGAATAATAAATGCGGAATAATAAATGATGGAACCAGGTCAGGTGAAATTCACACCGACAGGATATTCCGACAGAATCGTAAAGAACGGAATAATAAAAGAATTTCACCAAGTATGCGGTACTTCGCATAAACAGGTTATTCCAACATAATAATAAAGAATGGAATAACAGAAGAAGATCACCAAGTATTGGGTAAACCGCATATACAGGTTATTCCACCAAGTATAGGGTAAACCACGCATACAGGTTATTCCAACAGAATAATAAAGAATGGAATAACATAGGTTCTCTTCATGAATAAAAAAGAATAACACCCCTTACCATTTTAAAGAAGAACTGAAATAAAAGTAGTTAAGTGGCAGAATACTCTTCTTCTTTCTCTCTATAGTTTCTCTCTCTAGAGTTCAGTGAATTCGTAAGAAAATAATGAAGGAACGAGCTTCTATTTATAGGAAAATGGAATGCATAGTAACTAATCCATGAACAGTCCAGATTAATTTACTTTAATCTGACGGTCCATATTTAAAGAAAAATCTTTTAAATAAAATATAATATATTCTATTTATAGAATAACTTTAATAAAGTATTCTGTTTTATATAAAAAAATTTTACTATGCAAAATACTATGCACAATAGAATATAATATATTCTATTTATAGAATAACTTTAATAAAGTATTCTATTTTATATAAAAAGATGTTTCAGTTTTATTACGTTAATAATACGAATAAAACAAAACTTCATTATCGCTAAATAATTCATATTATTAATTGATAATAATTGAATTAAACTGAGTGACTTCTCACATAAGCATCAATACCGTGCGCTACTATGCAACCACACGTATTACTGTACTTTTACTACCGAGTAATTCAACAGTATCAACGGTAAAACTTCCGCCGTTATTTTTAATAAAATATTTTTGTCGTTTTCTCAATCTGACAATAATTCCGTTGTGGGGTCCACCAATGATTGTACCGTCGTACGAATATTTCCCGTAAATAGTAACTCATGAATAGTATTTCGACACAAAAAGTGTCCCAAATACTCGAGTGAACAATACTAGAGTGAATAGTAATTTGGGTGAATAGTAATTCGTGAATAGTAACTCATGAATAGTACTCCGACACAAAAAGTGTCTCAAATACTCGAGTGAACGATACTAGAGTGAATAGTAATTTGGGTGAATAGTAACCCATGAATAGTAACTCGTGAATAGTGACCATGTATTTTATGACAACTTGTTTACTTTTAAAAAAAAAATTCACATATCACCCTTAACTTTAACCTTTTATCAATTTAACCATTTACCAAAATAGAAAAATTGAGTACTTTTATTTCATAAAATTCGGGGTCTCACAAACCTAACTAGATACTAAACTCTAGTTTGTACAACTCAAAAGCTGTATAAATATACATATATGAAGGTCAAAATATAAACATAATGGGTACTACAACCCAAGATCAGGAATGTCGTCGATATCATCATCGCCGCCAGTCCCACTGCCGGTCCCACTTATGGTCCCACTGCCGGTCCCATCTCCGGTCTGACTGCCAGTTTCACCCTCAATAGTCTCATCAGCATCAACCCGGCGGCCATCACCATCTCCACCACGGGCATCGCCCGTGCCATATCCTCTACCCGCCGAAGTCTCATCAACAAGACCCTACAAAATTAAAATATTAATAACAAATTCGAAAATAGAGCATATTTAAATTAGTTTTGTTTGTGTTCTTCAAGTGTTGTTGAGTGTTGCAAACTGTGCGATAACTCGGTCTCCGTATATCAGAATCGAGTCCCGTAAGTTGTAACATGTGTCTATAACCTACGCGGTGTTATGTGTATGTTTGCGTGGCGTTCGGACGGCCGATACGAGTTTTGGACTCTTTTTCTACTTTTTGCCTAAGTGTTGGCGAGTTTTACAAACTGTGCGATAACTCGGTCTCCGTATGTCGGAATCGAGTCCCGTAAGTTGTAACACGTGTCTATTATCTACGCGGTGCTATGTGTGTGTTTGCGTGGCGTTCAGACGGCCGATGTAGGTTTTGGGCTCTTTTTCGGCTTTTTGCCTAAGTGTTGTTGAGTGTTGTAAACTGTGCGATAACTCGGTCTCCGTATGTCAGAATCGAGTCCCGTAAGTTGTAACGCGTGTCTATAACCTACGCTGTGTTATGTGTATGTTTGTGTGGCGTTCGGAAGGCCGATGCGAGTTTTGGGCTCTTTTTCGGCTTTTTGCCTAAGTGTTGGCGAGTTTTACAAACTGTGCGATAACTCGGTCTCCGTAAGTTGGAATCGAGTCCCGTAAGTTGTAACACGTGTCTATTACCTACGCGGTGCTATGTGTGTGTTTGCGTGGCGTTTAGACGGCCGATGCAAGTTTTGGGCTCTTTTTTGACTTTTTGCCTAAGTGTTGTTGAGTGTTGCAAACTATGCGATAACTCGGTCTCCGTATGTCGGAATCGAGTCCCGTAAGTTGTAACGCGTGTCTATAACCTACGCGGTGCTATGTGTGTGTTTGCGTGGCGTTCAGACGGCCGATACGGGTTTTGGGCTCTTTTTCGATTTTTTGCATAAGTATTGTCGAGTTTTGCAAACTGTGCGATAACTCGGTGCAAACTGTGTGTAATTGTGGCATAGCAATACAATTAGAAATTATAATTATAAATTACATAAATTTAAATAAAGAAATACAGAATTTAATTGTTTTTACCTGTCGAATATGTGGTGGGAAGATGTTGGCCAAGACAACTGCACATACGCGGATGGCCAGCAAAGCTTGTGATTTTTTATAGTTGATCCATTTCCAATGAAATTAGGCTCCGAAAACGCTAAAATCCGACTCTCCAAATTTGACAACATTATACAGTAATATGCTTCAGCAACCAATATTACAGTAACCAATTAATCTCTGCAGTAATTAAGTTTGTATTAGTCAGTAACCAATTCAGCATTGGTCAGTAACCAATTAAGTCGCATTAGTCACTAGATAATTTTACACAGTAACCAAGTCAGCATTAGTCAGTAACCATATAATGCTACACAATATTTGTAGTAACCATTTTAAACGTGAAAAACTTAAGAAAAGTTATCAATATAGGAATTCGTAGAAAACAGAGGTAACTATATGCATATGAATCACTTACCTCAGTATTCAGATTTTTATCGAAGTTGCTGCCATTTTGTTACTGAACTTCAACAATCACGGTAGTTCGATTCTTTTTGGTTACTAAACTTGAATTTGCTGTTGATTTTGTATGCTATTTTGTGATCTCAGCGTGTCGTCGCGACGAAAAGTTTCGTCTTCTCCGATCTCAGTACTGTGTCGCGCCAGAAGATTACGGTTACTAAACGGGAAGAAGTTGTTGATGCTGTATGCTATTTCCGATTTCAGAGTTGCGTTGTGACAAAGTGATTCGTCTTCTCCGATTTGATAGGCGTGACAGATTTCTGCGTCTTCTCCGTCGTTGATATGTGTTCCGATTTCAAAGTTGCATGATTTTGGGGCGGTTAATTGAAAAGATGAAATTTGGCAACTGACTTGTAGGAGTTAATGACACGTGATTTTAGCACGTATATTGTGTATGTTTTATTTCTGTAATTATGTTTTATTTTTGTAATTACTTTTTAATTGTTGTATATTAGTGTAAAGGACCCTTAATTTTATACTTACTCCTTGGCCCGTTTGCCTGTGGATGAATTTGTGGTTATTGCTTTTATATTAAAAATTTTAAGAGTTTTGGTTTTAAAATTTCAAAACATACTCGGCTCTTTATTTTGATAAATTCTGATTATTTATTTATAAAAAAAATCAATTATATATTTAATCAGCCTAACTATTTAAACATCCAAATTTTGGTGACATGTATGAATTATTCAGTTGACTCTTCAATTTATTAAAGAAATTCTATGATAGAGGTGAGTTTATATACTTAATATTATAACTTAATTTTCAATACCCAAATATTAAACTCCTGATATTATATATATTTAAATTATTTTCTTAAGAACATAAATCAGATTGTATTATAACTTTCTCTTTATACTCCATAATTTTTGACATCTACCATATCAGACTGTGCTCTCCAACTTTCATTGGAAAGAAAAAAACAGGTAAACAACAAATTTTTTTTTTAAAAAAAAGTACTAGGATTATATTTTTCAGACAAACCGACCGAGTTCATACAAGCTATATGAATATGATACCACTAATTTATACTTTCTGTTTCAACTCGAGATTTCTCATTTTAAATTAGCAAAGAAAAGAAGAAAAAAAATCTCATTTTACTTGCACGTATATAATTTGGATTCTTTCTTTAAATTATTCTATGTTGATTAATGATGCTATATCTCCGGCTTCAATTTGGGCTCCGGTTCTTTCAAACCTATGCAAACGTCTTCACCATTGAAAACGTCATTGAAGAGTCGTCGTCGTGAGGCACCTTTAATGTGATCGTTAGTTAACAGGGAGACACATATATATTAGTACTCCCTTCGTCCTAGGATAAAAATTCTGGTGGATTTTTAACGCATATTAAGAAGATGAATGAAATGACAAAATTATCCATAATAATGTCATTAAATATGGAGAGATAATTAGAATAAGAAAAGTATAAGATATTTAATACTACGGGTATAATAAAAAAATATGTGTAAAAATTTGGTTATTAAAAGAAAATTGACATTTAACATGGGACTACCCAAAATAGTAATAAGGACTTTTATCATGGGACATAAGGAGTATTATTTTTAAATATTTTTTAATATAAAATGAATGTTTAACCTTTTTAGAGTAATTGCTAAGGTTCTCCGGTTGTTGTGGATGGAATCCCTTCCTTGATTTACTGAGTGTAGAACGCACGCGCCTGAGGAAAATATCTTTTAGGCAACCTTAAAAAATCCCTTCACACATGTCCCATCAAGAATTAATTGGGTCCCTCAGTGTAGGTGACCGTGTGAATGAGCCTTTGGACCTTCAATCATTTGGGCTACTTGTTGGGCTAAGGGTCCATCTGGAATGTAATTATTCCTTATTTATTCGAGCAGATCAAGATTGATGCATTTCTTGGGATAAGAGGAAGATATATGAGTTTGCGTGTGAAGTAATTAAGTATATGTTCCAGTTGGCTACTACTGCTGCTACCAAGCAAAGCAAGAATTTAGTTCTAATTCACTTGAGCATACTAGTAAATGTAGGGGCCAAGCTAAGTTGGGTTGATGTGGGGTCAATTTCATTGGAAAAAAAGTATTTTATAATATATGATAAATTTTAAAAAAAAAAATAAGTATAATGAATAAATTAATTCATTAAAATTTTATAATTTTTTTTAATATACGGGGTCAAATTAATTTTTTTTATAACTTTTTCAATAACATATTATTTCTACTCCTTGATCTATGCATTTTTCTCTAATATTTTAAAAATAAATAATAATCTAATTTATATTATTTTTATAACATAAGAAATTTAAATATTTATTAACAAATTTGTGATTAGAAAGACATATTAATTAGGAGTCAATAAGGGGTATATATATAATGTTATTATTTGTTATATTAACAATATTATAACAAAATACATATTTTACATATGTAACTGGCCAAAAAGCACAAAATTATCTTAAAAAATTGGCTCGGAGGTTGGGCCCCCAAACCCCGCCAAATTATTTATAACATCACAAAAATTTGATCCCACTAGATAAAAATATGGCTTCGCCACTCTAACACTCTGTTTCTAAGTTTTGAATAGAAAAGAAAAGAATAGAAAACTTAAATTAAAATAAAAAAGAAAAGAATATAAAACTTAAAGTTTTCCTTTGTGTTGTTTCTGAGTTTTTAATAGAAAAGAATAGAAAATTTAAAATTGAGGACATGAGTTGTAATTTAAAATTTATTATATTAAAAGTTGAGGATAATATGGAAATTATAAAAATATTACTTATTCCAATTTGTTTTCCGTCCAAATCAGGTCAATTTTAGACGGAAAACTTTGGCAGGAAAAGTGGTCAAGTTTTCTATTCATTTCTTTTCTTTTCCGTTAATTAAAAAACTAATATAAGAATTGGAAAGAAAACTTAAATTTTCTGTTTATTTTTTTTCTTTTCTGTCCATTTTAAAACTCAGAAACAGAGCGTAAATGTTTGTTCAGTACGTAATACATATATATATATATATATATATATATATATATATATAAAGATCAGAGCTAGCTATATATAGGCCTCAAATTTTGTGTGACCAATCAATATATATATATATATGTAAAAATGTTGGACTGGGCACCGGTATTGATAGGGTTAGTTCTGTTCATAATCCTATCACCAGGGCTTGTGTTTCAAATACCAGGAAACACACGAACCGTCGAATTCGGCAACTTCACCACCAACGGAAAGGCTGTGCTCATACATACCCTCATCTACTTTGGTGTCTTCACCATTCTCATTTTGGCCGTTCGTATTCACATCTACACCGGCGGCCAACATTATTAATTAATAAAGAGTATATATTATTATTATTTTCGAGTGAGGCTGAGGCTACTATATATATATATATATATATATATATATATATATATATATATATATATATATATATATATTATACTAGTACTCGATCTTCTCTTTTCTTTTTCTTTCTCATCGATCTCTCAGATTGTTTGGCATATACATTTTATATATCGATCTTTATATGTCCAGGATTTTATTAATTTAACTGTTCTTATGGAGACTTATAAAGCTATTTATGCGTCAAATTAAGTGCATGGTTATGTAAGTATTGTTCTCTTGTTATATACTATTATGTACATACCTAGGCCTTCTACGAACAATACCATTGGTATAAGAATAACTGTATTACTGTTTGAGATCAAATCCTAATTAATTATATTTTGTATATGAGAAGTGTATTTGAGACTTCAAATTTGATACGCCAATTTAATAATTTTGATATTGTGGATCAAAATCAATCAAATTTGTAATTAATATTGATTTTTTTTTAATGTGACAAATTTAGGTTACACAATAACCCTCCCTCAAAGTTATCTAGGTTCTCAAGATCACATCATCAAGGCTTTTATACCATCATATTTATAAGCACTGCTCTCTATTCTATCTCACCATCACATTCAAACAACCTTTCAAAGGTACCCAGAAGAAGATGTATAATGAGATTAATAATACTAGTAGTATAGTATAGGTTTTATCATATAATAGACAGATCTGTATGCGATAACACACAATAAAACATGTCTTTTGTCAATAGTAATTGTAATATTAATGGAAATTCGCGAAATAAATTGACATTAGTTGGCCTGGAGAGGACTTCTCAATATTGGTTTAATTCTTCAATCGATCTTGTGATGCTTGACCAAACATATATATATATATATATATATATATATATATATATATATATATATATATATATATATATATATATATATATATATATATATACATTTGGCTATTCACACCTCCACCAGAAGGAGCTGCTGATAATTGGTAGATCAGTTTGACACCTGCATTTTCAATGAATTATATAGTAGGCTCGGTGACAGTTCATATACGCAAGACCATTCAAATCTGGTAAAAGCTAAAACACAATTTACCCAATTTGTAACGTGGTTTCAGTACTGCATAATGGATGAAAGAACACATCACTAGTTGCTGGAGTTACTTGACGGCAAGAAACCATTCCACTTGCACTTGGATCCCATTGTTGTCCGTCTGCTTGTTGGCTTTTCCCTTCATCTAACTGTTTGTATTAAACTTTTCTTAGTTAATATGTGCACGCTAGCTAGTTGGTAACATCTATCTTTTCTCTCAGATTTTTCTAAAGCATTTTGTTTTAGCGCTAAACCATGTCGCGAAAGGTTGAAATGCATGATGAGGTGCACCAAAGTCGGATAATATTTTACAAATGCAAGTCATGACCTTATATTTTGAATCGGATGTAGCTTGTAATATGTAATCTACCATAAGAATAAAATTACTATGATTAGATATGTCTACGTACTCTTCCTCTAAGGTTTTTGTTAGACTCATGAAGCATATGTTCCTGTCACACAACATAAACATAAATGGTCATTAGGACATACTAAACTAATGTGCACTACAAAAATTCAACGTTTAGCTTCTAGGGGCCTTAATTACCTTCCTTTGAAGTTCATAGAGCTGATCAAGCATGCGTTGGGTCTGTGGGAAATCATTTATAAATCATGGGTGAGATGCATGCTTATGAGCAAGTAGAAATGCAAGCAATCTAGGGGTTCCTTGGGGTTTAGAGTTTTTGACAAGTAATGTAAGCTTGATATGAACAGCAATTTACCCTATCGGATCTGATTTGCTTCAGTGACAAATCAATCTGCTTTTCTAGTGACTCAAGCTCCTTGCTACTTAAGGAACCAAGATCCTCGCCCATGAAATTCCTGAAATAAACAATGAAAAGAAATAGCTAATTCAATTTTTAACACTGAAATATGGCTGGCATCACAGCTTTACTTCTGTCTAGATATTCAAAGGGTAAGACAAGGGAAAGTGATACTTGTAGGGAAAAGCTTGCCTTTCAAATTGTTTCAGGGCATCATAACGCTGTTTAAGCCTCATGTATTCCTGATAGCTACTGTGTTCCTATGCATATATATAGATAAACTTGTTACAATCAGAGTTCAAAAATCAAATATTTGTTAACGTACAACTAATTAAATCATTGTGCTGTGTTGTGATGTTCAGCTAATAAGTTGTTGAACATATTATAAAATAAGACCATGATATGGTTATAGTAAGGTATTTGAAAGAAAGAGATTATATATGAAATGGATTCATATATTACATGTAATATATCTGTAGGCTAATTAGATATTCTTTATTACATTGCTTCACTTTGGAAATCCTAGCATACAGAGAACCCTTTACCGATTATGGAAGATATCATCATTAGCAGTATAATAACACCTTAGATACATGCTTATAACAATAGCGTATCCTAATTAGCAATCATATATACCTTAAAAAAATTGGACAGAGAGAGAGAGTCTTACCAGATCTTCCTTTATAGACACATTCGTCTCTGGTGGTCCGTAGTTACTTTTTTGATACTTTTCAAGTGTTTGCAGCATGCTAAACATTTAACAGCATTCACACTAGAGTAATTAGTAATGGAAAGTAATAAATATTTATTTAATAGGGTTTTAACACTGAAAAAGTTTGATCTTGTGGAAGTTCCTAATTATTTGAACTTAATTGTCTTAGGATTTAAGCACTTATATCGTAAAATTTTGAATAGCCAAGAAATGAGAGACAAGAAAAAGAAATTTGAAAGTGCAGTTTTTGTAAGAGCTCAACTTATTAATAAATGAAATTAAATTTTCTCTATTTATTATTTTGAAATAGAAAGGGTTGATTTGAATAATGTGGTTAGTTATGGGTAAAATACGCAAATATTTCAAATAAGCAAGTGGTTATAAAATATTCATTTTTGGTCGGTGAATATTCGTGTGGTCGTGGAATATTCTTTCTGTCGGAGAATATTCGTACGACGGCGCAGCCTTGTGTGGGCCCCATAACGGAAAACGATTGGATGAAGATAACGACAAAAATTGAGTTTTTATAAATAACGGCGTAGTTGTTACTGTTAACACTGTTGGAATACCCGGTGGTTAAAATACAGTAATACGCGTGGTTGCACTGTAGCACACGAATTGCACAGTATTTTTGAATTATTGATTATTATGAAGGAAGACACTACTCAATAATTGTTACAGTAGTTACTGTTCAATATTTTATTTTATTGATTCCATAATTGCTGCATTGATATTTTATATTATTGTTGTTTCAATAATTGTCACTGCACAGTATTTCCCATTATCAGATCAATAATTTATATTATTTGAATAATATTATTAGATAGCATTATTGGCAATGTCTAGAAAGTTATGTCTAAGGAGAGGTTTGGTCACCTAATTGCGCGCCAGTAAAGATAAATCCTTATTGAAAAGCCCTCTCTTTCCTGGGAACTGCCTGGCTGTCATAAATGTGATTCTGTAATATTATTTGTGAATAATTAATTATTGATTCATATGATAAGAAAATATTTATTTTATGTGGATATAAATGAGGGATATATTTTTGTGGTTAAAAATGAAGTAGTTAATGTTGAGGTTTTTATCAGTATTTTTGTCGGAATGGAGGTATTAAAAATCAGGGTTTTTGAGATATTTTGCGGGGGTTATAATTTTTAATCCGACCGTTGGATCGTGGTAATTTTTGGATATGTTATACATATATAAGTTGAGTATATGTACACAAATTTTGAACCGTTAAAAATGAACGTATGATTTATTATGAATTTTACGAGATGACTGGTTTAGAAATTGTTGAATTTTCGGAGTTTATTATTTTGGTGAAAAATTCTAAAATTGGTGGGCCCCATTCTTGATTGGTGAAGAAATGTGCTGAGATTTTTATTCAAATGTGGTAGGCTTGAATAGTAGCAGGTAAAGCCATCAGGTTGCAGGTTAAGTCTGCTTCGGCGTGCTAATATTTTCCTATAAATAGAGGGCTAAGTTAGAATTGAAAATCACACCAGAATTCAAAAGTTTTCTCTTTCTCTCTCTAGATTATTGAGTGTATTTTGTGAGTATTTAGATACTTTGAGAGTTGCTATTCAGCATAAGTTTCATTCAGTCTCATGTCCGATATTCAGTCAAGAGTACGGTTATTTTGAGGTAAGGGATATTATTTTCTTCTTAAATGATATTATTTTCTTTAATATCATCATTATGCTGAAATATTGATATGAGTTTTTATCAAATTTAGAATTTTTTTGTGTCGGGGTTACTATTCACGTATACGGCACTATTCACCGAAAAATAAAATTTTCTTCTTTTTGTCCAAGATGTCTATTATGGTTACTATCTTTGATTGTATCCATGTTTTGATCTTTATATTTTTGAATTCTGCTTCACAATTGATTACTATGAAGTATTATTGATCTTGGATAAACTGTTATACGAATCCCTACTATTTGTCCTTCTGTCTCACTGGATTCGTTTTCTTTAAGATATTTTTCATCATCCTAAGTCCTAAATGATGATATTATTGAATATATTTGGCCTGTAGTGCAAAGATGTATGATTACCTGATGAATATCTTTGGCCTGTAGTGCAAAGATGAACAGGTGTTGAGATGAACATGACTGACTGGTGATACAAATGAATATCTTTGGCCTGTAGTGCAAAGATGAATATTTGGTTAAAGATGATTATTAATTGATGTTACAGGGATAAAATATTGATGATGGACTTTTAAATCTTAGAAGATAGTAGAATTTATTCTCTACTTGACTCTTCTAATGGTTTGCTGTTTCCGCTGCAGTTGTTGATCTAAAACTTGCTGTTGATTATATTTTATCAGATTTTTCTCTGTTGAAGACTAATGATAATTTGTTATATATTATCTTAGTCATAATATTCTTTACTGGGCTAGTTGAGCTCACCCTTTTCCTTTTTGTTCTATTTTTTCTTCTCAGGAGGTGAGAACATAGCATGATCGAGTTGGGGTATGGAGTAATGGTTCTAGAAAGATGTTTTAGCAGTCCTCACTATTTCTGTAAAATAGTGTTTGAATAATTGTACTGAGGACTTATTCGAGTGTGGATATTGTCTAGAAGACAATATTTGTATTTAAACTCACATTATGTGTTGTCGTATTTTGCACGACAATTGTGTTATTGAAGTTGTAGTTTGCTTTCTGTACCATGTATTTGACGACTCAGAGTGGGTGTTGTATACCTATTTTGGGGGTGTCACAGTTTTGACTTGCATAGTATAATATTGATGACCATTTTCCTTTATTTCGTTTTCCCTATTTTATCTTCCAATGTCATAGTCGACATTGATGTACAAGCGCTGTAACTGATCAAGGTAAGTGATCAAATTCTGCAGATGAATAATTAATTCTGGGTCCTTGAAGTTAATTTATGTTTTTCATTATCCTTAGGAGACCGATTAACTACTAATTCACAGGTAGTCAAGTACACAAAGTAAGCATATACCTGTCTACTTTGGTAGTTAAGGGAGTTGTGTGTCTAATGAAGATCGGAATCCTCATACATTAATATTTTTTGGGTAGCATTTGTGATGCATAAAATGATTCTTTTACAGAAAAGAAGTCATTGAATCATAACATATGCAAAAACGTTGAATTTGTAAATATTATCCTCGTAGTAATAGAGATTAAAGTAATAATTGTAGAAGTAAAATGAGAGCATGCTGAGTGGCACTAATTCCAACTCATGAGTTTTTTTCATTTGAAAGGAGTAATTCCAACTTAGGAACTTTTTTCATATGAATTACTCCTTTCAGACGGTTGAAAATAAAGAACAGAACTGACTTTCCGTGGGATCTCAAAAAAGAATTCAAATTAAAGGTATATATATTCTATGCCATCCGAAGGGACCCTAACACATGCTATGCCTGATTTAATACTAATTAATCCGACAATACATGGATATATACACCAAATATATACTACATCAGTTCCAAATTATAAAATCGCAATTATATTGACTTTTGAAAGTTAATTTAAAATATTTTTAAACTCAAAATTAAAATAATTCATAAAAAATAATAAAATAATAAATATTACAATGAGTAATATTTTTTTGGATAATTTACAAATGGGAAAAGAGAGTATTTGAGACACACAAGCTTGTGCGTGTTCTGCACTTAAAACAACATAGTTTTGAATGACAAATTGGTGAAATGTCAAAATCACCATTAATGAAATGAGGAAATGCCAAAAACACTACTAATAAAATCTCTTAAAATAATAGAACAAGCATAAATTTGTGTGTATCTAAGACATACGACTTTCTTTTTTCTTTACAAATTTCATCATTTTATTAATTAAGATTAAAGAAATTTATATCAAGTTTAAGCTTAAAAATATTTAAAATTGACTTTATAAAGTCTTTTAAACCAATGGAATGGAGTATATAATACAGGTATGAGATCCTTAAAAGAGTAAGCAAAAAGGAGGATTTTCCCCCTTAAATCAGCGATATATGAACTTAAAGACCCAAATTTAAATAGAAATGACTTATCAGCTCCATGGAATCGTGCCCTAATTTCAAATCGAATTATATAAAATTAATTTTCTTTCTTAGTTAGTTCCATCCATTAGCTTAAATTAATGAAACAAGTTAATCTTACTCTCGATCTTCCTTATTTCTATGAAAGATTAAACTCTAAATATATATCTCTAAGGAACAAAAAATAAAATTCAGCCCCAAGTATAAAGCTAGCTAGCTATAAAACCTAATTTGCAGCCCCGATCTATACTACAGTTAGCACCCATTTCTAGCTTGGAGTTGAAACACCATAAAAACACGCGCGCGCACAGAGAGAGAGAGAGAGAGAGAGAGAGAGTGCGCGCGCGCGTTAAACTTGGAGAAAATCATGTCGAAAAAATAAACATCAAGAAGCATTGGTCATTCATTTATGTGCGTGTGTATTTATGTATATTTTAGTTGTAATAGTTATTAATAGGATCGATGTATAGAATAGGTATGTGTAGTATACCTAGAGGTGCTGGAGAACTCATAGAGCTTGCCGCGACTGGAGAAGATGATGAGAGCAACCTCAGCATCACAGAGTACTGAAAGCTCGTAAGCTTTCTTCAAAAGTCCATTCCTTCTCTTTGCAAATGTTACCTGCCTATTGATCTTGTTCTCAATCCTCTTCAGCTCCACCCTTCCCTTCCCCATTATTTCTTCTTCTAACTAATTTTCTTTTCCTTAAATTAATTTTCACCAGATGGATCTGCGAAATTGATTAAGCTAGCTAGGCCCTCTTGCTCTCTTTATTAATTTCCCTAATCTCCCCCTCCTCTCTAATTATGTAAAGTAGTGGAATAGATATGTAACGATCGAGGATGGCAAAAAGAGGAGAGAGAAATTGAGAAAGGAGCATTAAACCTTAACTCTTCTGGCCTTGCTTCATTTATTGCAGAGGTCCCAGAAATTGCTACGTGTCGACAGATCAAGTCCTGGCTTTGGGGCCCTCCATATTCCACTTACTCCAAACTAGTTAGGGTTTCGTACGAGTGAAAGAAACCCTAGTAGTAAACATGCACCACCCATCAGATCTCGCCTCTCCTAATTAATTATTTACTGTATTTATTAAACGCAAAAAGAAGACAAGTCCCAATTAAACACTAATTAGGAAAATAAGAAGACAAGCCAAACCCATCCCATCCCATTTAGGAAAATAAGTTGGAGGAGAATCAAGAACTTGCATGCTTCCATTTGGAGCATAATTTTCTCTTTTCTTCTTGCTCTTTTCTTCTTTTTTGTTCTGATCGACTATTATTTATACTTACAAAATGATGAGTCAAAGGGTAATTAACAACCAGAATATGTACTTTAAAGACAATAGAAAATATATTTATAATATTTTAAAATAAAATGTTTTATTTTAGTTTTTGAAATAAAAATATCTCATAATTGGTAGCACCTTTAGATTGTCCATCATACTAGTTATAATTCATGTATTGACCATATAAAATGGATTTTTAACAATTTTAAATTTTTTAAGTTGTTTATAATATTAGGTTTAGATTGTTTATGATGAATGCTTCTTATTCTCAGTGTCATAATATGAAAACGAGAGTAATCTGGACTTAACTTTTGATAGGAGAATGATATATATTGCGAATGTTTATATTTATTTCTGAGTAACAATTATGTGGATAAGTATTATTGGTAACTTTCTTAAAAATATATCTAATAAATGAGGCATTTCTATAATTCCTACTAATATATATATCATGTATTTATATGTTTCACAATTATTATTCGGCCTAAATTTATCGCATACCAAAACTCCTTTTGATATTACTAATTACAAGAATTGTTGTCATATATATATATATATATAGGAGAAGGATCTTAAGCTCACCCTTATTGAGCTCACCCCGAGCTCACCTTGTCTTTTTTTTTTTTTAAAAACATAACTAATAAAAAATGTATAATAATTTTTGGAATTGAAAGTTTTTTAAAAAAAGTGTTTTAGGTGTGATTTGGGTACGTATAACAAAACAGTATTGTATATTTTTTTGAACACACAAATTGTTGTCTTTAATCATCATAATATATATTTTTGTAATGATTGGGTCTATGATATACTAATTAAGTGGTGCTTGTTAATTTTAGGGTTAAATACAGTTTATTATCTGAAGTACCATTATATTTATGATTAGATCTTTAAAAAATTTGAGCTTACACTTTACTACATTAAGTGTTTAATTTGATACAATTTAGCCCCCAATTTCAAAATCCAGCTAAAATTAACCGAAATACCTAATTTTTCGGCAATATATAAGAATTGTATACAGTTTGACCGTATACAATACGGGCTAATAACACTTATGTTACATCAAGTATCACCAAATTCACAATTAACTACATCAAATACATAATTCGTATAAAATTTGTATAAATACTTATTTTGACGTACTAAATCTGTATAAATCCTTATAAATAATGTAAGACCCCAATTTTTATAAATAAAGATGAATTTTCTATAAATATCATTTTTGAATATTATGGAGTTAATTTGATATAATGTTATAGTTGTGGGTAATATTTATAAATTTTGCAAAGTAAGCAAGTTGTTATAAAATATTCGTTTGGTCGGAGAATATTCTTTTTGTCGGGGAATATTCGTACGACGGCACAATCATTGGTGGACCCCACAACGGAATTATTGTCGGATTGAGAAAACGACAAAATTATCTTTCTATAAAAATAACAGCTGAGGTATTACGTTAAAATCGTTAAAACTGTTGAACTACTTGGTAGTAAAAGTACAGTAATACGCGTGGTTGCATAGTAGCACACGGTATTGATTATTAATGCTTACGTGAGAAGTCACTCAGCTATACTCAATTATTGCTACAGTAATTGCTGCATCATATCTCTTAAATTATTGTCATAGTATCATCTGTATAATATGTTATATTATTGAGACGTTGTGGTAAGTTTGATTATTTTATGGGGGGCCATATGTCATCATCTAAGAGTCTTTTCGTCAATAGTAATTACCGTCGTCAATAGTAATTACCGTCGTCAATAGTATTTACCTTGGTCAATAGTAATTACCTTCGTCAATAGTATTTACCTTGGTCAATAGTAATTACCTTCGTCAATAGTATTTACCTTGGTCAATAGTAATTACCTTCGTCAATAGTATTTACCTTGGTTAATAGTAATTACTTTCGTCAATAGTAGTTGTCCCTTCAATATTACCAAGAGTCATTTGACCCTTCGTTAAGACCAAGAGTCATTTGACCCTTCGTTAAGACCAAGAGCCACCCTCAGTTTTTCTATAAATAGAGGCCTAGGGCTTCATTATTTTTCACGAATTCATTCAAGCTATAGAAAGAGAAAGTATAGAGAGAGTAAGAGAGAGAGAATAAAAGTATTCTGCTACATCACTTTTCCAATATCCAGTTCTTTTAAGGTAGGGAATATTATTTCTTTTATATTCATGAAGAGAACTTCTGTTATTCCATTCGTTATTATTCTGTTGGAATAACCAGTATACGCGGTCTACCCTATACTTGGTGACATTCTTCTATTATTCTGTTGGAACATCCTGTCTGTGTGTTTTACACCGGACCTGGTTCCGTTTATTATTCTGTTGGAACATCCTGTCTGTGTGTTTTACACCGGACCTGGTTCCGTTTTATTATTATTCTGTTGGAATATCCTGTCTGTGTGTTTTACACCGGACCTGGTTCCATTATTTATTATTCTATCGGAATATCCTGTCTGTGCGTTTACGCCGGACCTGGTTCCATTATTTATTATTCTATTGGAATAACCTGTCTGTGCGGTCTATCGCATGCATGGTGATTTCTTTTGTTATTCCATTCTTTATTGTACTCAGTTGGTTAAGTTTTGACTTCTATACTCCATGAAATTTGTGGAATGTCCTTGATAATTGCGTTTCATCCAGTATCTATTCATGAAAATATTCTCCTGATCATTCTTGAATTTTACTCCACAAAGTAGTATCATGTTGACAATTTGGACGTTGTTAATTCTTGGATAAATTAATTCTTGAACTTGTTTTATTGAATTCTTATATCATTGTCATCATCCTCATGTTTATATTCTGTTGAAAGTCATCTGTGGCCTGTAGTGCATAGATGGACTTGGTATGATTATGACCAGGGATTATTCGGTGTAATCATGACCGTAATGTTACAAATGATGTGGTAAAAGTCCTCATTGGCCCGTAGTGCATTGATGGACAGTTGTTGGCATGATCATGACCATTAATGAATATACGAATATCCTTGGCCGTAGTGCAGGGGTGATTCGATGATGTGGATTATTTTATTAAGCTGAGTCTCAGCGATCACAGTGTTGGAAAATCTTTTAAATCATAAAAGATAGTAGAGTTTATTTTCTACTTGACTCTTTTAATGGATTGCTTGTTCCGCTACAGTTAAACTTGATGTCTATTATATTTTATCAGTTTAACATTGTTGAAGGCTAATGATAATTTATTCTGCATTATCTTAGTCATAATATTTCTTACTGGGCTAGTTGAGCTCACCCTTTCTTTCACTGTTCTCTTCAGGAAATGAGAACGTAGCTGGGACAAGTCGGGGTACGGAGTGATGGTCCGAATGATAGTATTAGTTAGTAGTCCTCACTATTCTATGTAATAGTGTGTTAATAAATGTAATGAGGACTCCTTTTGAGTATGAATACTCTCTAGAAGATAATATTTGTATTCAAACTCACAGTTTATGTTTTGTCGTATTGTACACGACAGTTGTATTAATCAGTTGTATTTGTATTCTGTACTATGTATCTGACGACCCAAGATGGGTGATGTATACCTAATTTTGGGGGCGTCACAGTTGGTATCAGAGCTTAGGGATATGATCCCTGGCTAAGATGTGAGAATAGAACTAGGAGGGGAGAGACGGGGAATTCCTTCGCTAGTATGGCATACCTAAGTTTATTTGCATGGTATTTAATTGGTCGGTCATAATATAAGGATAATATATGACATATCAATTAATTTTTATTTTGTGGCAGTATCTGAAAATGGCATCCGAGAATGTTGAGAATAGCAATGGAGCACAGACGACTGTTGATTCACCACACATCAATAATCATGATAATGTGCATCAGGAAGGTGTCAATCCTCATGCAAACAACAACACTGACCAAATGATGAATGATCAAATGTTCAGAGGCTTTATGCAATTCATGCAACAACAGGTGAAAGCGGCTCCTGTCCACAACGTAGGTGGAAATACTGGAAACTCTCAGGCGGTCACCGCTAAACAGTTTAAGGAGCTGGGACCACCGGAGTTTAAGGGAGAACCCAAACCACTTGTAGCTGAAACATGGATAAAGCAGATCACCAAGATATTTGATGTCTTGGGTTGCTCCGAGGAGCAAAAGGTTCCCTTTGCCGCCTTTATGTTGCGAGGAGAGGCAGATTACTGGTGGGAATCGATAAAGCGTACTCAACCTGCCGCACTGAAGATGTCTTGGGAGAAGTTTCAAGATCTGTTTAACGACAAATACTTTCCCGAGAGTATTCGTCACATGAAGGAGGTGGAGTTCATCAAATTGGAGCAGAATAATATGACCGTGTCGCAGTACGAGGCAAAATTTGCGGAGTTATCCCGGTTTGCGTCCCACCTGGTGGATAATGAAGAAAGAATGACGCGGATGTTTTTAAGAGGTTTGAAGCCGGAGATACGTCAACATCTTGTTTCTCATAAACTGTGTTTGTATTCAGATGTTGTAAATAGGGCTCAGTTGGTGGAGCGCGATAACGAGATAACGCAACCAAAAGAGAGCAGCCGGCAAAATGATAATACCAGTGAGAGCAGTCATCGAAGCGGTGACAACAAGCGTGGAGGGAATCAACAGGCCAGAAATGGTAACCACTTCGGTGGTAATCAGGGCCAAAACAATAAGAATGGACATTTCAAGAAGAGGAGATTCAACAATGATGGAAAGACGTCAGCACCAGCACCTGTCGTTAAGGAAGGAGAACGACCACCTATCATATGTTTCAAATGCGGAGGGGAGGGGCACATCAGTCCAAACTGCGCGATGCCGTCCAAAGCATGTTATAATTGTGGAAGAGAAGGTCATTTAGCCCGATTTTGTCGTTTACCGAAGACAAATTCAGCTAGGATGGAGGCACCAAAGGCCGTCCCAGAAAAGTCAAAACCGGTTGTGCAAGGGAGAGCGTTTGTTGTGACCTCCCAGAACGCAAGGAACCCGAATGAGGTCATCACGGGTAAGCTTATCATAAACTCTAACGAAGTCTATACTTTATTTGATACCGGTTCTACCCATTCTTTTATTTCTCCTACTTGCGCTCATCGATTAAATTTGATTCCGGAGAAATTAGACTTTGACTTAGCAGTTGAAACTCCATTGGGAGAAACCTTCATTACATCCACGGTTTATAAGTCTTGTTTGGTTCAAGTTGGTACCCACACATTACCTATCGATCTGATTTCATTAAAAATACTTGCATTTGACGTGATTCTAGGGATTGATTGGTTAACTACTCATTATGCAAAAATTGATTGTTTTCGTAAGGTTGTTAGTTTTCATATTCCTAATCGACCTATTATGCGAATTCAAGCAACCAAACCATTAAAATCAATCGCTGTCATCTCAAGCCATAAAGCTATTCGTTTATTGAAAAACGGATGTCAAGCTTTCTTAGCTCATGTCACAGATCTAAACAAAAATACGTCAGCTTTGAATGATATTTCTGTTGTTAATAAATTTCCTGACGTATTTCCCGAAGAACTTCCTGGCCTACCCCCAGAGCGTGAAATTGAATTTTGTATCGACCTTGAACCCGGTACAAAACCCATTTCCAAAGCCCCATATCGAATGGCTCCTATTGAACTTCAGGAGTTAAAGACCCAACTGCAGGAATTGTTAGACATTGGTTTTATTCGTCCTAGTACTTCTCCTTGGGGTGCTCCTGTTCTGTTCGTGAAGAAGAAAGATGGGAGTATGCGACTTTGTATTGATTATCGGGAGTTGAATCATGTCACCATCAAAAATAGGTACCCATTGCCACGTATTGATGACCTGTTTGACCAGTTGCAAGGAGCACAATTCTTTTCAAAGATCGATCTTCGTTCTGGATATCATCAGCTGAAGGTTAGAACTGAGGATATTCCAAAGACTGCCTTCAGAACTCGGTATGGGCATTATGAATTCTTAGTTATGTCTTTTGGATTGACTAATGCTCCTGCTGCCTTCATGGATATGATGAACAGGGTATTCAAGGAATATTTGGATCACTTTGTGGTCGTCTTTATTGATGACATCCTTGTTTATTCCAAAAGCCGTGAAGATCATGAGCAACACTTGAGGTTGGTACTCCAAAAGCTTCGTGAATACAAACTTTATGCCAAGTTGAAGAAATGCGAGTTCTGGCTGGAAGAGGTAGCATTCCTTGGGCACGTAGTATCAAGTCGTGGAATATCTGTTGACCCGGCAAAGATTGAAGCTATTCAAAGCTGGGAGCAACCTAAATCAGTGACCGAGGTACGTAGCTTTCTTGGTTTAGCTGGTTATTATCGGAGATTCGTGGAAGGATTTTCTCGAATCGCTACTCCATTAACTCAGCTGACTCGGAAAGATACAAAGTTTGGTTGGAGCGAAGAATGTGAGCAGAGTTTTCAAGAACTCAAGAGGAGACTCATTTCAGCACCTGTTCTAACAATACCATCTGGCTCGGAGGGATTTGTCATCTACAGTGATGCTTCGAGCAAAGGGTTGGGATGTGTTCTCATGCAACATGGAAAAGTCATAGCCTATGCATCAAGACAACTCAAGGAATATGAGAGGAATTATCCTACTCATGATCTAGAGTTGGCAGCTGTTGTCTTTGCACTTAAAATTTGGAGGCATTACTTGTATGGGGAGAAAGTGGAGATCTTTACGGATCATAAAAGCCTCAAATATTTCTTCACTCAAAAGGAACTCAACATGCGACAACGACGTTGGCTTGAACTGTTGAAAGATTATGATCATACCATTCAATACCATCCTGGAAAAGCGAACGTGGTAGCTGACGCATTGAGTAGAAGATCATATGCGGGTACAAGTGCAATATTAACAACGCAAAGACCCATTTTGTGTGACTTGCAAAGGATGGAGATAGAGTTAAAGACTCCAGGGACCCATGTGATGATGGCGAATATACGAGTAGAACCGACTTTAATCGATAAAGTTAAAGCTGCTCAAGCTACAGACCTGGAGCTGATGCGTATGAGGAAGAAAGTGCAAGAAGGTTCTATGCCGGAAGCAAGAATCGATGAAGAAGGAATACTTCGAGTCAACTCCAGACTTTGTGTTCCTAACAACCCTGATTTAAAGTATGAAATCATGATGGAGGCGCACAACACACCGTTTGCAATCCATCCTGGAAGTACCAAAATGTATCATGATCTTCGTCATACATTTTGGTGGAGCAATATGAAGAGAGAGATAGCGTTGTTTATCTCAAGGTGTCTAACTTGTCAACGAGTCAAAGCGGAGCATCAAGTACCAAAAGGTCCATTGCAACCACTTGAAATTCCAGAATGGAAGTGGGAGCACATTACCATGGATTTCGTTACCGGTCTTCCTAGGGTTTCTCAAGGTATTGATGCGATTTGGGTCATTGTTGATAGATTGACCAAGTCTGCTCATTTCTTACCGATACGAGAAACTTATACACTTGAACGTCTTGCTCGTATGTACATAAACGAGATTGTAAGACTGCATGGTATGCCAGTATCCATAGTTTCTGACCGAGACCCAAGATTCACTTCACGATTTTGGGTTAGTTTACAAAAAGCTATGGGCACGGAGTTACGATTTAGTTCAGCATATCATCCTCAGACGGACGGACAATCAGAGAGGACTATTCAAACTCTTGAAGATCTATTAAGACTCTGTGTCTTTGACTTCAAGGGAAGTTGGGACAAGTTCTTACCATTGGTGGAGTTTTCCTACAACAACAGTTATCAAGCAAGTATTGGCATGGCTCCATTCGAAGCATTGTATGGAAGAAAATGTCGTTCTCCAGTATGCTGGGATGAGGTGGGCGAAGCAACGTTGTTGGGACCGAAGTTGGTACGTATGACTACAGAAAAGATTCAAACGATCCGACAACGTATAAAAACCTCACAAGATCGACAAAAGAGTTATGCTGATCTTCATCGAAAGGACGTGGAATTTGATGTAGGAGATCATGTGTTCTTACGTGTTGCTCCATGGAAAGGTGTTACGAGATTTGGAAAGAGAGGAAAGCTAAATCCTCGATTCATCGGTCCATTTTTAATCCTCGATCGAGTAGGAACTGTGGCTTATAGACTCGCTTTACCGCCAAGTATGTCTCGTGTTCATAACGTTTTCCACATATCCATGTTACGCAAATATGTGGAAGACCCGAACCACATTATTGAGTTAGAACCGGACATAATAGCGGAGGATTTGACGTATGAAGAAGTTCCTGTTCAAATCTTGGATAAGAAGGAACATATTCTACGCTCCAAGGTTATACCTCAAGTTAAAGTTTTGTGGAGAAACCACGATGTTGAGGAAATGACTTGGGAGTTAGAATCAGAAATGAAATCAAGGTATCCTTACCTCTTCGACATACCAGGTACGTACCCTAATTTCGAGGGCGAAATTTCATAAGAAGGGGAGGTTGTAAGACCCCAATTTTTATAAATAAAGATGAATTTTCTATAAATATCATTTTTGAATATTATGGAGTTAATTTGATATAATGTTATAGTTGTGGGTAATATTTATAAATTTTGCAAAGTAAGCAAGTTGTTATAAAATATTCGTTTGGTCGGAGAATATTCTTTTTGTCGGGGAATATTCGTACGACGGCACAATCATTGGTGGACCCCACAACGGAATTATTGTCGGATTGAGAAAACGACAAAATTATCTTTCTATAAAAATAACAGCTGAGGTATTACGTTAAAATCGTTAAAACTGTTGAACTACTTGGTAGTAAAAGTACAGTAATACGCGTGGTTGCATAGTAGCACACGGTATTGATTATTAATGCTTACGTGAGAAGTCACTCAGCTATACTCAATTATTGCTACAGTAATTGCTGCATCATATCTCTTAAATTATTGTCATAGTATCATCTGTATAATATGTTATATTATTGAGACGTTGTGGTAAGTTTGATTATTTTATGGGGGGCCATATGTCATCATCTAAGAGTCTTTTCGTCAATAGTAATTACCGTCGTCAATAGTAATTACCGTCGTCAATAGTATTTACCTTGGTCAATAGTAATTACCTTCGTCAATAGTATTTACCTTGGTCAATAGTAATTACCTTCGTCAATAGTATTTACCTTGGTCAATAGTAATTACCTTCGTCAATAGTATTTACCTTGGTTAATAGTAATTACTTTCGTCAATAGTAGTTGTCCCTTCAATATTACCAAGAGTCATTTGACCCTTCGTTAAGACCAAGAGTCATTTGACCCTTCGTTAAGACCAAGAGTCACCCTCAGTTTTTCTATAAATAGAGGCCTAGGGCTTCATTATTTTTCACGAATTCATTCAAGCTATAGAAAGAGAAAGTATAGAGAGAGTAAGAGAGAGAGAATAAAAGTATTCTGCTACATCACTTTTCCAATATCCAGTTCTTTTAAGGTAGGGAATATTATTTCTTTTATATTCATGAAGAGAACTTCTGTTATTCCATTCGTTATTATTCTGTTGGAATAACCAGTATACGCGGTCTACCCTATACTTGGTGACATTCTTCTATTATTCTGTTGGAACATCCTGTCTGTGTGTTTTACACCGGACCTGGTTCCGTTTATTATTCTGTTGGAACATCCTGTCTGTGTGTTTTACACCGGACCTGGTTCCGTTTTATTATTATTCTGTTGGAATATCCTGTCTGTGTGTTTTACACCGGACCTGGTTCCATTATTTATATTCTGTCGGAATATCCTGTCTGTGCGTTTACGCCGGACCTGGTTCCATTATTTATTATTCTATTGGAATAACCTGTCTGTGCGGTCTATCGCATGCATGGTGATTTCTTTTGTTATTCCATTCTTTATTGTACTCAGTTGGTTAAGTTTTGACTTCTATACTCCATGAAAGTTGTGGAATATCCTTGATAATTGCGTTTCATCCAGTATCTATTCATGAAAATATTCTCCTGATCATTCTTGAATTTTACTCCACAAAGTAGTATCATGTTGACAATTTGGACGTTGTTAATTCTTGGATAAATTAATTCTTGAACTTGTTTTATTGAATTCTTATATCATTGTCATCATCCTCATGTTTATATTCTGTTGAAAGTCATCTGTGGCCTGTAGTGCATAGATGGACTTGGTATGATTATGACCAGGGATTATTCGGTGTAATCATGACCGTAATGTTACGAATGATGTGGTAAAAGTCCTCATTGGCCCGTAGTGCATTGATGGACAGTTGTTGGCATGATCATGACCATTAATGAATATACGAATATCCTTGGCTGTAGTGCAGGGGTGATTCGATGATGTGGATTATTTTATTAAGCTGAGTCTCAGCGATCACAGTGTTGGAAAATCTTTTAAATCATAAAAGATAGTAGAGTTTATTTTCTACTTGACTCTTTTAATGGATTGCTTGTTCCGCTACAGTTAAACTTGATGTCTATTATATTTTATCAGTTTAACATTGTTGAAGGTTAACGATAATTTATTCTGCATTATCTTAGTCATAATATTTCTTACTGGGCTAGTTGAGCTCACCCTTTCTTTCACTGTTCTCTTCAGGAAATGAGAACGTAGCTGGGACAAGTCGGGGTACGGAGTGATGGTCCGAATGATAGTATTAGTTAGTAGTCCTCACTATTCTATGTAATGGTGTGTTAATAAATGTAATGAGGACTCATTTTGAGTATGAATACTCTCTAGAAGATAATATTTGTATTCAAACTCACAGTTTATGTTTTGTCATATTGTACACGACAGTTGTATTAATCAGTTGTATTTGTATTCTGTACTATGTATCTGACGACCCAAGATGGGTGATGTATACCTAATTTTGGGGGCGTCACAAATAATTATTATATGTTAAATTATTAAAATTAAATATTAATACAAAGATTACCAAATATAATTTTTTTTATTTTAAAAAAACTTAATTACCAAAAAAATCAATAAATTTTTAAACAAACAAATTATATTTTTAACACAATAACATTAAACTTTTAAACAATTGAAAAAAGTGCCCAAAAATTAATTAATTAAATAATACCCCTTTTTTTATTGGTGGTTATGGAGTTATTGCATCATTAAGTCTGAAGGAGGATAATTAAGATCCTATCATATTTATACGAAATTGATTTTGTTTATGTTAATTGGAGCTAATATGGATTTCAATCATAAAAAATTCAAAATAATATTTTTTTAATTACACATGAGCATTAGTTTGTCTAGTCAGCGAGCCACGTCATCAATTTCTGACCCGACAACTTAAATTGGACTGAAATAAAAAAAATTAATAATTTACTAACTTAATTAAAAAAATTTAAAAGAACAATCATCCAAGTAAAAAAAACTAATAATTTATATTTAAGCGTTACCGTAAATACTAATAGTATTCGAAAAACATAGGATGAAGAAAGGAGGGCAGTCCATTGTCTTTTTCTTTTTAAAACTTGGTTTGTGGTTTTATTATTGGCGATCAAAAAGAAGTAAAAGGCACAATAGCAATTTCCAAACATCGGTGGACGGCAGACATTGGACCAGTCATGGGCCTATGGCCTTTTTAACTTTTTATCACATGACGTATCTATTGGGGCCGAGCCAATCATCTTCTCTTGTGGATGTCAGCTGGACTTACACTGCATTCACGAGGAGTTTTTTTTTTTTTTTTTGGGATGATTATTTTAATGTGAGCAAATTATATATATAAAAAAAAAAAATCAGTAGTCAATTTCCTAACCGGTAGCGAAATTGTGAGCTGATCCCCTGTTGCACTCTGTGAGCTCTTTCATTTGGTTTCTCTCTCTAATTAGAGAAATGGCTGCTGTAGCTCGGTTATCACGAAAAGTCCTGACCTTAACCCTAACCTCCCAGCACCATCAGCTCATTCGCCGCACTCTCGCCACCGAAGCGCCGGCGGCGAAGATTACTGAATCACCGGATCGGGTGAAGTGGGACTACAGAGGACAGAGACAGATCATTCCGCTTGGCCAGTGGCTTCCCAAGATTGCCGTCGACGCCTACGTTGCCCCTAACGTGGTTCTCGCTGGTCAGGTCACTGTCTGCGACGGAGCATCCGTCTGGAACGGGTCGGTTCTTCGGGGCGATCTCAACAAGATCACTGTCGGCTTCTGCTCCAATGTTCAGGAGAAGTCTGTTCTTCATGCTGCTTGGTCTTCACCTACAGGTTCGTAATTTTTTATATTGTTTTTTTTTGGTGGAAAATACAGTAAATATGAAGGACTAAATTCGAGTGAGATTAAGACTACTAATTGGTGTGGTTTTAAGTTTTATTTCACAAAGCATTTGCAGTTTCTTACTTCATAGCTTAGATTACAAGAATTGTGGTTATCTAGTGCTTAGTTTGTTTTGCTATCTGCCTCTGATTCTTTGTTTGGAATCTGAGAAGCGAAAATGTAATTAGTATGTGTAATTTAGGCTTTTTTGAATAGTGGGAAACCCAAGTCATGAGCTGAAACAGACAGCTATTTGGTGTAGTGTTAGGTAATAGCACATTATTGTAGTTGATGAATGGAGGTTAAATTTTGCCAATTCTTAAATTAGCTGGTTGAGATTTGAATCAATTAGTAAGAAAACTGTAGGGAAGTAATGTTTAAGTGACTACACTTGTTACTAGCTTGTTTTTTTTTTATAGGTTGTTACTCACTTGTTTATACTCCTCGAATTAACTTCAAATGCTGGTAATGTTTTATGAATTGAAAATTTCCAGCCTGATCTAATTGCTATATGGAAAATAAACTGGACGCTGAGGTTGCTAGGACTTGTAAGTATTTGTGTATACAAGAGACCAACTGAGACTAGCAAAACCAATAAACCAACTGTAGTTTCTCTTTGAAGGCTGAACTTATTAAAAAGATACTCCCTCCATCCAAGTTTATGTGGACTCCTTTCTTTATTTGGATGTCCAAAACTAACATTTCATTGATATGTAATCTTGGCTCTAGATGTGGGTAAGATTGTAAAATGAGCAAACAGTTCGGGCTCGATTCGTACTCGCTCGACTAAAAGTTCGATTCGAGCTTAACTCGAAATATAAATGAGTCAAATATGAGCAAATTTTAAAGTTCGATAAATTACTCGAACCTACTCAAATTGTAATTTTCAATTATACATGGATCATATTCGTTCGAAAAGTTCAAACTATTCTGGCTCGATTCGGAATCGGGCTTAACTCGATAACTAAATTAGTCTCAATCAAACCTTATTTTATACTCGACAAATTTTGTAAACTAAATTTGAGCAACTCAATACTTGGATGGACTCGGTTCGTTTACACCATTAGATGTGGGGATTGGAACCAGCTATCTTGAGCTTATTCCTCAAGACCTCTGCCATTACCACCCATGGATGTCCAAAAATATTTGGCCACCTATCAATGTCAATACATTCTTTACTAAGACAGTTTGTCTTGCCCTCCTATAAAATATAAAACAATAAAGACATGCTTGTGGATCCTACCATATGTTAAAAGAAAGGACAATTATGGAATATAATGTTTGCGTTTTTCTATCCTAAAGGCTAAAACTATGTGCTCACACATGGTGGTCGCATAAATTTGGATGGAGGCGGTACTATCTCTTTATATCAGGTTGATATTCTTTAGAGTTAAGTTTCTGAGGAGCTTTAAGTAATCCAAATCTATGCCAAAAATAAACAAGCACATTGAATATTGCGCTCGTGGTTGAACTCTTTCTTGATATAAAGCAACACTTATGCCATGATAATGCCATCAATTTATTGTGCTTCTTTTGCAAATGGTGATTGTTTTTCTGCTATCTCAGTGATAGCAATGAGAGAACCCGAAAGAGACTCACTCCTTTATGCTATACTAAAAATCTATTAATTTGTTTTTAGATGTTGGTAGTTTTGTCGATGTGTGGGTGTGGGTGTAGGTGTGGGTGTGGGTGTGGGTGGGGGGGGGATAGTATAGTGGAAATAATAATATAAGTGATTTATTAAGTATTATTGGTCATATTAGATGTTCTGTTCATAATAATGCTGAACTTATAGGCTCATAATTTGCATGTTAAATACTGTTAATTATGTAAATACTGATTCTTTTTATCCTTGATGGGCCACTTCTTGATCTATCTGTATATTTTGGAATCCATATGTAGGATATACCTGCTATCAGAAGAATGGATGTCCTTGTATTCGTTACTCCATCCCTATGTTCTACTTTGAATGTCACAGTTCAAAATCATGTTTGTGGCCCGGAATGTAAGATGTGCTGTTGAAACATTTAGATGTAATATTTTCATTTTTGTATCTAAATATATTTAGATGGTAAAAATTAATTTTATAACTAATTTCGCCGATTTTACAACATATTGATTTTAAAAATCTATTTTCTGAAAGTCTAAAAGTTCAAGATACAATCAGGTTTGAACCTTGACTTTTAAAGTGGTATGGAGGTAGTATACTTTAGCCAATACGTCCGACCTCTTACCAATTACCACTCACATTTTTAAGTCGATAAGGGTCAAGATTTTTATTTATACATAGATTGAGTTGAATCAGTGCACACTGCTTATAGAAAGAAAGAAGGGGAAGGGGAAGGGGAAGGGGAAGGGGAAGGGGAAGGGAAGGCTAAGGGGGTGGGGGGATGGACTAGAATTTAAATGTCCAAGGTTTATATTCATTCACTGGGGTAATAAGAAAGCCTTGGTGTGCCATAAACTTCTGTTACTGATTCCCAATTTGTTTGGATAATTGCAGTTCTTCTAAATATTTAGGATCATTGTGAAGCACTAATATGCAAAAATAATCTGTGTTGTTTGTGAATCTTATACTTTTTGAACCAACAGTTACAATATTCCCTTTGTGCAAGTTTATGTGGGCATTTTTCATTTTTGTGCTTTCTAATAGTTTTTGTGGCCGCTTATCAACATTAATACACCTTGTGATTAAAATAGTCTATATTGCCTTAAGATAAAATGATAAAGAAAATCTTGGGTCGGACCCAATCGTATGTTAAAAAAGAACAAGCATGGAATATAATGTTCAATTTTTCTCTCCTAAACTATGCACCCATGCAAAGCGGTCACATAAACTTGGTCGACGAAATATTACTATTTTTGAAAAGGCTATGAACAGTAACAGTTAAAATTCCATACTTATCCCACCCCCATCCAAAAATTAAATAAGAAAGAGAGAGAGAGAGTAAAGTAATATTGTATCATCTCATCTTAGTGCAACTTCTTCTATATATGCCAGGGTTGCCAGCAGAGACATCAATTGAGAGGTATGTGACCATTGGTGCATACAGTCTCTTGCGATCTTGCACAATCGAGCCAGAGTGCATTATTGGTCAGCATTCCATACTTATGGAAGGTTCGTTGGTGGAGACCCATTCTATTCTTGAAGCTGGATCTGTGGTTCCCCCAGGGAGAAGGATTCCTACCGGCGAGCTTTGGGCCGGGAATCCAGCAAGGTTTGTTAGGACCCTGACTCATGAGGAAACACTAGAGATCCCTAAACTTGCAGTTGCAATTAATGATCTGAGTAAAAGCTATTTCACAGAGTTCCTACCATATTCAACTGTTTACTTGGAAGTTGAGAAGATGAAGAAGTCTTTGGGGATTTCAATTTGAGTGTTTTTCATTTTGGTATCTACGTGTATTAGTTAGTTTGAGGTTTCCTTGTATGGAATAAGCAACTCCAAAACTCAAATGATAACCCCCGAGTGTCTTGTTTTGTATGTGGTTTTCTAATTGATTTAAAAGGGGAAATATTGACCAAAATGGACCGACAATGTTATTTTGTCCATATTACCCCTCCGCATTTATACCTTTGAGATTCTTACTTTTTAGAGATACTTGTCGTTTTGCTACGATCTATTTTTCTTCTTGTGCTCCTTGAATGGATATTAAGCTGCATCACCTCTGAATAAGGAGAGAACTATTTATGTTATTTTATCATGAAAACCCTGGGCTAAAGAGAAGCCCTAATAACTCTTTTGGGGTGGTCTTCAATTCTGTTGTGGTAGTACTTGATTGGTTTCAACTCAAAGTTTGGAGCAGATTTATAAGTTGTCAATAAGCTGTGGTAATAACTACAAAGTTTTTGTTTAATTTCCATACATGGCCTGAACATAGGTTTCAAGTTTGAACATGATGGAGATCATTGTGGTGATCAATTTAGCAGTGACCACTAGCTGGAGTGTTGTATGGATTTTGAGATTTTTTTTACTAATTTTTTTTTTCGGGTTGTGGGGAGGGGGTGCATTTTTGGGTTAAATTTGTAAAATTATGAATTGGTAGACTCACGGCTTAAATTTATTTTTTTTTTCTAAGGGACAAGGAATATTGAAGCCATTTTTATTTTTCAATTTAAGATGTTGAATGTTTAAATAAACTGT
This sequence comes from Panax notoginseng, assembly GCA_016801055.1. Lineage (NCBI taxonomy): Eukaryota > Viridiplantae > Streptophyta > Magnoliopsida > Apiales > Araliaceae > Panax > Panax notoginseng. The sequence continues at coordinate 27,898,355 of CM029013.1, read as the reverse complement.
AGGAGATGCATTAAATGAAATAGTATTGACATTTAACATTACATTAGCAAACTCATATATATATATATATATATATATATATATATATATATATATATATATATATAGGGGAGTGATCCATAGCATCTATATGCTATGGGATAACAAGTGGCATATAGGCTCTAAACTGTCCGTTACTTTGATGAAAGGCTGCGATTAGAAGTTCCAATTCACCGTCCGCTAGTAATACTAGCGGACGTGGTTAATCAAATTTTCGGACACTTATGCCCCCCAATTAGAATTCAGACTTATCAGTTCGTTCGCTAGTATGTCTGGAATATGATGTCCCTCTCGGCGATCTCTCGGCGATAGAACCCTAGAAAACCACCGTCCAAAAACAATCCGCCTCTCGGCGATTTCTCGGCGAAAGAACCCTAGAAAACCCATCTGCAAATCAAATCCGCTTTTCTCTCTTTCGGCGACCTATTGGCGATTTTGGGGAAACCGAACGAACCCTTGAAAACTAATCTGCAAATCAAATCATGTTATCTCTCTTTCGGCGATTTCGGGGAGAACGATAGAACCCTAGAAGACGTCATCTGCAAATCAACTATTGGGGTCGAATTCGCAGGTAAGGTTGTTGGTTAATCTCCAAAATCTGAGATTTATGTTGTTGTTCTCCATTAATTTTTTGAACCGTAGTTTAATCCTGTTTTTATAAAAAAGTAGCTAGCTAGTTTGGACGGGGATGAGCGTGTCAACCTAATCTCTGATTATACTTTTCACTATTTTACTTGAAAATTAAACTCTTTTAGTGGAATTGAGATAGTAATTGGTATAGTTCATACCACAGAAATTTTTATGTCGATTGTCAGCTCATGAGTTTGTTCACTAACTTTCTTGTTTAACTTAGTATATTTAAGGATTTAGTATATTAGTTTCAACCAAACCACATCAAAAAATACAAGAGATTTCAGCATAGTGTAAACACCGTCAATACAGACCTGAACTCGCTACCACCTCAAAGAGTTGCATACATTCCCTCTTACAACAAGCATGTGCATTTTAGTCCTTTCTTTTGACACCAAATGTGACTAAATATTTTCTATACAGAATCTTAAGACTCACATGGTTATAGCTCCCCACTCTGATACATGCTTTGAAAGCAATAATTCTATACTCTATACTAAAAGAGAAGGGTCAACTTTAATGGATTTTTTATAAATTGTTTAATACTTGACATTGTGTTGAATTTTTAGGATCGATATGGATATAAATCCAGGACCTTTCGATCCTGTTATCTTATGGGACCAAGAAAATCATGTATCTTCTGACTTATGGCAAAATATTGTAAGTTTATTGTCTCATATATCTAATTTTTCTTAAAATTTTGTAAAAAACTTTTATATTTTGACAATTTATGTATGTATCTCCTGTTTAACTTGTAGGATAGGGGTGTGTTAGAAATTTGTCAGATGTCTGCAAAATTAATTGAATGGAACTTGACTAAACAGCAAGAATATCTACTAGAACAGTTAGGTTTCGGTATATTTTGTCATCAAGATGTAGTGTCAAGGATTGATGCATCTCTTGTATCTGCTTTTGTTGAGCGTTGGAGGAGTGAAATAAATACGTTTCACTTAAAATGTGGAGAGGTCGGAATTACTTTAGAGGATGTTGGATTTATATTAGGATTGCCCATATTAGGAAAACCTTTGACTTGCGGAGAACTAGAACATCCCAAAAGATTATTTGTAAGGGTTTTTGGGCAACAAGTATCAGTAGAGGATTGGGAACAGTGCTATAAAAGGGGGGGCATAAGTTTGCCTTGGTTAAGACATAGATATGGACAATTACCTAAAGATGCTACTTTAGATGATGTGGTAAGACACACTAAGGCATACCTGTTATATTTGTGTGGCGCTATTTTGTTTCCTACGAAGAGTAAAAATATTGTGCATCCTAAGTACTTATTGTTATTGGAAAGATTGGAAGACATTATTACATATGCTTGGGGGGCAGCAGTTTTAGGGCATTTGTATAGGGGTTTGCATGAGGCTACTCGAAAAATAACGAAAAAATTTGCAGGATGTGCAACATTCCGAATATCCATAACACTGAAACCAACATTTTTTCTCCCTCCTCCTATTTCACTAAAAACATTCATCATTGTACTTGGCCCAACTCCAGCGCTGTTTAAAGTTTCGATTAAAGTTCGAGCAACAGGAGTTATATTTTTCCGTGTTTAAATGAAAATTTTCTTGCTCGGAGTTACCAAATCATGATTGTGAGTCAACTCAATTTTTGAAACTTTCCATGTATCTTCCTTTTGTAGATGAACAACAGACATTCTAGCTTTGCACATCGTGCGACCTATTGAATCCCTTTTTCTTTTGACCTTACTACCTTCAGCTTCATCAACATCCTGTTTCTTTCTTTTGATCGGTTTTCTTACTTTGGTACACGTAAAAAGTCTGTTGGATAAATTGTTGGAGCGGACATGTTTATGACTTGTCCCAATTTTTATTTCAAATCCACTACTTCGTGCATAGTTTCTATAAAATTCTTCCGCATCTTGGATAGTAGAAAAAATCTGACCCTCGTATGGACTTTTTGAATGATTAATATGCGATTGGTTCATGTTATGAGCACCAATATTCTCCATGTCAATATTATCACGAGAAGAATTTGAGGAACTAGAATTAAACATATCTTCCGCCATAATTATAAACTTACCACGACGATTTGAGGTGCGAATACTAATCTCCTTAATTGTGTGGTTTTCTTCCTTGACGATTTGAGGTGCGAATATTAATCTCCTTAATTGTGTGGTTTTCTTTATTTGAATTTATGTTCTTGAGATCCCACTCTTTATTACAGTGTTTTATCTTAATTGATGCAGGTATGCAATGGGATTTTCAGTGCAGGAAGGAAATCTTCCAGTTGGTTTAGATTTCCCAGTTGGTTTAGCAGTGTTGTAACTGAGTTGAAATAGAATGTGGGATTTTCTGATTTATACAATCTTGTGTAGTATTGTAATTGAATTGAAATAGCTACAGGGATTTTCTGTAGCAGCTACAATCTTGTGTAATCTATTTTTATAACAGGAAGGAAATCGTGTGTTATGTGGTATCTGTGCTGTGTAATCTATTTTTATAACAGGAAGGAAATCGTGTGTTATGTGGTATCTGTGCTGTATCACGATGATAGATTTGCCTTTCCGCTAGTATTACTAGCGGATTATGTATATCCGCTAGTATTACTAGCGGACCATGTTCTTTGATTGGACGATTTAACTCACGAGGGGGGGCAACTCACGAGGGCTCACGAAGGGGGGGGGGGCAACTCACGAGGGGCATAAGCGTTATGGATTTTGATTAAACACGTCCGCTAATATTACTAGCGTACGGTAATTTGCCACTCGAGATCCCAGCCGTTAATCAATAAAACGTGTGGTTTAGAGCCTATATGCCAATAATTGTCCCATAGCATATAGATGCTATGGATCGCTCCCCATATATATATATATATATATATATATATATATATATATATATATATATATATATATATATATATATATATATCATCTAATTAATTTGGCATATATATTTCCACCTGTGCTCCTTTATTTATTTTGATTTTTTTTTTTTGCTAATTTGATGTTAAGTTTTAATTGTACATGGAAAAACATATGTTATGACTCATTAAAAAGAAAAAGTCTAGGGAGACCGGGATTTTCTGACCAGGGTAGTGACCGGCCAGATTTTTTTTTTTTTTTTTTGCTTTGTACTACAAAATAATTAATGTGATTTATTAGAACTAAAATTTTTATAAAATGCAGTGATTTAGGTGTCATTGGATACACGTAAAAAATAAGGTTGTACAGACTGTATAACCCTGTTTGTTACGTGTATCCAAAAAGGCACCTAAATCACTGTATTTTGTAAAAATTTCAGTTCTAATAAATCATATTGACTATTTTGTAGTACAAAGCCAAAAAAAAAAAAAAAATCTGATCGGTCACTACCCCGGTCGAAAAGATTTCGATCCTGGTCCGGCCGGGTAGCAGACTAAATCGGCCAAATTTTTGGGTTGATGGCCAAGCATAATTTTTTTAGCTGAATAAAGTATTTTATATTAAATTTTTTTTATAATATTAACTATTATATTAAGCGATGTTAAATAAATTTATAACAATTTTAAATTTTTTTTAAATAAATAAAATTATAAAAATATATTATTCAAATATTTCAAACATATCAATTATCAAATAAACTTTTTTATTTAATAAAAATCTACTTCATTCAACTCATTTAGATTACTTAAATATTTAAAATTATTTCATTCAATTTTATCAAACCCAGTCTAACAGTTAACAACTATTCACACAATTTCATATCATTGTCCAAAAGTAGTAATTATGTTTCTTAGACATTTGTGTCCCATAGCCAATCGTTGGCTATAGAATTCTGGGCCAATTCCTTTAACCATCCATCACAACGATTAATAGCAGCAATTTAAATTAAGGTTAGTAAACAGGTTTTTTACTCACCAGTACCAAAAAAGTAATAGGTACTTCTATTTTTATTAAAAGAAACAAAGTACTTTGGGCCACAGGCAGAGTGAACTATTCTATGGAACAAAAAAATTGTAATTAAAAATGTTTTTTAACAGGCTTTTGTAATCAAGTAGTTAACCTTCTTAAAACAATTTAATAGCTACTAAGAAGATGGCTGCATGTGTTTATATTTTTCCTAAACTGATGAACATTTTTGCTAAAACCTTATGGGCACCTGATATATTAGAAAGAGGAAAAGCACCTACCATTCCTATATATATATATATATATATATATATATATATATATATATATATATATATATATAAGAACTTGCGAAACTAAATCCAGACCAAGAAAAGCTTCTAATCAAACAAGCTAATGCACATATCATCATCACTCTCCTCATTTAGCTCTTCCTGCAATATTTTGTCAAAAAATCAATATATTAATAATCAATAAGCAGCCAAAACACAATTAAAACGTCAACCTAACAAAACTAAAAGGCAAGCATTCATATTTTCGATATTTACCTTCTCCGCAGGTGCAGCAGCAGGGGCTGCACTGCCAGCAGAAGCAACAGCAACAGGTGCTCCACCACCACCAGAACCAACATTTACTACAAGGCCCTCAATGTTCTTCTTCTCGGCAACCTTAGCAAACAGACTTGGCCAGTATGATTCTACAGTCACATTGGCTTCTTTCACCAAGGTAGCAATCTTCTCTGCCTGATTTATAATAAATATTAAAGAAAACTCCTGCGTACAACACCCATGCACATATATACTACTATTTCAACCAAAACAAAATAAATTTTAAGAGACATGGATAAACGTTAACGTTATAATTAAATATGAAAAGCTTTGAATACAAAACAAGGATACAGCAACAGCAATGCCATCATCATAAAGGGCCAACAAGGCATAACTGCAAGCAAGCTCTCCAACAGAGGACATACTGACCAATAGAAACTTCTGTTACAAAAGGGATGATCAGAATTCAACCGTCAAATTTATTCATTCTATGTTTGGGTAGAGTAACAAGTAGTAACAGAATTCTAAGCACATATAACAGCTGCAATATCTTTCAAACAAGTCTAAATAAAATTGCAACCCGAATGCCCAGTTAAAATCATGAAACTAATTAATCACTCGATCTACTGTTGCATTTTCACATCATTTTTACACATGGAGCTCAATCCAGATCATAACAACATATACTAATTACTACAGTTAATAAAATACACACACAGATACAGCTTATATATATATATATATATATATATATATATATATATAAAAGGTAATAATGCTTTGGAATTATCAACTGAAAAAATGAAAATATGAAATTGTAAAATAGCCAGAATATATGGTACCACTTAGGCCAGGCAAAATATGGTTATGGTTCTATTTTAGAACTAAAACCATATTAACCATTTTTAATATAAGTTGTGTGGGTTGGAACTATATGGTTATGGTTCAAAACCATATTAACCATTTTAAGATATTTTGACTTTTAAACAGAAACTTTTAAAAAATGAAATTGTGACCGTCACAGTTAAATTAATTAAGTAATAATATGATATAAAAATTATTAATATAAATAATAAAATGCTAAAAAACTATACTAATAAATTTTTAAATTGAAATTTTTAATACCGTTCCATATTTAAATAATTTTTCAAAATTATTATTAATCTGCTAATAGAAAGGTTGGATCACATTCAAAATACACCATAGTATAATTCTTTTGTAACTAGAATACTAGAATTTATATAAACTGACACATACAGAACAACATTAGTCACCCAAAATAAGAATATATTAATTTATAGAACATACAAGATAAGTAACAAATTGAACCATATAATTCTATAGACCATATTAAAATTTAATTAATTAGACAGACATTAAAATTTAACATTACAAAACATATATTTTCCCAAAGTCAATTCCAAAGGGATAAGCCAACTCCTTTCATTGGCATCTACACTGAAATGTGCAAAAGTGGCTTCCAAATTAAAATTATAAATTAAATTTGAGTTTTGAAAGTCAACTCGAAATATTTTTAAATTTAAAATTATCACGAATTAATTAATTTAATGCTAGACAATACAATTATGACATGTAATTAATTATTTAAATATTATTATCAATTACAAAATTTATTATTTTTCAAAGCTGAATGAATCCCATCGAATTAATTTTAAAAATGTCAATAATAATTTTATATTTTTGAAGGGAGGGATCAGTACTATATTATTACAAGTTTAAAATTGGATTGTTTCTCACTGTTTTTCAACAATCCATTTTTTTATTTAGTTTTTCTTAATTTCATTTAAACACGCAACTTAAAAGTCATCAACTCGTCATTTTCCAAACAAGACCTACAGTATGCCATAAATGGTTTCAGTACGTAGATGGAGACAAAGATAAACAGATATTTATATATATATATATATATATATATATATGGATACATTCAGATTGACTTAATCTTACGATTTATCTTACGATTTGGATCGGAATGGAATATAGGTTGCAAAACTATATTTGTTTTAAAAAATATGGGTCCAATCTTTAACCAACTTGAATAAATAAAAATGATTAACCAACTCATTTGGTTCCAGTTAATATGGTTTGATCCAACAGTTAACTAATGGTTAACCAACCCATTTGGTTCCAGTTAATATGGTTTGACCCAACAGTTAACTAACTATATTGCCAGGTCTACCGCTTTCCGAGAAAATATTCCAGGTTTTTCATCAGTATCATCTGAAAATCAATACAGATCATAACAACATCTACAACATGTATATATAGTAAAAACAAGTCACGCTACGGAAATTATCACGTAAGAAAGTGAAATTGTAGCTAGAATAGCCAAAGCATATTGTAACACTTTCCAGTCCATGATTTTTATTAGTACATCTGGAATTCAATCCAGATCATACCAACATATAATAGGTTTATATGCATAGCCACCCATCCACGCACATATAGAAACAAGTAATGTTATGGAAAAATTATCACGTAAGAAAATGAAAATGAAAATGTACAATAGCAAAAACATATGGTACCAGTTTACAGGTAAATATTCCATGATTTTTATTGTATTATCAGGAATTCAATCCAGATGATAACAACATATAACCAATCTATACGTACACACATACATAAATATACACACAAGTAATAGTATGCAAATTATCACGTAAAAAATGAAATTATACAATAGCAAGAACAAACAAAACAGTAATGTTACAATTTCTGCCCAGAAAGAGTGAGAAGAGTTACAGAATTTGTGAGAGAGACGACTGAAGGATTCGATCTTCGCGGAGCAGCCGATAAAACTAGGGCTTTGTATTGTATACCTTCTCTAATCGCTTATCGTGTATAGCGTGCACTGCTTTGTAAATGGATGCGGATCGTAAATGGGCCCATTTATTTTTTATGTTTAGATAAAAGACAATCCAATCCGGTGTCGATAGTTTTATGAGTATATTCATAATTTTATTAATTAAAATTAAAAATATATATTAAAGTGAAATTTAAAAATGTCTCAATTTATTTTATAAAGTGAAACTTGATTGTATATATGGGAATATAGTACACATCTCCCATAAAATAAAAGAATAACATTTTAATAAAACTTTATTAGTAATATAAAAGAATGTATGTAGGTAAGTTTTTATTTTATTGAATGTTATGGAGCATCATTTTAATCCCATAAAATAATTGTCTTATTATCAAGTAATGGCTCAACACGTACGAAACTACGAATACGATGGATGATATTAGCAGCAAGGATTTGACATACCAATATGATATGATATGATATGATATGATAGATATTACTGAAAGGAGTTGGTGCGTGGTTAAAATTAGTATAGGTAGGTTTAAGACTCAAAACAAAAAGTACGTACCGGAATATATACTCACATTTGATGGTAGTCTTAACTCCCACAAGAATTACCAACCCAAACATACTTAAATAATAAAGGAAAGGAAATATATACTATTTTTATATTTATTTTGGTCATTCAAAAATTTTATGTCTAATAATTGTTCAAATTTTATAATATTTAAATATGTACTCCAATTAAACATATCAATTTTTTGTAAATATTCAAAATAATAATAGTATGTATTGTCCAAACATATCATAATGTGAAAAAGTTTTAATCGAATTACCATTATTGATTATTGGTTAATAAACGGTTTAGAAATGAGATGTAGTTATTCAATGTTAAAATTTTTACACCTATCATTGATAATTGAAAAAAATAAAATCAATTAAACATTTAATACTATCGCGGAGTTAATTATGTTGATTCACCAATGAATTAATTGAAAAGTAAACTCAAATTTTATTTTTAAATATATGCATTGATTACAGAGACATAACATTACTAGTATTTTTTAAATTACTTGGGTATTACTATTAGATAGATCAATACTTTTAACACTTGCTGTTTTAAAAATACATTACTGTCTTTCCTTCCTGTAATTATTTATTTGTGTTTGTGAGTTTTGCAATAAAAATTTAACTCAAAATACTGTATGTGAGATTAAATTTGAGAAATACGAATAATTTTGATATTTGAAAGAAAAAAATTAGTTTTCAGAGGGAATTTTAATAAAATCTATCTCCTCTCCTCTCCTCTCTTAATTTCCCTCTCCTTTTTAAAACCCAAACACAATATTAGGACTAAAGAGGTAGTTATAGACAATTTTATAATTAAAGATGATTTTTTCAAGCTATTTTAAAATTATAAATATTTTTTTGTTTTAATATTACAAAATAGCATCATGTTTTTAATTTTCTACTATCTAGTGAAACAATACGTCGTTGTTGTTAATTAATATTATCGTGAAAAAGAGAATATGCGACTTGTTATAGTTCTATAAATATATACATTCATTCATTAATAATATTTTGGTCTTTTCATTATTTTTTATTAATGACATTATAAATATTTTACCATTTCATAACTAAATATTGCGTCATTTTATTGATGATTTATAGTCAAACTTGATTATAACAAGTCATATATTTATTTTTTCCAACAATTATCTTTAAGAAAATATATAATAGATAAATTTCTAGACAGAATTTGGGTACTATTTTATAAGCTGTATACAACTATAAATTTAGAAAAATAATATTTTCACCCGATTCTCCTTCGCATGAAAATAGTAAACAACATATTTTATTATTATTACCATACAGCCGTCAGAAAACACCTTGCCCAATTACCTCCTAGGCTCCTATACTCCTATTCCTATGCTACCTAGTACCCACCACAACTTTTGTGTATTCAATTACCTTTTCGCCTAAAAACACCACAATTACAATGAAAGACGCTTATCAAATACTCCAATCATTTCAATTTTTAAATTGAGTTTAAAAATATATCAAATTAATTTTTAAAAATCAATAATAATGTTATAATTTAAAGTAGATAATATTCAATATTAACTTGATCTTATTCTTCGGGATGGAGAGTGTGCAAGTGTAAAAGCAACTAACCATGCCAAAATTTAGTAGTTTATTTTCTTTCTAGAATATTTTTTTTCAATTTATTATACATTCTTACTCGATTATAAAGGAGTAATCACAACCATCAAATTCAATTCAAAGACGCGAATTCAGACATTCTCAACGAAGAATAATCAAATATAGAGAGCAGAAAGTATGCAAGCAAAATGTTTCAAGTATTTCGCAAAAATGATGCTAAAACTAACCGAACAAGGTGGTTGTGAAAAATGAAGAGAGAGAGAGAGAGAGAGAATTTTAGCTCTCAGCCTGCAATGAAGAGAAGAGAATGGAGAATTTGGCACCTATTCCCAATAGAAGGGAAGCGTTTGAGGACTTGCGCTGCTGTTGCGAGATGCATGAGGCCCCATGTGGAACATGTCCAGACAATGGACATCAGCATCACCGACATTAGGAACCAAAATCGACTCCATTGGCTCCATACTATTATAATTTAGGCCCGAATCTAAAGGATATGCTACAGGGATCGAGTTAGGCTGACTTAGACCGATATCAGATGTCTGCGTTGGTGATGATGACAGAAGAGAGAGAGCACAATCCGAGTGGAGGACTCGAGTTGAAAACCCATCACACAACATTTTGTTGCTGGCACCACCACTTCCTGAAGAAGCAATGTTGTTGAGAAGTGGTTGGCAGACAGTCGCTGCTTGAGCTGATTGGTTGCTCAGCTCAAGGTTAGTGCTGTTCACAAAACTGAATTGCTTTCCCCTTTTGTCACTGCTCGAGGAGAATTCAGGAACTGCATTGTGTTTGTCAGGGAGGTGTGAATGTAAATGATGGCTATAAAGCTTAGCATCTTCCTCCGCTTTCACAATCCCTGCCCAGATTGGATTTGCCACAGCAGTGGTCGGATATACTTGTGGATTGTAGAATTGCATCAATCTGTTTCCTGAAACTAATAGATACATCATGAATACAAAATCTTGACATCATCTTTGTTCATTAAGTGAGACAAAACACTCTTCTCATCCAATCATCATCTCAACTAACCGTACACTGAAAGCTCCTAGCCTCCTACTGATATTATTTGATGTTGCAAGAAACGGCATGTAATAATAACTGGGAATTTAGAACTAACTGGGATAGGGCATGCATATGGCAACATCGAAAAATAACTACTAAACATATAAAACAGAATAATTTTGCTAATACTTTTATCAATTGTCAGATTATTTTCAAGTCAAAGGATTTTAAATGATTCAGTCTAGCGTGACTGGGCTTAGTAGACACACGCGCGCACCATAATCAAGAAACTCCAAAGAGCCATCACATAGTTGAAGAGAAAAATTCGGTTGAAGTTACAAACCAATAGGATTTTAGGATTTTTCGTCGTTTGTCAACTTTGACTTTGGTAAATAAAACACAAATGACCATGTCCCCAACTAGAATTTGAATCCCACATCTCTCTTTTGTAGTAGCACAAGCAATCGAGCTACCAGCCAGTGAGGAATTATATAATAGTATCTCTTTTACTAATCAAACTCTTCCTTCCAAAGGAATGAAGGATATATCATACTACAAAAAATGGCCATGGTGGTGGCTATTAGAGTCATTCTTCCAAAACTTCTTTCAACCACACAACTCGTCATTTGCATCATCCCATTTGTCAATAGATTTTCAAAGCAAGAGGAATTCTTAGAAAGCCAAATCAACCTTTGGTTATCTATCCCTATCATATTATTTCCCTTCATTATTATTTTATGTAGCATACTATGCCTCATTTTGGGTCCCAATAGATACCAGTCAAGCTAATTTCTGGTGTTAATTGTAAGGTAAGTCACCAGAAAAGTTAATGAAGCACTCTACTGATTAACATTTGTTCATCAAATTGCCTATTTGCAGTACTATATGCCTAAATGCCTCAGAGCTGAAATTGAGTTTATTACTTGATGCATATCACAGTTAGAATCATTTAATTTCAGTCACAAAATATGTCCCAATGAAGAAATCAGTTATAATAGAAACCTTGATGACCAGGGAGAAAGTTTCCAGCACATGATAGAGGTTCAGGCTGAGGCTTCCTTCTGCGACGATTATGTCCATCAAGTCTTTTCCTGCAGCTTCTCTTTCCATCGTCAAATTCCTCTAGTGAATGGAACCTACGAAGAGTGACACAACAATTGAGAGCCCTTAGGCTGATCAAAAATCATGCAGCAGAAGAAGAGGATTCAGTGCTAGAGAGAACAAACATTTCAACAATATTGAGACTAAGTTAAATAAACACTATAGAAAGATAAGTATGTTGCGACTAATGGATTTGGAGAAACAAGAGTTGATTCAATAGAAAAGGGATTTATAAATATATAAAAAAAAGATTGTAAGAGCCTTTTAAAAAATGGGAACATGGAAAGGGGACCAGAAATTTTTAAATACAATAAAATAAATGATTGCTGAAATGCTGATCCTTTACGGCCCACATAGCTTTCAGCTCACAACAGGGACCCTTGTTTCCACATTAGGCATATATTCCTTTCTTATCCGTTAGAATCCACAAAAAGTTGAAAATAGATGCCCAATATTTACATACACAAATCACATAATCAAATTGGTCTTAACAATTATCAAATTATTGTACCTTCTCAAGCCACTAACATAATTTGAAGACCACCAATATCAGCGTAGCAGCTTCAGCTTGTGATTAGTTTTTTGCAAAACTCTTCACACACAAAAAATGCAATGCTAACTACATAATTCAACAAGGATGAAATAATACAATCTACTGGTTCAAAATAACTTCACGCAACAATTAAATTCAAACAAGGAAAACTAACTACCACTTAGACAAAGATAGAAAAACTTGTACATCTAAAAGCTCATACTAATCACTTGAACATAAGAATACAAGCTCACTGAAGGCACCAAAACATTCATACCTGCTGCACTGCTGGCAAAATCGTTTCTTGTGGCCATTGATTGTAACCTGTGGAGTCTTAGAGTGAAGTTCGCAGACCTTGTGGCGCCTATGGTACTCCCTGCAGTTGCTAAGGTCTGCATTGCACCCATCTACAAGGCAAGATGCTGTCTGAATTCCATTGTTAATTGCACGTGCCCTCTTTGATGAGCCTGAAGGTGATAGCGTCATTTTGGGTACATTTGGCACCTTAGAAGTTTCTCCCAACTCATTGCCCGAGTCGACCACATGGCCAAGCTTCAAATCAACTGAAAAATCCCCCTTAATACCCTGTCCACCAAAGCTGCTAGACCCACTAATTGGATTAATGTTAGGGATGGTTTCTTGTTCAAAATAAGTTAAATCCCAAGAATGAGTCTTTAAATTCCAGTCCATAATGCCTCTCAGTATCAATACTCCTTCCTCTATCTTTTTTCTTGTTTAACTTCCTCTTTACTCCAGACAGACTTATAGCCCCTACTTGGTAAAATGTTCATTCACTAGTTGTGTCAATCTTCATAAGAACACAAAGCATCAAAAAAAAAAAAGAAGCAAAATTAGCCCGGACAAAAATTTGTAAATGAAACAATAAAAAGAAAAAGAAATTGACAGCCAGTTTACAGAAATTACCACTGGGTCGCATGAAAACAGTCGATTTATCAAGTTTCCCCAACAAAACAAGCTAAAGTAAAGAAACATAAAATTTCCAACAGAACAACTCAAAGTACACAAAAATATAAAAGCAAATTAACGAAATAAACAACAGCTAGGAACACAATAATACCCATCTAGAAAAGCACATTGCAGTTAACAAAAATTATCTTAAAACAGAAAATAAGACCCCCAATTTAGAAATATACTCAACTATTAAAGAGTGAAATAGCAGATATCATTCCCAACGTAAGTGGAAGCTAATATGCTAATGGTACTACTGACAGCAAGCAAGTAAATATATTTAGAAAGAGAACTACAAACTTACAGACAAGTGCAGCTGCTGGACTGGTTTGAGCTTTCCAGCCATTCGTTCACTGACAGGGATTTCATTTTCGAAAAAACAATTGAATAAAGAGAGTAGGCAGTTAAGGGCAAAGTGGAAATCATAAAGCTCAAGGGTGTAGGATAAGACGAATCACCACCTGTTTCCTTTAGAAAAAAAGAACATTCTGTAAATATAAATTACTACTATGAAGTAGTATGAACTATCCAATTTCTAATTTTTTCGATTAAACTGAAATGAATAATATGAACTTGCGTGCATGATTTAAAAATAATAAGGGTAAAATTGTAAATTTCCTTTTACTATCATTTTATACAAATAATAAGGGTAAAATATTAACTATACCAAGTTATACTAAAAATAAAGTAAGAACTAAACAAAAAATAATAATAATCAAAACACAATCCCTCTTTCTCTCTCCCCTAATCTTCCAGTGAACCCTTCCCCCTTTTCCCCGACCCCTTCCTGCCGTCCGCCGTTCCCCTCCCGTCGTCGCTTTCTCTCTTAAATCTAAACCCTCCATTATCCTCAAAGAACCCAGATAGGTTCTGCCTCCACATTAGGTTCTCTTTCCCTCTTCTCCTTCTCTATCCTTTCACTCTCCTTCGATTGTCGGCAAGACTAAAATATTCAGATCCGGAAAGATTATAAACCTTTTGGGTTAATGTCAACTAGTTGGGACTCATTTATCATAATATTCTCTCGTTTGAACGGAGACAGTAAGATTTTATTGAATTGATTTTCAGCATACATTTGTTCCTTTTGCTCATCAAGAGTTGTTTTATTAGTATGTTCTTCGAAGAAAATTTGGGTGTGGACGAATGAGAATTTTGGGTTTGGTGTGATGAATTAGATTTATAGGATTAGTTATAAATTGTATTTCTGGGTTTAATAATTTGGTTTTGATAAAAGGATTTTGGGTTTGGTAATTTGATTTAATAAAAGGATTTTTTATTTTATGATTCATTATTTGTTTGGAAAAAATGAATAGTTAAGTGGTATTTATATTAGGCTTAAATATGAATTAATACTTTAAATTATAGGATATATTTCACTTCGGTAATTCACTTTTTAATTTTGTCAATTAGGTTATTAAACTATCATTTTTTATCAATTACACAAATTGAACACGCCACTTCAGCAATTGCTGACATGGCTAATTTAAGTGGGGTCTTAAGCAGCTTATGTGGCAAAAAAATTATTTTTTATTTATTACATAAATAAATCTGTTTAAATAAAGGGCAAAATTGTGACGCCCCTAAAATTAGGTATATCTCACCTATTTTGGGTCGTCAGATACAAAGTACAGGATATAAATACAACTTACTAATACAACTGTCGTGTACAATACGACAAAACAGAAACTGCGAGTTTGAATACAAATATTATCTTCTAGAGAGTATTCATACTCAAAAGGAGTCCTCATTACATTTATTAACACACTATTACATAGAATAGTGAGGACTACTAACTAATACTATCATTCGAACCATCACTCCGTTCCCCGACTTGCCCCAGCTACGTTCTCATTTTCTGAAGAGAACAGTGAAAGAAAGGGTGAGCTCAACTAGCCCAGTAAGAAATATTATGACTAAGATAATGCAGAATAAATTATCATTAGCCTTCAACAATGTTAAACTGATAAAATATAATAGACATCAAGTTTAACTGCAGCGGAATAAGCAATCCATTAAAAGAGTCAAGTAGAAAATAAACTCTACTATCTTTTATGATTTAAAAGGTTTTTCAACACTATTATCGCTGGGACTCAGCTTAATAAAATAATCCACATTATCGAATCACCCCTGCACTACGATCAAGGATATTCGTGTATTCATTAATGGTCATGATCATGCCAACAACTGTCCATCAATGCACTACGGGCCAATGAAGACTTTTACCACATCATTTGTAACATTACAGTCATGATTATACCGAATAATCTCTGGTCATAATCATACCAAGTCCATCTATGCACTACAGGCCACATATGACTTTTAACATTTTATAAACATGAGGATGATGACAATGATATAAGAATTCAATAAAACAAGTTCAAGAATTAATTTATTCAAGAATTAACAACGTCCAAATTGTCAACATGCTACTGCTTTGTGGAGTAAAATTCAAGAATGCTTAGAAGAATATTTTCATGAAAAGATACTGGATGAAACGCAATTATCAAGGATATTCCACAAATTTCATGGAGTATATAAGTCAAAACTTAACCAACTGAGTACAATAAAAAATGGAATAACAAAAAAAATCACTGTAACAACCCCAAAATAGGTCCATTCCACCCAACCCATTCTGAGTCGTCAAATACATGGTACAGAAAACAACTACAACTTTATTACAACAATTATCGTGCAAAATACAACAACACATATGCTGTGAGTTTGGATACAAATATATACCAAATGTGACTCATGTTCCAACCGTGGACATCACCTCACAATAACACCTTACATAAAGGTATAGTCAAAAACTGTTTTAGAAATTAGAATATTTGGGAAGTGCTCAAGGAAACCTTCGTACATGGGAGGCCACGCATCTAGATTATGATAGATATCATATGGCCACAGAATTATCCTTGGTTGACCCAATAGACCCCAAAGAAAAACGAGAAGATTACTATCGTATTCTTCCCAATGGTGAGTCTTCTCTTGACTTATCATTATCTCCACTGTCTCTAATTGAGAATTGTACTTCAAACAAACACCAAGATTATATAGGTAGTGCCCGTATATATACTCAGCAAGTGGATGAGCACATCCTTGTCTTATGATGACACGAGGTTGTATGTCGTTAGACATCTTGTATGATAGTGGCAAAACACCCTTCCAACGTTGGGTACACCTTACCCTATTGGATTTACCAAATAAAACTACTAAATGAACTTTTCTATACTGCTTCGGGAGAACATCCACAGCTAGAGACCACCGTTCTATTTCCCCGTTACCCTCGCTCGACCCAGCTACACTCTTATTACCTGAAAGTAATTGTGAAGCAAAAGGGTGACCACAACTAGCTCAGTAAAGAATATCATGACTAAAGATAATTCAATTATCAATAGCCTTCTTCAACAATAAATCAGAGATTTAGAACATATGGTAAATGATAAAAATTTCAACCATAGTTGCAGCGGAACGAGCAATCCATTAGAAGAGTCAAATAGACTATAAAGTCTATTATCTTCTCCATGTTAAAAATCCACCAACAATATTTTATCCATGTAACATCACTCAACAGTTCCTTTCCACAATCATATGAATAACTCATAATCATAATTGTGACTATAAATTTTTCTTCGCACCCAGGACGAAGAATATTTTCATCACCTGTCTTTACTTGAAACATCAAAGATCATGGTTATACCAAATCACAGTTCCTGTTTATAATCATACTAACAAATCCATCTTTGCACTACGGGCCAAAGATATTCATCAACAAACCATCTTTACACTACAGGCCAAAGATATTCATCAACAGGCCATCTTTGCACTACATGCCAAAGATATTCATCAACAATTCATATTTGCACTACAGACCAAATATATTCATATCTCAAATAAATATATAATCATTTCAGAATTTATATAAACAATAATTATAACCATGTTGATCAATTCACCTTTGCACTTAAGCTTAAGATATTCAATTATAAATTCAATGGTCATGATCATACCAGTCACAATTCAACTTTGCACTACAGGCCAAAGAGAACCCTAGTCATGATCATACCAATAATCTACCCATCTTTACACTTCAGTGAAAGAGAATTTTAACATCAGGGTTATAAAAATGTTATATATGATGATAAAAATAATATGATCAACATATAGTTTTAATCTCAAGAGTAATATTCGTAACTCATGAATAGTAACCCCGACACAAAAGATAGAAATTCTACAATAAAATTCATACCAATATTTCGGTATAATGATATTGAAAGAATAACATTACTTAAATTTATAAACAATTTATTTTAATTGTTTACACTTTACTAATTAATGCATTTAATCATCATAAAATGCCAACTCTTACAATTTCATCATCAATAACCAAAACCCTCATAAAAAATCTGCATATACCTCATATAGGATTCTCAAGCCATAAAATCCTATTTTCCAATTTTCTTTCTTCACAAAACATATTTAATTCATTTACTCATAACTAAACTATTTTCATGAAAAATAACAAATCAGTTCTAAAAATATTTCTTTTCTGGGATTTAGCATAATATAGTCCCATAGTGAACATATATTTTTCTCAGAATTTTTAAAAGTCATTTACTATTTTTCATATGGCCAAAATAGCCGAATATTTAGACATTTATCAAAAATTATACTTTTGTCCAAAAATTTTGAAATTTACAGATTATACTTCTATCATACACATGTACTCCCAATAAAAATTTCACCAATTTTGGAGTTAACCACAAGGAATTATAAGCGGTTACTTTTAAAATAGTTTTTTCCCGTAAAATTTATAACTCTTAATCTATACATCCAAAAATCACCATTTTTGGACACAATCAATAAAACTCATCAAAATATCATTTTAAATTTTTCCATAATTTTTGAAGATCAAAAAAATTACGAAACTGAAAATCATAACAACCCTTAAATCCCTTAATATCCCTTACTATCCCTTACTATCCCTTACTATCCCTTACCTCAAAAAAGCAGTACTTCTGACTGGATATCGGATATGATGCTGAAGAAAACTTGCACTGATGAATAGCAACTCACCAAGTATCTAAAAACTCACAAAATATGCTTCATAATATAGAGAGAGAAAGAGAAAAAGCTTATGTTTCTGGTGTGATTTTCAATTCTAACTTAGCCCTCTATTTATAGGAAAATTTTGGTAGGTTTGACCTGCAACCTGATGGCTTTACCTGCTACTATTCCCACCCACCACATTTGAAATATAATTCAGCACATTTCTTCACCAACCACAAGTGGGGCCCACCAATTCTAGAATTTTCCACCAAAATGATAAACTCCGAAAATTCAACCAGTCATCTCGTAAAATTCATAATAAATCATACGTTCATTTTTAACGGTTCAAAATTTGTGGGCATATACTCAACTTATATATGTATAACATATCCAAAAATTACCACGATCCAACGGTCAGATTAAAAATTATAACCCCCGTAAAATATCTCAAAAACTCTGATTTTTAATACCTCCATTCCGACAAAAATACGGATAAAGACCTCAACATTAACTCCTTCATTTTTAACCACAAATATATATCCCTCGTTTATATCCACATAAAATAAATATTTCCTTATCATATGAATCAATAATTAATTATTCATAAATAATATTACAGAATCACATTTATGACAACCAGGCCGTTCCCAAGAAAGAGGGGGCTTTCCAATAAGGATCTCTTCCTTACTGGCGCGCAATTAGATGACCAAACCTCTCCTTAGACAGAACTTTCTAGACATTGCCAATAATGTTATCTAATAATATTATTCAGATAATATGAATTATTGCTCCGATAATAGAAAATACTATGTAGTGACAATTATTAAAACAACAGTAATATAAAATATCAACGCAGCAATTATTGAATCAATAAAATAAAATACTGAACAGTAATTACTGTAACAATTATTGAGTAATGCCTTCTTACGTAAAAATCAATAATTAGTGCAATACCGTGTGCTACTGTGCAACAACGCGTATTACTGTATTTTAACCACCGGGTATTCCAACAGTGTTAACGATAACAACTACGCCGTTAATTATAAACAACTTACTCTTGTCGTTTTTTTCATCCAATCGCTTTCCGTTATGGGGCCCACAAAAGACTGCGCCGTCGTACGAATATTCTCCGACAGTAAGAATATTCCACGACCAAGCGAATATTCCCCGACAACAATGAATATTTTATAACCACTTGTGTATTTCGAAAAAAAATCATATATCACCCTCAACTTTAACATTTATCAATTTAACCATTTACTAAATAGTAATTATAAGAAAAATTGAATACTTTTATTTCATAAAATTCGGGGTCTTACAATCACCATGCATGCGATAGACCGCACAGACAGGTTATTCCAACAGAATAATAAATAATAGAACCAGGTCCGGCGTAAACGCACAGACAGGATATTCCGACAGAATAATAAATAATGGAACCAGGTCCGGCGTAAACGCACAGACAGGATATTCCGACAGAATAATAAATAATGGAACCAGGTCCGGTGTAAAACACACAGACAGGATGTTCCAACAGAATAATAACAAGACGGAACCAGGTCCAGTGTAAAACACACAGACAGGATGTTCCAACAGAATAATAATAAAAACGGAACCAGGTCCGGTGTAAAACACACAGACATGGTGTTCTAACAGAATAATAGAAGAATGTCACCAAGTATAGGGTAGACCGCGTATACAGGTTATTCCAACAGAATAATAAGAAATGGAATAACAACAGTTCTCTTCATGAATAAGAAAGAATAACACCCCTTACCGTTTTAAAGAAGAGCTGAAATAAAGAAGTGGTTAAGTAGCAGAATACTCTTCTTCTCTCTCTCTATAGTTTCTCTCTCTAGAGTTCAGTGAATTCGTAAGAAATAATGAAGGAATGAGCTGCTATTTATAGAAAAATAGAATGCATAGTAACTAATCCATAAACGGTCCTGATTGATTACTTTAATCTGACGGTCTATATTTAAAGAAAAATCTTTTAAATAAAATATAATATATTCTATTTATAGAATAACTTTAATAAAGTATTCTGTTTTATATAAAAAGATGTTTCTGTTTTATTACGTTAATAATACGAATAAAACAAAACGTCATTATCGCTAAATAATTCATATTATTAACTGACAATAATTGAATCAAACTGAGTGACTTCTCACATAAGCATTAATAATCAATACCGTGTGCTACTATGCAACTACACGTATTACTGTACTTTTACTACCGAGTAGCTCAACAGTAACAATGGTAAAACTTCCGCCGTCATTTTCAATAAAATATTTTTGTCGTTTTCTCAATCCGATAATAATTTCGTTGTAGGGTCCACCAATGATTGTGCCGTTGTACGAATATTCCCTGTTAAAACGAATATTCCCCGACCAATCGAATATTATATAACAACTTGCGTACTTTACAAAATTTATAAATATTACCCACAACTATAACATTATATCAAATTAACTCCATAATATTCAAAAATGATATTTATAGAAAATTCATCTTTATTTATAAAAGTTGGGGTTGTGAGACCCCAGATTTTATGAATAAATATTTAATTTTCTCGAAATATTTTTTTTAATATTATGGTGTGGATTTGAGATAATGTTATAGTTGTGGGAAGTATTTATAAATTTTGCAAAGTATGCAAGTTGTCATATTATATTCGATTGGTCAGGAAATATTCTTTGTGTCGGGGAATATTCGTACGATGACACAATCATTGGTGGACCCCACAACGGAATTATTGTCGGATTGAGAAAAACGATAAAAATATTTTTATGAAAATAACGGCGAAAATTTTACCGTTAATACTGTTGAACTACTTGGTAGTAAAAGTACAGTAATACGCGTGGTTGCATAGTAGCACACGGTATTGATTATTGATGCTTATGTGAGAAGTTACTCAATTTTGCTTATTTTATAGACTCCCATTTACCTATTTTTCAAAATAATCGGTAGAATTTATTTAAAGGTGGGGCCCACATGTGGGGGCCATATGTGGGGCCCATATGTGTTGAAAAACTGATTTTAGAAATGGGGGTGGGAGAGAGTTACGTATGGGGAAGGAGTTTATATATATAAGATTGTGATGTGTGTGTATATATATAATATTATATTTGTTAGTGGAGAGTGATGGGAGAAAATGAAGAGTGAAAGTGATGTATGTGAGTGGAAAATGGTGGAAAAGTGGTAGTGTGATAGTGATGTGTAAGAGTGTAGTGAATTTGATTATTGGTGGGTGGGGGATTGATGTTGGTTATGGGGGAGAAAAATTAAGTGGTGTATATATAATATTGATTTATATAATATGAAAACATGTGTTTATATATATGTATTATATTTTAATTTTTGTTGTGATTTTATTGGTTAGATGATTGACTTAATTGTTAGTTGATTGAAAAATAATTTTGTAAAATTATTTCATCCATGAATAGTGCCTTTCTATTCTCCTATAAATAGAAGCTCATTCCTTCATTATTTCTTACGAATTCACTGAAACTCTAGAGAGAGAAATTATAGAGAAGCTATAGAAAAGTATCCTGCTCCTTCCCTACTCTTATATTCAGTTTATTTTACGGTAAGGGGTGTTATTCTTTCTTATTCATGAAGAGAACTTTTGTTATACCATTTCTTATTATTTTCTGTTGGAATAACCTGTATACGCGGTCTACCCTATACTTGGTGACATTCTTCTATTATTCTGTTGGAACATCCTGTCTGTGTGTTTTACACCGGACCTGATTCCGTTTTTATTATTATTCTGTTGGAACATCCTGTCTGTGTGTTTTACACCGGACCTGGTTCCGTCTTTATTATTATTCTGTTGGAACATCCTGTCCGTGTGTTTTACACCGGACCTGGTTCTGTCTTTATTATTATTCTGTTGGAACATCCTGTCCGTGTGTTTTACACCGGACCTGGTTCCGTATTTATTATTATTCTGTTGGAATATCCTGTCTGTGTGTTTTACGCCGGACCTGGTTCCATTATTTATTATTCTGTGGGAATAACCTGTCTGTGCGGTCTATCGCATGCATGGTGATTTCTTTTGTTATTCCATTCTTTATTGTACTCAGTTGGTTAAGTTTTGACTTCTATACTCCATGAAATTAGTGGAATATCCTTGATAATTGCGGTTCATCCAGTATTTTTTCATGAAAATATTCTTCTAAGTATTCTTGAATTTTACTCCACAAAGCAGTATCATGTTGACAATTTGGACGTTGTTAATTCTTGGATAAATTAATTCTTAAACTTGTTTTATTGAATTCTTATATCATTGTCATCATCCTCATGTTTATAAAATGTTGAAAGTCATCTGTGGCCTGTAGTGCATAGATGGACTTGGTATGATTATGATCAGGAATTATTTGGTGTAATCATGACCGTAATGTTACAAATGATGTGGAAAAAGTTCTCATTGGCCCGTAGTGCATTGATGGACAGTTTTTGGTATGATTATGGCTATGGATTCTCTTTGGCCGTAGTGCAAAGATGAATTGTTTTATGGCATGATCAGGACCGTTGATGAATACACGATTATCTTTGGCCCGTAGTGCATGGATAATTTGTGGTCGTGATACTAATGAATACACGATTATCTTTGGCCCGTAGTGCATGGATAATTTGTGGTCGTGATACTAATGAATACACGATTATATTTGGCATGTAGTGCATGGATAATTCGTGATCGTGATACTAAAGAATATCCTTGGCCTGTAGTGCAGGGATGATTTAATGATGTAGATTATTTATTAAGCTGAGTTTCAGCGATAAAAGTGATGAAAAACCTTTTAAATCATAAAAGATAGTAGATTTTATTCTCTACTTGACTCTTTTAATGGAGTGCTTGTTCCGCTGCAGTTAAACTTGATGTCTATTATATTTTATCAGTTTAACATTGTTGAAGGCTAATGATAATTTATTCTGCATTATCTTAGTCATAATATTTCTTACTGGGCTAGTTGAGCTCACCCTTTCTTTCACTGTTCTCTTCAGGAAATGAGAACGTAGCTGGGACTAGTCGGGGAACAGAGTGATGGTCCTATATGATAGAATTAGTAGTCCTCACTATTCTATGTAATAGTGTGATAATAATTGTAATGAGGACTCTTTTTGAGTATGAATACTCTCTAGAAGACAATATTTGTATTCAAACTCACAGTTTATGTTTTGTCGTTTTGTACACGACAGTTGTATTAGTAAGTTGTATTTGGATTTATGTACCATGTAAGTGGCGACCCAAGATGGGTGACGTATACCTATTTTTGGGGGCGTCACAGTTGGTATCAGAGCTTAGGGATATGATCCCTGACTAGGATGTGAGAATAGAACTAGGAGGGGAGAGACGGGTAATTCTTTCGCTAGTATGACCTACCTAAGTTTATTTGGTATTTAATTTGTCAGTCAGAGTATAGGGATAATATGTGATATGTTAATTAACCCTTGTTTTGTGGCAG
Source organism: Panax notoginseng (assembly GCA_016801055.1). Classification (NCBI taxonomy): domain Eukaryota; kingdom Viridiplantae; phylum Streptophyta; class Magnoliopsida; order Apiales; family Araliaceae; genus Panax; species Panax notoginseng. The sequence goes on along the minus strand of CM029013.1, from coordinate 27,874,171 downwards.
TATTTGAAAATGACATCCGAGAATGTTGAGAATAGCAATGGAGCACATGAGACCGTGGAGACACCTCTAATCACCAACCAGGTTAATGTGATTAGAGATATCTATGTGGTGATTGAGGAATTAAAAGTTACACTCAAGCTAGTCGCAAAGGTAGCAACTGAGAGTGAGGAAGAAGAGGAACCTGAGGTTGATTTATTAGAAGAACTTATTGATCAAAATATAGAATTGCAAAATCGTATTCATGAGTTAGAAGAGCAAGCTGAAGAACGACAGGCGGTCGTAGAACAAAGGGGTGCAATAATTCAAAATTGTATTACCCGATGTGCGATGGTTGAACAGAAGCACTCTTTGGCAGAGTATATGATATTATAGCTGGAATCTGAGAATTCAAATGTCAAGGAGCAGCTGAAAGAAGAAATAACTGAACGAGTGAGAATGAAAGATGCATGGGTAAAAGCCGCACGACGCGTTGATATTGTGGAAAGAGAAGTCCGATCCAAGAAAGCTAAAATAGATGATATGTAATTTTTTTCGACAGCAATTGAGAAAATCCAGCATCGAGTTTTGAATTACCCTAACGAGGAATCGAACGAAGTTATCATGGGTTAGTTAATTATAAATTCTTGCGAAGTCTATACCTTATTAGATACCGGTTCTACCCATTCATTTATCTCTCTTGCTTGCGCTCAACGTTTAAATTTGACTTCGAAGAAATTAGACTTTGACTTATTGGTTGAAACTTCGATAGTAGAAACCTTCGTTACATCCACTATTTATAAATCTTGTTCAAATCAACACTTTCACGTTACCTGTCGATCGTATCTCTTTGAAAATACTTGCCTTTGATGTGATTTTAGGAACGATTGGTTAACTACTCATCATTCTTTTCGTAAGGTGGTTAACTTTCATATTCCTAACCACCCTGTTATGCGGATTCAAAGTAACCAAACCACTAAAGTCAATCATTGTCATATCAAGCCATAAATAAAGAGCCCGATCCTTTAGTTGTTGACTTTCTTGTGAGGAATGCACCGAAGCCAGACTTTCGGTAGGGGACGTTGTGAATAATGGTGACAAGTTAATAGATATCAATGTGACGTGTTATCCAAGTCTTGGACGAGAGTCACAGTTTTGAATGATATTTTTATTGTTAATAAATTTCTTGACGTATTCTTGAAGACTTCTTAGCTTACCCCTAGAACGTGAAATCGAATTTTGTATTGACCCCAGTACAAAACCCATTTCTTAAACCCTCAAATATTTATTCAACTAAAGCGAACGTAACATGCGCCAAAGACGTTGGCTCGAGCTGTTAAAGATTATGATCATACCATACCATCGTGGAAAAGCGAACGTGGTAGCTGATGCGTTGAGTAGAAGATCGTATGCGGTTACAAGTGCGAATAAACTAACCCACGTGAAGATAACGAATATATGATTAGAATCGATTTTAATCGATAAAGTTAAAGCCGCTCAAGCTACATACTCAGAGTTGATAAATGTGAAGAAGAAGGTTCAAGAGGGCGTTATTCTAAAAGCAAGAATCGACGAAGAGAGGAAATCTCAACTCTCGATTTAATTGGCCCATTTGAAATTCTCGATGAAGTAGGAACTGTGGCTTATAAACTCGTTTTACCGCCAAGTATGTTGCGTGTTCAGAACGTTTTTTTTACGTAAAAATGTGGACGACCCGAACCATATTATTAATTTTGAACCGGACGAGATAACAGAAGATTTAACGTATGAGGAGATACGTGTTAACATCTTGGATAAGAAGGATCATATTCAACGCTCAAAGGTTATACCTGAAGAATTCGAAGTCAAGGTATCCTCACCTGCTCGGCATACCAGGCACGCACGTAAATTTCGAGGGCGAAATTCCATAAGGAGGGGAGATTGTGAGACCCCAGATTTTATGAATAAATATTTAATTTTCTCAAAATATTTTTTTTAATATTATGGTGTGAATTTGAGATAATGTTATAGTTGTGGGTAGTATTTATAAATTTTACAAAGTATGCAAGTTGTCATATTATATTCGATTGGTCAGGGAATATTCTTTGTGTCGGGGAATATTCGTACGATGACACAATCATTGGTGGATCCCACAACGGAATTATTGTCGGATTGAGAAAAACGACAAAAATATTTTAATGAAAATAACGGCGAAAATTTTACCGTTAATACTGTTGAACTACTTGGTAGTAAAAGTACAGTAATACGCGTGGTTGCATAGTAGCACACGGTATTGATTATTGATGCTTATGTGAGAAGTTACTCAATTTTGCTTATTTTATAGACTCCCATTTACCTATTTTTCAAAATAATCGGTAGAATTTATTTAAAGGTGGGGCCCACATGTGGGGGCCATATGTGGGGCCCATATGTGTTGAAAAACTGATTTTAGAAATGGGGGTGGGAGAGAGTTACGTATGGGGAAGGAGTTTATATATATAAGATTGTGATGTGTGTGTATATATATAATATTATATTTGTTAGTGGAGAGTGATGGGAGAAAATGAAGAGTGAAAGTGATGTATGTGAGTGGAAAATGGTGGAAAAGTGGTAGTGTGATAGTGATGTGTAAGAGTGTAGTGAATTTGATTATTGGTGGGTGGGGGATTGATGTTGGTTATGGGGGAGAAAAATTAAGTGGTGTATATATAATATTGATTTATATAATATGAAAACATGTGTTTATATATATGTATTATATTTTAATTTTTGTTGTGATTTTATTGGTTAGATGATTGACTTAATTGTTAGTTGATTGAAAAATAATTTTGTAAAATTATTTCATCCATGAATAGTGCCTTTCTATTCTCCTATAAATAGAAGCTCATTCCTTCATTATTTCTTACGAATTCACTGAAACTCTAGAGAGAGAAATTATAGAGAAGCTATAGAAAAGTATCCTGCTCCTTCCCTACTCTTATATTCAGTTTATTTTACGGTAAGGGGTGTTATTCTTTCTTATTCATGAAGAGAACTTTTGTTATACCATTTCTTATTATTTTCTGTTGGAATAACCTGTATACGCGGTCTACCCTATACTTGGTGACATTCTTCTATTATTCTGTTGGAACATCCTGTCTGTGTGTTTTACACCGGACCTGATTCCGTTTTTATTATTATTCTGTTGGAACATCCTGTCTGTGTGTTTTACACCGGACCTGGTTCCGTCTTTATTATTATTCTGTTGGAACATCCTGTCCGTGTGTTTTACACCGGACCTGGTTCTGTCTTTATTATTATTCTGTTGGAACATCCTGTCCGTGTGTTTTACACCGGACCTGGTTCCGTATTTATTATTATTCTGTTGGAATATCCTGTCTGTGTGTTTTACGCCGGACCTGGTTCCATTATTTATTATTCTGTGGGAATAACCTGTCTGTGCGGTCTATCGCATGCATGGTGATTTCTTTTGTTATTCCATTCTTTATTGTACTCAGTTGGTTAAGTTTTGACTTCTATACTCCATGAAATTAGTGGAATATCCTTGATAATTGCGGTTCATCCAGTATTTTTTCATGAAAATATTCTTCTAAGTATTCTTGAATTTTACTCCACAAAGCAGTATCATGTTGACAATTTGGACGTTGTTAATTCTTGGATAAATTAATTCTTAAACTTGTTTTATTGAATTCTTATATCATTGTCATCATCCTCATGTTTATAAAATGTTGAAAGTCATCTGTGGCCTGTAGTGCATAGATGGACTTGGTATGATTATGATCAGGAATTATTTGGTGTAATCATGACCGTAATGTTACAAATGATGTGGAAAAAGTTCTCATTGGCCCGTAGTGCATTGATGGACAGTTTTTGGTATGATTATGGCTATGGATTCTCTTTGGCCGTAGTGCAAAGATGAATTGTTTTATGGCATGATCAGGACCGTTGATGAATACACGATTATCTTTGGCCCGTAGTGCATGGATAATTTGTGGTCGTGATACTAATGAATACACGATTATCTTTGGCCCGTAGTGCATGGATAATTTGTGGTCGTGATACTAATGAATACACGATTATATTTGGCATGTAGTGCATGGATAATTCGTGATCGTGATACTAAAGAATATCCTTGGCCTGTAGTGCAGGGATGATTTAATGATGTAGATTATTTATTAAGCTGAGTTTCAGCGATAAAAGTGATGAAAAACCTTTTAAATCATAAAAGATAGTAGATTTTATTCTCTACTTGACTCTTTTAATGGAGTGCTTGTTCCGCTGCAGTTAAACTTGATGTCTATTATATTTTATCAGTTTAACATTGTTGAAGGCTAATGATAATTTATTCTGCATTATCTTAGTCATAATATTTCTTACTGGGCTAGTTGAGCTCACCCTTTCTTTCACTGTTCTCTTCAGGAAATGAGAACGTAGCTGGGACTAGTCGGGGAACAGAGTGATGGTCCTATATGATAGAATTAGTAGTCCTCACTATTCTATGTAATAGTGTGATAATAATTGTAATGAGGACTCTTTTTGAGTATGAATACTCTCTAGAAGACAATATTTGTATTCAAACTCACAGTTTATGTTTTGTCGTTTTGTACACGACAGTTGTATTAGTAAGTTGTATTTGGATTTATGTACCATGTAAGTGGCGACCCAAGATGGGTGACGTATACCTATTTTTGGGGGCGTCACAGTTGGTATCAGAGCTTAGGGATATGATCCCTGACTAGGATGTGAGAATAGAACTAGGAGGGGAGAGACGGGTAATTCTTTCGCTAGTATGACCTACCTAAGTTTATTTGGTATTTAATTTGTCAGTCAGAGTATAGGGATAATATGTGATATGTTAATTAACCCTTGTTTTGTGGCAGTATTTGAAAATGACATCCGAGAATGTTGAGAATAGCAATGGAGCACATGAGACCGTGGAGACACCTCTAATCACCAACCAGGTTAATGTGATTAGAGATATCCATGTGGTGATTGAGGAATTAAAAGTTACACTCAAGCTAGTCGCAAAGGTAGCAACTGAGAGTGAGGAAGAAGAGGAACCTGAGGTTGATTTATTAGAAGAACTTATTGATCAAAATATAGAATTGCAAAATCGTATTCATGAGTTAGAAGAGCAAGCTGAAGAACGACAGGCGGTCGTAGAACAAAGGGGTGCAATAATTCAAAATTGTATTACCCGATGTGCGATGGTTGAACAGAAGCACTCTTTGGCAGAGTATATGATATTATAGCTGGAATCTGAGAATTCAAATGTCAAGGAGCAACTGAAAGAAGAAATAACTGAACGAGTGAGAATGAAAGATGCATGGGTAAAAGCCGCACGACGCGTTGATATTGTGGAAAGAGAAGTCCGATCCAAGAAAGCTAAAATAGATGATATGTAATTTTTTTCGACAGCAATTGAGAAAATCCAGCATCGAGTTTTGAATTACCCTAACGAGGAATCGAACGAAGTTATCATGGGTTAGTTAATTATAAATTCTTGCGAAGTCTATACCTTATTAGATACCGGTTCTACCCATTCATTTATCTCTCTTGCTTGCGCTCAACGTTTAAATTTGACTTCGAAGAAATTAGACTTTGACTTATTGGTTGAAACTTCGATAGTAGAAACCTTCGTTACATCCACTATTTATAAATCTTGTTCAAATCAACACTTTCACGTTACCTGTCGATCGTATCTCTTTGAAAATACTTGCCTTTGATGTGATTTTAGGAACGATTGGTTAACTACTCATCATTCTTTTCGTAAGGTGGTTAACTTTCATATTCCTAACCACCCTGTTATGCGGATTCAAAGTAACCAAACCACTAAAGTCAATCATTGTCATATCAAGCCATAAATAAAGAGCCCGATCCTTTAGTTGTTGACTTTCTTGTGAGGAATGCACCGAAGCCAGACTTTCGGTAGGGGACGTTGTGAATAATGGTGACAAGTTAATAGATATCAATGTGACGTGTTATCCAAGTCTTGGACGAGAGTCACAGTTTTGAATGATATTTTTATTGTTAATAAATTTCTTGACGTATTCTTGAAGACTTCTTAGCTTACCCCTAGAACGTGAAATCGAATTTTGTATTGACCCCAGTACAAAACCCATTTCTTAAACCCTCAAATATTTATTCAACTAAAGCGAACGTAACATGCGCCAAAGACGTTGGCTCGAGCTGTTAAAGATTATGATCATACCATACCATCGTGGAAAAGCGAACGTGGTAGCTGATGCGTTGAGTAGAAGATCGTATGCGGTTACAAGTGCGAATAAACTAACCCACGTGAAGATAACGAATATATGATTAGAATCGATTTTAATCGATAAAGTTAAAGCCGCTCAAGCTACATACTCAGAGTTGATAAATGTGAAGAAGAAGGTTCAAGAGGGCGTTATTCTAAAAGCAAGAATCGACGAAGAGAGGAAATCTCAACTCTCGATTTAATTGGCCCATTTGAAATTCTCGATGAAGTAGGAACTGTGGCTTATAAACTCGTTTTACCGCCAAGTATGTTGCGTGTTCAGAACGTTTTTTTTACGTAAAAATGTGGACGACCCGAACCATATTATTAATTTTGAACCGGACGAGATAACAGAAGATTTAACGTATGAGGAGATACGTGTTAACATCTTGGATAAGAAGGATCATATTCAACGCTCAAAGGTTATACCTGAAGAATTCGAAGTCAAGGTATCCTCACCTGCTCGGCATACCAGGCACGCACGTAAATTTCGAGGGCGAAATTCCATAAGGAGGGGAGATTGTGAGACCCCAGATTTTATGAATAAATATTTAATTTTCTCAAAATATTTTTTTTAATATTATGGTGTGGATTTGAGATAATGTTATAGTTGTGGGTAGTATTTATAAATTTTACAAAGTATGCAAGTTGTCATATTATATTCGATTGGTCAGGGAATATTCTTTGTGTCGGGGAATATTCGTACGATGACACAATCATTGGTGGACCCCACAACGGAATTATTGTCGGATTGAGAAAAACGACAAAAATATTTTAATGAAAATAACGGCGAAAATTTTACCGTTAATACTGTTGAACTACTTGGTAGTAAAAGTACAGTAATACGCGTGGTTGCATAGTAGCACACGGTATTGATTATTGATGCTTATGTGAGAAGTTACTCAATTTTACTTATTTTATAGACTCCCATTTACCTATTTTTCAAAATAATCGGTAGAATTTATTTAAAGGTGGGGCCCACATGTGGGGGTCATATGTGGGGCCCATATGTGTTGAAAAACTGATTTTAGAAATGGGGGTGGGAGAGAGTTACGTATGGGGAAGGAGTTTATATATATAAGATTGTGATGTGTGTGTATATATATAATATTATATTTGTTAGTGGAGAGTGATGGGAGAAAATGAAGAGTGAAAGTGATGTATGTGAGTGGAAAATGGTAGAAAAGTGGTAGTGTGATAGTGATGTGTAAGAGTGTAGTGAATTTGATTATTGGTGGGTGGGGGATTGATGTTGGTTATGGGGGAGAAAAATTAAGTGGTGTATATATAATATTGATTTATATAATATGAAAACATGTGTTTATATATATGTATTATATTTTAATTTTTGTTGTGATTTTATTGGTTAGATGATTGACTTAATTGTTAGTTGATTGAAAAATAATTTTGTAAAATTATTTCATCCATGAATAGTGCCTTTCTATTCTCCTATAAATAGAAGCTCATTCCTTCATTATTTCTTACGAATTCACTGAAACTCTAGAGAGAGAAATTATAGAGAAGCTATAGAAAAGTATCATGCTCCTTCCCTACTCTTATATTCAGTTTATTTTACGGTAAGGGGTGTTATTCTTTCTTATTCATGAAGAGAACTTTTGTTATACCATTTCTTATTATTCTGTTGGAAAAACCTGTATACGCGGTCTACCCTATACTTGGTGACATTCTTCTATTATTCTGTTGGAACATCCTGTCTGTGTGTTTTACACCGGACCTGATTCCGTTTTTATTATTATTCTGTTGGAACATCCTGTCTGTGTGTTTTACACCAGACCTGGTTCCGTCTTTATTATTATTCTGTTGGAACATCCTGTCCGTGTGTTTTACACCGGACCTGGTTCCGTCTTTATTATTATTCTGTTGGAACATCCTGTCCGTGTGTTTTACACCGGACCTGGTTCCGTATTTATTATTATTCTGTTGGAATATCCTGTCTGTGTATTTTACGCCGGACCTGGTTCCATTATTTATTATTCTGTGGGAATAACCTGTCTGTGCGGTCTATCGCATGCATGGTGATTTCTTTTGTTATTCCATTCTTTATTGTACTCAGTTGGTTAAGTTTTGACTTCTATACTCCATGAAATTAGTGGAATATCCTTGATAATTGTGGTTCATCCAGTATCTTTTCATGAAAATATTCTTCTAAGTATTCTTGAATTTTACTCCACAAAGCAGTATCATGTTGACAATTTGGACGTTGTTAATTCTTGGATAAATTAATTCTTGAACTTGTTTTATTGAATTCTTATATCATTGTCATCATCCTCATGTTTATAAAATGTTGAAAGTCATCTGTGGCCTGTAGTGCATAGATGGACTTGGTATGATTATGATCAGGAATTATTTGGTGTAATCATGACCGTAATGTTACAAATGATGTGGAAAAAGTTCTCATTGGCCCGTAGTGCATTGATGGACAGTTTTTGGTATGATTATGGCTATGGATTCTCTTTGGCCGTAGTGCAAAGATGAATTATTTTATGGCATGATCAGGACCGTTGATGAATACACGATTATCTTTGGCCCGTAGTGCATGGATAATTTGTGGTCGTGATACTAATGAATACACGATTATCTTTGGCCCGTAGTGCATGGATAATTTGTGGTCGTGATACTAATGAATACACGATTATATTTGGCATGTAGTGCATGGATAATTCGTGATCGTGATACTAAAGAATATCCTTGGCCTGTAGTGCAGGGATGATTTAATGATGTAGATTATTTATTAAGCTGAGTTTCAGCGATAAAAGTGATGAAAAACCTTTTAAATCATAAAAGATAGTAGATTTTATTCTCTACTTGACTCTTTTAATGGAGTGCTTGTTCCGCTGCAGTTAAACTTGATGTCTATTATATTTTATCAGTTTAACATTGTTGAAGGCTAATGATAATTTATTCTGCATTATCTTAGTCATAATATTTCTTACTGGGCTAGTTGAGCTCACCCTTTCTTTCACTGTTCTCTTCAGGAAATGAGAACGTAGCTGGGACTAGTCGGGGAACAGAGTGATGGTCCTATATGATAGAATTAGTAGTCCTCACTATTCTATGTAATAGTGTGATAATAATTGTAATGAGGACTCTTTTTGAGTATGAATACTCTCTAGAAGACAATATTTGTATTCAAACTCACAGTTTATGTTTTGTCGTTTTGTACACGACAGTTGTATTAGTAAGTTGTATTTGGATTTATGTACCATGTAAGTGGCGACCCAAGATGGGTGACGTATACCTATTTTTGGGGGCGTCACAGGGGTCTTACAAAAATCGTCAAAACACATTAACATAACAAATTAATAAAAAAACATTTCCTTATATCTCTCTCCCTATTTTCCTCTCTCCCAGAAAGTCGAATGAGCCACCACAACCGCCGTCGTACCAGAAAGTCTTCGATCAAGAATGCCGCCCCTGCCGCCCCTGCCGCCGGTAATTCTGCCGGAGAGAAAAACAATGATTCTCGATCTGAAAAACAGTTAAGCAGGGGATTATTTTACTTTCTTCTTCACAGACCCCTTTGTTATTCAAAGAACACAACCACAGATCATAAACTAAAGAAGAAACTAACATGAAGAAAATACACAGAAATACCAAGTAAACTGCCATCCATACCAACAATTTATACACATAAATAAATTTAATACCTCCAAATAATAAACCCACAACCATCATCTTCTTAAAAGATTAGATGTTGACCAACAAATATCCACCAATATAGGAGACAATTACACATATATAACAAGAATTACTAAGCATTTTACAAAGATGAAGCACAAGCATAGAAAATAAGTAGAAAATTGAGGTTAGTCTGCTCAGAAAAACTTACTGAACTCGGAGAAGAAGAGCAAGAGCATAATAACGGAGGAAACAAGCGTGATAACACCACCGGATAGCTCACAATTATTCTACTGGATCAAAACACGAAAATCCAAATCTTTATTCAAATAATTTCATACAATTTATATATTAAATAGAAAATCCTTGTGTTTCTCTCTCATACAGAACACAGCCGGCGCCGGAGTTTTTCAATCGAGTTTCGGGATTCGGTAGTATTTATGAAGTAAGTTTCCATTGAAATGTCAAATTAACAAACAAGATAGAGAGGTTTAAAAGAGAGAAAATGGAGGTAAGTTAGGGTTTTGAAGTGTCTGGATTTGGGCTTTGCTTCGGGGGAACTGAATTTGAAATGTGGGTATGGGAAGAAGAGGGATTTTAGTGAAGCCCTACCGGCCTCCTCGCTTACGCCGCTGGCACCAGCATCACCTCTCCTCTTCCTCGACACCGTCGATTCCAAGCTCGGCATCCAAGACATCTGCTGGATCCAGCGACGACGATGACGATGATGATTCGGTGACTGGACTTGGAGGGGAGAGAATGGAATCGGATTGATGATTTTGCTTCAAAGCTTCATTATCAACTTCATTATCAAAATTTCGATGATCGAAAATAGTGAGAGATTGACTGATGGATTTAGATCTTTATCGATTTGGTTTAGATCGATTGTCTGATATAAGGATATATGTTTGTTTGTTTTGTATTAATTGATCGAAAATAATTAGGGCTTTTAAGATCTTGACCATTTTGCCCATGCTGATAAAATGATTTGATTATGTAATGAATATTAAATTATTTATTTGCCACATAAGCTTGTTAAGACCCCACTTAAATTAGTCATGTCAGCAATTGCTGACGTGGCGTGTTCAATTTGTGTAATTGGAAAAAATTGATAGTTTAATAACCTAATTGACAAAATTGAAAGGTGGATCACCGAAGTGGAATATGCCCTATAGTTTAGGGTATTAATTCATATTTAAGCCTTGATATTAATGTAATACTCCCTCCTATTTAGATTAAATGTATTTTTAGAGTTAAGCACATTTATTAAGAAATAACACAAAATATCTTTTGTATCCCTAATTAATTATTTCTCTCTCCACAATGGTCCATGGAATTGCATTTACTTAGCATATTAAATAGATGGGTAAATTAGAAAAAAATAGTACAATATTGCATAGGAATTCTAAAACGACACTTATATAGAATAAAATGAAACTCTCTAAAAAGACATTTAATCTGAATAGAAGGGAGTACTATTTATATATTTATATTTTAACCTTTTATTTATTTAAAAAAATTATTTATTAATATTTTTTATTATACTTGTGTAGTAATTGATCACTTAAAAAAAATTAATAATTCAGAATAATAATTTATATTTAAACATTCAATTAATTATTATAAGCAGATGTTAAAAAAACAGATGATTAAGGTATAGATAAGGAGGAGGGTATATATGTTTATTTTGAGAGGCATCTCAAGAAAGTAATAGGGTGAGCATGGTGTGGTTTGAAGTCTAAATCGTATCCGAAATTATTTAGGTGTGGTTTGACAAATTCAAAATTGCACATAAAATCGTTTGTGATTGGTGCGGTGCAGTTTTAAAATTGTACGGTGCGGTTTCAATTGGTGCGGTTTCGGTTCCAAAACCAATTGAAATAACAAAAAAGTTTAAGTCTTCAATATAATTTAACATAGCTCACATCGAGCAATTAACTTAGTGACAGAGTCGATAAAGGAAATTATATTAAGCATAGAACTAAAGCTATTTCTGTCAAATATGTCAAATTCACCATCAAATCATAGAACAGTAAGGCACATAAAATAGTTTTAGTTTATAATAAAAGAATATTGATGCTTTAAAATTAAAACATATATTATATCAAACAACGGAGATCATATATTCGATAACAAGCAATAAAGTTTATCTAGTTCCCCAAAAATAAAAAAATATATACTAGAGGTAGAATGAAAATTTATCTTATATATTACAGGGAGGACTTATAGAATATAATCCTAATTGTACCTAATTTAAAAAATAATCTATTAAACTATTACTACTATAGCATAGACCTTAACCAATGCATCAAGTGCTTAAACCAACGAATTTGACCCCTCAGTTATAAGCCCCTTCAGTAACGCATTAAATAAATTCGATATTCCAAAACCCAAATACTTAATTTTTAACTCTATAACCTCTAATCATCTTCTTTCAATTGTTGAAAAAATGACAATGCAATACTAAATTTTTCTCTGAGCGTGTTCAAGTGAAAAGTAACTTTAAAATTTACTAGAAATAATACATACACACACATAATGCAGTTTCGATTTTATGCATGCGATTTTGGCTAGTAACCAAATCGAAATCGTAAATTTGGTTATTCAACCCACCTAAAACCGCCACATACGTCAGAACCATTGGTGCGATTTTAAGTGATGCGGTTCGTGCAATTTTTTGTACGATTTCGGTTCTAATTTGATTACTTGCTCAGCTCTAAAAAGTAATATATAATTAGCTTAAGATTTGTTGTTGATTAGTTTTATATATAAACATTTAGAGCATTTTTAACAACCAATTTAGGATATTCAACTATGTGAGCCATATTAGAAAAATTATCTCTAATAGTCTCTTCATCCTTAGTCCTGTAACCTCATTATCTCTCTTCTAAATATTTATTTTGTTTTTGGGAGAATTAAAATCATATGAAAAAAGCTAAAAATATTTATTTTACTTGATAAATTTGATGTATAATTTATTGAATTAAATAGACCGATGAGATATAAAATATTAAAATAATAAATTTCAATGTAAATTTTTTTATTATTATTACTTTGGAGACGCTGTTATGTTAAATAAATGTCGCTTTATTAGAGTTATGTTTCAAAAGTGTGGAGCTTTTCAAGAAAGGATAACTCATAACAGGGACAGGCTGTTTTTTTATGTTATTTGTATGAAAAATATGAACCAAGTACAACGATGGATGGATGGATGGAATAAGTCTGGCGCATTGTCTCATATTTCAAGGCACATGTTTTTCGTTTTCGCATCTTTTACTAAATAAATAAAAAACAGGCAAATAATCATATCTTAATTTTATATGCTTGTCTTTTTTTTTATTTATTAATATAAAATTAATTTTGACTTTAAATATTAAGTTTGTAAGACCCCAATTTTTAAAAATAAAGATGAATTTTCTATAAATATCATTTTTAAATATTATGGAGTTAATTTGATATAATGTTATAGTTGTGGGTAATATTTATAAATTTTGCAAAGTAAGCAAGTTGTTATAAAATATTCGTTTGGTCGGAGAATATTCTTTTTGTCGGGGAATATTCGTACGACGACACAATCATTGGTGGACCCCACAACGGAATTATTGTCGGATTGAGAAAACGACAGAATTATCTTTCTATAAAAATAACGGCTGAGGTGTTACCGTTAAAACCGTTAAAACTGTTGAACTACTCGGTAGTAAAAGTACAGTAATACGCGTGGTTGCATAGTAGCACACGGTGTTGATTATTGATGCTTACGTGAGAAGTCACTCAGCTATACTCAATTATTGCTACAGTAATTGCTGCATCATATCTCTTAAATTATGGTCATAGTATCATCTGTATAATATGTTATATTATTAAATCAATAATTGAGACGTTGTGGTAAGTTTGGTTATTTTATGGGGGGCCATATGTCATCATCTAAGAGTCTCTTCGTCAATAGTAATTACTGTCATCAATAGTAATTACCGTCGTCAATAGTATTTACCTTGGTCAATAGTAATTACCTTCGTCAATAGTATTTACCTTGGTCAATAGTAATTACCTTCGTCAATAGTATTTACCTTGGTCAATAGTAATTACCTTCGTCAATAGTATTTACCTTGGTCAATAGTAATTACTTTCGTCAATAGTAGTTGTCTCTTCAATATTACCAAGAGTCATTTGACCCTTCGTTAAGACCAAGAGTCATTTGACCCTTCGTTAAGACCAAGAGCCACCCTCAGTTTTTCTATAAATAGAGGCCTAGGGTTTCATTATTTTTCACGAATTCATTCAAGCTATAGAGAGAGAAAGTATAGAGAGAATAAGAGAGAGAGAATAAAAGTATTCTGCTACATCACTTTTCCAATATCCAGTTCTTTTAAGGTAGGGAATATTATTTCTTTTATATTCATGAAGAGAACTTCTGTTATTCCATTTGTTATTATTCTGTTGGAATAACCAGTATACGCGGTCTACCCTATACTTGGTGACATTATTCTATTATTCTGTTGGAACATCCTGTCTGTGTGTTTTACACCGGACCTGGTTCCGTTTATTATTCTGTTGTAACATCCTGTCTGTGTGTTTTACACCGGACCTGGTTTCGTTTTATTATTATTCTGTTGTAACATCATGTCTGTGTGTTTTACACCGGACCTGGTTCCGTTTATTATTCTGTTGTAACATCCTGTCTGTGTGTTTTACACCGGATCTGGTTCCGTTTTATTATTATTCTGTTGGAATATCCTGTCTGTGTGTTTTACACCGGACCTAGTTCCATTATTTATTATTCTGTCGGAATATCCTGTCTGTGCGTTTACGCCGGACCTGGTTCTATTATTTATTATTCTATTGGAATAACCTGTCTGTGCGGTCTATCGCATGCATGGTGATTTCTTTTGTTATTCCATTCTTTATTGTACTCAGTTGGTTAAGTTTTGACTTCTATACTCCATGAAATTTGTGGAATATCCTTGATAGTTGCGTTTCATCCAGTATCTTTTCAAGAAAATATTCTTCTAAGCGTTCTTGAATTTTACTCCACAATGCAGTATCATGTTGACAATTTGGACGTTGTTAATTCCTGGATAAATTAATTCTTGAACTTGTTTTATTGAATTCTTATATCATTGTCATCATCCTCATGTTTATAAAATGTTGAAAGTCATCTGTGGCATGTAGTGCATAGATGGACTTGGTATGATTATGACCAGGGATTATTCGGTATAATCATGACCGTAATGTTGCAAATGATGTGGTAAAAGACCTCATTGGCCCGTAGTGCATTGATGGACAGTTGTTGGCATGATCATGACCATTAATGAATATACGAATATCCTTGGCCGTAGTGCAGGGGTGATTCGATGATGTGGATTATTTTATTAAGCTGAGTCCCAGCGATCACAGTGTTGAAAAACTTTTTAAATCATAAAAGATAGTAGAGTTTATTTTCTACTTGACTCTTTTAATGGATTGCTTGTTCCGCTACAGTTAAACTTGATGTCTATTATATTTTATCAGTTTAACATTGTTGAAGGCTAATGATAATTTATTCTGCATTATCTTAGTCATAATATTTCTTACTGGGCTAGTTGAGCTCACCCTTTCTTTCACTGTTCTCTTCAGGAAATGAGAACGTAGCTGGGGCAAGTCGGGGAACGGAGTGATGGTCCGAAGAATAGTATTAGTTAGTAGTCCTCACTATTCTATGTAATGGTGTGTTAATAAATGTAATGAGGACTCCTTTTGAGTATGAATACTCTCTAGAAGATAATATTTGTATTCAAACTCACAGTTTATGTTTTGTCGTATTGTACACGACAGTTGTATTATTAAGTTGTATTTGTATTCTGTACTATGTATCTGACGACCCA
Source organism: Panax notoginseng (assembly GCA_016801055.1). Taxonomy (NCBI): domain Eukaryota; kingdom Viridiplantae; phylum Streptophyta; class Magnoliopsida; order Apiales; family Araliaceae; genus Panax; species Panax notoginseng. Next base: position 27,858,460 of record CM029013.1, on the reverse strand, counting down.
AGATGGGTGATGTATACCTAATTTTGGGGGCGTCACAAAGTTGATATTTAATCTCAAAATTATTTGATTTTTGACAATACAAATATGAAAATTGCAAGACTACTTTAATATTCATGTTTTTATTTTAAAATTAAATCAAATATCAATTTAAAAATATTCCTCAATTTTGTCAATATTCCATGACTAATGATTACTTTAAAATATATTCAGGTCCGGGAGTCTGTATATACATATTTTGTTATATGTATCTAAATTACACTAAAAATACTGTATTATGAAAAAATTTCAGTTTCATAAAATATTGAATTTTTTTTAGTTGTTTTTTTAAAAAAAAAACAAAAAAAAGAAGTATGTATTTTAACAAAATGCGGGAGTCCAGACCTGATCCGCGCTCTCTCTCTATATATATATATATGGGGTTCCATCCAAAGCAACCGGTTGTTGTGGAACAATCTCTTTTTTGGCGTGTTGATTTTTTTTTTGCTACAGCCGAAATTTCAACATACCAAAAAAAGGTTGCTCCACAACAACCGATTACTGTGACGCCCCCAAAATTAGGTATACATCACCCATCTTGGGTCGTCAGATACATAGTACAGAATACAAATACAACTTAATAATACAACTGTCGTGTACAATACGACAAAACATAAACTGTGAGTTTGAATACAAATATTATCTTCTAGAGAGTATTCATACTCAAAAGGAGTCCTCATTACATTTATTAACACACCATTACATAGAATAGTGAGGACTACTAACTAATACTATTCTTCGGACCATCACTCCGTTCCCCGACTTGCCCCAGCTACGTTCTCATTTCCTGAAGAGAACAGTGAAAGAAAGGGTGAGCTCAACTAGCCCAGTAAGAAATATTATGACTAAGATAATGCAGAATAAATTATCATTAGCCTTCAACAATGTTAAACTGATAAAATATAATAGACATCAAGTTTAACTGTAGCGGAACAAGCAATCCATTAAAAGAGTCAAGTAGAAAATAAACTCTACTATCTTTTATGATTTAAAAAGTTTTTCAACACTGTGATCGCTGGGACTCAGCTTAATAAAATAATCCACATCATCGAATCACCCCTGCACTACGGCCAAGGATATTCGTATATTCATTAATGGTCATGATCATGCCAACAACTGTCCATCAATGCACTACGGGCCAATGAGGACTTTTACCACATCATTTGTAACATTACGGTCATGATTATACCGAATAATCCCTGGTCATAATCATACCAAGTCCATCTATGCACTACATGCCACAGATGACTTTCAACATTTTATAAACATGAGGATGATGACAATGATATAAGAATTCAATAAAACAAGTTCAAGAATTAATTTATCTAGGAATTAACAACGTCCAAATTGTCAACATGATACTGCATTGTGGAGTAAAATTCAAGAATACTTAGAAGAATATTTTCTTGAAAAGATACTGGATGAAACGCAACTATCAAGGATATTCCACAAATTTCATGGAGTATAGAAGTCAAAACTTAACCAACTGAGTACAATAAAGAATGGAATAACAAAAGAAATCACCATGCATGCGATAAACCGCACAGACAGGTTATTCCAATAGAATAATAAATAATGGAACTAGGTCCGGCGTAAACGCACAGACAGGATATTCCGACAGAATAATAAATAATGGAACCAGGTCCGGTGTAAAACACACAGACATGATATTCCAACAGAATAATAATAAAACGGAACCAGGTCCGGTGTAAAACACACAGACAGGATGTTCCAACAGAATAATAAACGGAACCAGGTCCGGTGTAAAACACACAGACAGGATGTTCCAACAGAATAATAGAAGAATGTCACCAAGTATAGGGTAGACCGCGTATACTGGTTATTCCAACAGAATAATAACAAATGGAATAACAGAAGTTCTCTTCATGAATATAAAAGAAATAATATTCCCTACCTTAAAAGAACTGGATATTGGAAAAGTGATGTAGCAGAATACTTTTATTCTCTCTCTCTTATTCTCTCTATACTTTCTCTCTCTATAGCTTGAATGAATTCGTGAAAAATAATGAAGCCCTAGGCCTCTATTTATAGAAAAACTGAGGGTGGCTCTTGTTCTTAACGAAGGGTCAAATGACTCTTGGTCTTAACGAAGGGTCAAATGACTCTTGGTAATATTGAAGGGACAACTACTATTGACGAAAGTAATTACTATTGACCAAGGTAAATACTATTGACGAAGGTAATTACTATTGACCAAGGTAAATACTATTGACGAAGGTAATTACTATTGACCAAGGTAAATACTATTGACGACGGTAATTACTATTGACGACGGTAATTACTATTGACGAAGAGACTCTTAGATGATGACATATGGCCCCCCATAAAATAACCAAACTTACCACAACGTCTCAATTATTGATTTAATAATATAACATATTATACAGATGATACTATGACAATAATTTAAGAGATATGATGCAGCAATTACTGTAGCAATAATTGAGTATAGCTGAGTGACTTCTCACGTAAGCATCAATAATCAATACCGTGTGCTACTATGCAACCACGCGTATTACTGTACTTTTACTACCGAGTAGTTCAACAGTTTTACGGTTTTAACGGTAACACCTCAGCCGTTATTTTTATAGAAAGATAATTCTGTCGTTTTCTCAATCCGACAATAATTCCGTTGTGGGGTCCACCAATGATTGTGCCGTCGTACGAATATTCCCCGACAAAAAGAATATTCTCCGACCAAACGAATATTTTATAACAACTTGCTTACTTTGTAAAATTTATAAATATTACCCACAACTATAACATTATATCAAATTAACTCCATAATATTCAAAAATGATATTTATAGAAAATTCATCTTTATTTATAAAAATTGGGGTCTTACAATTACTGTGGATGAAACTCCTATATATATATATATATATATATATATATATATATATATATATATATATATATATATATATATATATAACTTGTATTACAACTTTAGCATAATCTTTAACATACTTTAAGATTGTATAAATGGGCACCATAATAATAATTATTATTTTATGTTTATTGGTTTCCTTGATACTCAAAAATACAATCATTTTACCAAAATAAAACATTGCGAAAAGATGAAAATATTAGTCTATCCATTTCAAAATATAAGAATATTATCTTTTTAATAAATAATTTACATTTGAGTCATATATTTTAAAAATGAAAAGTATTTCCTTCATTTTAAATAGAAGATAATTATTGACTTTTAAAAGTAAATATGATATATTTTTAATTTTAAAATTGAAATAATTTATTAAAATAATAAAAGTAAATTTTATAACAAAATTTACAACATTACTCATTGTATTTGAGTAATAAAATATTTATTTTTAAAAATATTAATAATTTTATAATCTAGAACGAATAATTTTGTTTTTTTTTTAATCAAGTTAGTATTGTGAACTCTTCATATTTGTTTAGCTTGTTACTGGATGTTGATCGAAGGAGACTAGACGGCAATTAAGATATAAACACGCATATCCACCAAGAAGCAGGAGCTGCTGCATAAGGATGCCAACAACTCCACTCCACTCCACTCGTGAGCCACGGGCGGATCTGTTAAGTAGGCAGTATAGGCAGCTATTTCTGTTGATTTTTTTTTAGAAGTATAGGAATAAGGATAGATATGTAAATAAATAAATTTAAGAGAACATATTAATAAAATAGTTAAATTTGAAGGGGGTAAAAAATATTCATTCATATTATAAGATTCTCAATACAAGTACAGACAAACGTAGATTCATTATGCTTCTGTCTTCTAAATTGTATCTAAATATTTTTATTTAAAATTTCTTTTTTAGTTTAGATTATGAATATTTATTGCAATTTATAAATATTATTATAGCTAATATTATGATTAGTTTAATTTTTTTAATTTAATTTCAACAAAATAATTAGCTAAAATTCGCTTCTACCGAAAAAAATTTCTAGATCCGTCCTGTTTTGAACTCTGTACCTTCCAACAAAACAATCCTAATCCTATTGATAGAAGAAATTACTACTCCCTCCGTCCCTATTCAAATGACGTTTTAGAGTTTTTTATTTGTTCCGTTTGTTCAAATCTAGGAGAATTAATGATAATTTTTTCAAAACTAGCTCTCATTACTCTATCTATTTTTTTGGTACTTTAAACTCTTGTGTTATGATAAATTAATGATTTAAAGTTATTATAGACAATTGAGTACTATATTTAATGATTTCTAATTATTATTTTAATTTTTGTGTCTATCTCTAAAAAATTACTATTTAAATAGAGTGGGAGGGAGTACTACTAATAGTGTACGACTCATAAAGTTGATGAACCACATCCACCAAATAAATAAAAACATGAATGACCTTACTTTGATGTTGACTCTCCGATTTCATTTGTCAAAAAAATACTACTACTACAAATTAATCATATATGCATTTCAAATAGTATTATTTTTAGATTATGTATTAAAAATGTCGTCATATTTATGTTTTAGCAGAAGGGAATGGACAAGCCATTAAATATGCAACAATCCAAAGTAGTAGGACAGAGGATCTGCTCTCGTTAGCTAGTTAGCTAGCTGTATTATTATGATATTTGTGAAATAAATAAATTGCTTATAGATGACTATAATTCTTAACTACATTTGAATGTTTTAAATATTATATTATAATACTTTACTCTTATCTCAAAACATGTAATATATATATATATATAGGCAAATGCAAAAAATATTACTTGTGGTGATTCAATAATGTCATGATTGAAAGTGTAAAGTATATAATATAAATTATAAAATATAATTATTATTCACCTAGTTGATCAAACTAGTTTAAATATATTTTACAAATTTAAATTATTACCTTTTTTCTATTTCGATAATTCACTTTTTAATTTATCAATTAGATGAGTAAATTAATATTCTATCCATTTCAAAATATAAATTAATATTGACTTTGAATAAAATAATTTTAAATTCAAAATTGATATAAACTAATTTAGTTTTAGAAAATAAAATTATGAAAAGTATCTATATTGTACTACTAATTTAAAGATTTATAGTTTTCAAAATGCAAATTTTAAAAGCCTGAAATTGATCGTGAAAAACAAATTATTTTATAATGAAAAATAAAATTACAAAAGAGTCTTTCAACACATGCACTCAACTCAACTCAACTCAACATTCATATGGGTTAAACGGCCGTGCCCCATCCTAGGATCGGTTGTCTATGGTGTGAGTGAGTGAGTGTTGACAAGGGAGAAAATACTAGTAGTAGTAAATATTGAAAACAATCTTTAGATTAAGGTTTACTCCTCTCTCCCTTGATATAAGACGTGGAGCGTAGAAGAGGCACACGCGTGATTATGGGCCTTAGGAGTTTGCGCCTCATTTGGGCCTATACCCAAACATTTCTCATTTTCAATTTCTATTCTAGTTAAGAAAAAAACATGTTTCATTTGATGATAATTGAACCAACGAGGATTGGAGCCGCTCATCCTTGTTGGGCTAACGATCAATAAGAACTGGGCCCTTGTTGCCCAATTATATTTAGAATCAAAATTTTCAAAAGCACCCCCGAAGTCTATGTTCTTCCACGCCAGTCTTCTTTCAGCAAGAGCTCGTCCCCTTCAGTTTGATTTCCTTCTAGGTATAGGGTTACCTCTCTATATACACATATATAATACAGTTGATCTAATATAACAGTTGTAAATTTCAGGCTGAATTTGGGAATGAAGGGCGAGGAGTTGACAGAGCAGGAAACTGCTCTCTATGATCGTCAGATTAGGGTTTGGGGTGTTGATGCTCAACGAAGGTACAGTACTTGTATTAATTCTACACCTAATTTTAGTTAAAAGATCATGAATTCTTAGGTTTAGCTAAAATGGCAACTCTGTTTTTGATGTGGGAAATATGAGCTTGTCCTTGCCGCAGCTATTCAATATGAATTTATATTTATGTGTGTGCTAACTATGAGTTTCGCTGTTTCTTCCCAGACTAAGCAAATCTCATATATTAGTCAGTGGCCTCAAAGGGACTGCTATTGAGGTAATTTTAGAACTTGTTAAGAAATATCAAATATCATTTAATATATATATATATATATATATATATATATATATACACACACACACACACACACACACACATACCGTCCGAATCTTAAGCTTACCATTATCTAACATACCTTGCATACCCCCTTTAGCGACGGACCGGGCGACGATTCGGTCCATCGCTATAAGTTTGGTCCGTCGTTATTTGTTGTCTGTCGCTATATATATATATGGCACAACTGACAATTATGTATGTGCATTTGTAAATAATTAGGAACCATCATAGGTGCATATTGCATAAGACTATATTTTAGGTGGTTAATTTGAATATTATCATTAATAGCTTAACTTATTAAGATGAACTTCAACACTTTCATTTTGGGGTGTCGCATAAAAGGAAGGGTTCTTAATTGAGATTGACAAAGTGTTGAATTTGTCATGATATGATTCTTGTTATCTAATTTGACTAGGTCACCTTGGATACAAATAAATTAGAATTTCCGTAGAAGTGCTCATTTGTTGTTGCCGATAGTAAAGCTGTAAAATTGTAACTTAGCTAGAATATATCACTGCAGTTTTGCAAGAACATCGTTCTAGCTGGAGTGGGCAGTGTGACGCTAAATGATGATCGCCCAGTGAATGAAGAAGCGTCAACGGCAAATTTCTTGATTCCTTTTGATTGCAATGAGTTTGGTGGGATATCTGTAGCTGAACTTTGTTCTGAATCATTGAAAAATTTCAATCCTATGGTTCATGTTTCTGTAGAAAAAGGTTTGCTTCTTTTATACCTTGTTCTGTGATCTAGAAGTCAAAGTACATTAACTAATAGTACTCTAGATGAACTTCATCTTGAACCTAGCACTACAAATTGTCTTTCACATGCTTCTTTCTGTTTGATGTCTTCTAGTTTATACTCTGTCGCGTGCCAGTCTCGGATAAAGCTTGATAAAAAATATATTCCAACAATAAACATATTGCAAAACAGACTTGTAAAATTTCTGTCGAGCCAACTTAGAACTTGGTCACAATTATCCTGATGTGGTTGGGCTGCTAATTGCCAACATATTACAAGGTTTGAATTTATTATATTTTATTTCTTTTTGATGAGTCCGTTCTGAATTTGTCTTACAGGTGACTTGTCTAGCTTCAGTGTGGATTTCTTCGAAAAGTTTGATGTCGTTGTTGTCTGTTGTTGCTCTCTTGTAACAAAAGTATAATTCTTACTCTCACTTACCAGTACGAGGTTGCATGTATTTTTTTGTGCGTGGCCAACGTAGATCTGTAGATCCAGTCCTCTACTCGTAATTGTTATTTTTTATTAATTTCTATAAGCAATTATTTGGATCTATCTTGTTTTTGAATTTTAATCTCTTTCTGTCTTTCTAATGCTTGTGCGTCAGAAATTGGTCAATGAAAAGTGCCGCAAGTTGTCAAAGCATGTTGCATTTTACTCAGTTGACTGTCGAGATTCTTGTGGTGAAATATTTGTTGATTTGCAGAACTATTCCTATACAAAGGTTATATTCGAACTCTCTTGATGCTTTGGCTTTTTGCTGGTGAGGTGTGGTAAAACTAACAAAATCATGTTCTCTGAATGTATACTATGTGATGTATCTACACTCAACATAAAGCTGTCCAGAAAATGATAAATTCTTAGAGACTTCATAATACAAAAAACAGGGGCACAGTAGGCATCTTTGCTGTACTTCTTCTTCTTCTTCTTTTATTTTGTTTTGAAATGAGCCAAGGCCCAAGTATTGACATGGACACACATTAACATGCGTGCGATACACACACACACACACACATATATGTTTACAATTTCTGAATCCTCTCAGCCTTTTATCGAGTTCCATGTATCACATTCTTCATCTGCATGTTCTCTTCGGTCATGATTTATTTTGAATTACTAGTCAGGAATAGGCGTAATGTTTGTGGACTATAAATTTAGATACTAAGTTTATTAGTTTTAGGTGGTAGTTAATTGTGATAGTGGCTGGTTTATTTCTTTTGACGTTCTTAGATTTTAATTTAAGGTCATTTCTTTTGTGCCAAGTTTCAGCTTGATAGGGCTGTTACACCAAAATATAATGTAGGCATACTAAACTTCACAATTACCTTAATAAGTAGTACACGTAAATAAACTAGATAGACACTTGAAGCATTAATATGTCCAGATTTACAACAAATGAAGATGGTCAATGGTGTACTTTTGTGAGCCCATGCCAGAATTTCAATTAATTCTTGTCAATACTCACACTAGGAAATTAAGAACATAAACTAGTAGCTGAAGCCCCAAATACGATGCACAGATCATAGTTGTCACGGCGCTAAGGCGGAATGCGGCTGTAGTTGACCGCTAGGACGCCTAGGTGATAAGGCGTTCGTATGGCGACAAATAGTTGACTATGTGCAATTTATATATTACTTATTTTATTTCAAAAGTATATTGCACAACAAAATTTTATATACACTAAAATTCAAAATATAATAATTATTCTTATGAAAAGTGTCTACTCTCTACTTTGTTTCTAATCATAGCTCAAGCAAATTCATCAACTACGAAGTCATTCCCGTCTCACGAGCATTACTCTCATTCAAAAGAGTTATTCAAAAGAGTAGGTCATGGGTATGGGTTAGGGTTAGGGTCATGAGTTGAGTTAATTGGGTAATCGAAAAGTCCATCGGTTATGATCGGTGATGGTTAAAAATGATTTCATCACTTAAACTTGAGCCCATTACTGTGAGCCTTGGCGGCTCGGCGTGTCTTGACCTTCTCTAACACTAGGACGCCTAGGCGATGCCATTACAACTATGACCAAAATAAGATTACACATGCCCAGAGCGATAAACTATTCATACCAAAAGGGCTAAATCTATTGATAAGTTTTGAAGAGTAAATTCATGATTGAATATTGTTTAAAAGTGATGGCATTCCATCGACTCTGTCCCAAAATTATAAAAAAAAAAAATCCATACCAATTACTACTGGTTGCACAATAAGGCTTAGTAACAATCCTTAATAATGTCCACTGAGGCAACGGCTGGTAAAGGCTATCACTAAATTATGTTTAGAAAGTTGTATATGTTGCCTATCATTTAAAGCATAAACATTTATGGATTTGGTATTATTTGGCTCTGGTGCAAGTCAGCTTTCACTAGCACACCTCTGTATGACCTGCCTCGTCATTCACCATGTTATCATGAACCTTTATGTTCCTCTTCAAGGATTCTACTGAATTCTTGGTTCAGCTTGTGGATTGACTGATTACGTGCTCATCTCTTGGCTCTTGCTAATGTTTTACTGAGAAACTTGCTTCATGAAGTTTGTTGATAAGAATACTTGAGCACAAAAACGTCTATATGGCATAATTAATGTTTTTTGCTTATAGCTATTTTTTTTCCTGTCGGCAGAAAAAACTTGATACCGCGACTGAATGCCAACTACAGTATCCCAGTTTTGAGGTATTATTTCATTGAAGTTAGCAAAATAATGTTCAGTATTGCTTTCTAGTAGGGGGTGTGCAACAGTAAAATACGTACCGAACTGTTTTATTTTACTCAAAAATGAATATCGATACTAGTACCAAATTACCGGAATCCTGTACTGATTAATGCCAATTCGGTTATACCGTTATATACTGATTAATTTATTTATTTATTATTTTGGACATTTTTTTTATTTTTTTATATAAAATCCACTAACATTAAGTCTCTGGCACATAGTAGGAGGTCCATAAACCCAAATTACAGTAGCCCTGTTGTTGATTACTGGAGGAATAGAGATTAGGAGAGTTTTTTACTTTTACTTATCTACAACTATCTATCTAATAAAATACAACTGATTTTGAATTTTCCGTTCACCCTAATAAATCATCTGGGTCGTCCAAAATTTTGGATAAATCCCACCTTCCATGTAGTTCCAGAGGCACGGGACACAACTAGTTATATAATATATTAGAAATATTCATTTGGGATAAGCTTGACTTCTTTAGTTATCCACTCATCCTCTCCATCGCACCTCAATTCTCACGAACTCACAGTGGGTAAGTGCTTTATCATTCACCCAAATAAAATTAAAACTAAAATACCCATAATTAAAATATTGAAGATGTCAGAGAGAGGACTTTACCTCACCATAAGCCAGGTAGTTGAAATTGGGGTAGATCTGTTGAAATCCTGAAGATGATGATCGTCATTGAAGATGATGAACATGCATGTGCGTATTGTTGAGACTTTGAGTGTCTGTGATTTGATTTCAAACTTCAATTCAAGTTTCTCTCTTCAGTTTCTTGTATATGTTTGACACAAACAAAAAATATGATTTACTATATATATATATATATATATATATATATATTAAACCGGTAAATAGGTCTGGATTAGCGAATATGAGAAAGTGACTACCAATGCCAATCCGATGTACGGGAAAAATTTACCAATGCCGTACCGGTTGATAAATTTACCGAACTCACTGGTTCGGTATGGCTGGTTTTGGGAATTTTTACTGAATATTTTACCCACCCTTACGCTCTAGTATCTTATTGACGCATGCAAGATGTTGTTAAACCATGTGGATATTTGATTATTCATTTCAAATTATCAATATGTGGTAATTTAATTGATATCCCATAATAATCGAACAAGACTCAATACTCGATAAAGGCCAATGAAGGCTTACTAGTAAATACCACTAAAAGGAAGGAATTTCTTATAGAATTCTCTTTTGGAGCAGAGACATAAATCTCATAACCATTGCTTTATCGTCCTTTTTTTACTATCTTTTTACTATGATAGTGTAATATTTCGGTGGTCATTGTATTCAATTAAGGTCATTTCATTTATATCTCATGATAATCAATTTTATGTTTTCTTTCAGGAAGCGATTGCAATACCTTGGAGATCTCTTCCTAAGAGAGTGGCGAAGCTGTACTTTGCTATGAGAGGTAATATTACTTGCTCCTTTTATTTATTTGCACTTCTATACTTATCATCCCCACCCTCTCATTGTGACTACTGGTGAGGATCTGGAGGTTGTTTGTAAGTAAAGAATAAAAATGGATAGGCAATACATGAGTTACTTACAGGACACAAAGGGAGAGAAATCTTGTTAAGGGAAATGATAGACTCCACGGCACGCTTGCTTGAGGTAGTCGTCCGCTTGCAACATATTCATGAACTTGATCCAACCTCATTCCAATCTTCGTTAATAAGTCCCCATGATGAAAATCTTGCCGTGTAACTCAAATCCTCTCCTCATGGTCCAATTGAGTTGAACTCTAAATGTAGCATTCTTGAATCAATTTCAACCCAATTACTTGCAACCATTCGTTGAGTCCCCACAACTCGAATTGAGTCGTCGTTGTTTGACGCGAGCCTGGTCAGAATTGTATCAGAAAAATTCTTGGATACAGATAGGAGATTGGGTGCATTAGATGAGGAATATTGCACACAATTGCAAGTCCAAAAGATCTTTTAATCTATGGAATATAATTCTTCTGACATGGTGAGTTTGACCTTAAACCATAAGGTGAAGTTTTGTGAGACTATATCATTGTGTAAATAATGAGTGAGGTAGTACTTTGATGGTGTTGTGAAAGCTAAACAGCTGTTCCTTGCAGAACTTTATCTCATATGTTACTTGCACAACTATCTCTCATATGTTCCTTGCAAAACAATATCTTATATAGTTTGTCTAATTATGATGATAAGAAGCATGAAATCTAAACGGATCGTTATTCAGTTGTTTAAAGAATTGGTTGTAAATAAAGGAAAATGGGGTAGAACAATATTTATTCCCCTCCCCCAAAAAAATGAAAAAGAAGAGTAAAAAAAATATCCAACAGAATTAATAATATTATTGCTTTGAATTATCAAAAAAATATTATGATTCTCTTTTGAACCACCCCTCTTTTTGGTTGCCATTATGCATATGTCATCATTAAATCCTATAGGAAAATAATCCAACTTATTTTAGAGCAGTGATTGAAAGGTTTGAAGATGTTGAGGGTCGTTATCGTGGAGAAACATCGACTGCAGACCTTCCTAATCTTCTCAAGTTGAAGACGGAACTTTGCCAGGCACAAGTATGCAACTCAGGTTTCTGTTATTAAAAAATTAATCTGTGGTTCTTACATAAGCTCTGGTTGCCCTTGCAGTCACTGAATGAATCTCAGATTCCCGAGTCTCTCCTAGAGAGATTGCTAGCGGGTACAAGTGAATTCCCTCCTGTATGTGCAATAATCGGGGGGATTCTTGGGCAGGTATTTGATCGGGACTGTAGTTTCCTTACTTGAAGTTCATATTTAGTTTTTAATTTGTTTTCACCTAATTTCAATCCATTACCTATTCTTGCAGGAAGTTATTAAAGCAATATCAGGGAAAGGGGATCCTATTAAAAATTTCTTTTACTTTGATGCTTTGGATGGTAAAGGCGTAATAGAAGACATGTCAAACTCTTAAACAGTGGAGGCTTGCAGGTCTGCACAGGAAGGTTGTACACCAACTTGAGGCTAGAATTTAGGAATTTAACTTGAGATTGTCAATGAATTCAAACTGTCCCAAGTAAATTGGTGATTGGTTTTGTAATGTCTGATACTGTTGTGACTCTTGGAACTGGTTCATAAAATGATTGCATCACCTGTCCCAACTTGATGTTACTTGGATTATGTTGATGCAGAAATTAACACTTGTTACATCTATTGTCAGAATTGCAAGGAATGAAAAATTGATCATCTTAGCGACCCATTGTTTGCTTGGATATTTGAATGTAGCCATCCTTGAATCATCATAAGCTGGGCTCTAATCTATCAATATTTTTGCAGTCATTGTACCCCATCTTGTTTTGATAGGTAGATCAAATCAACTTGTTTACGTATGGCCCTAGCACAAATTGTTCTGGTCTGAGCCAGCCAGCCAGCCAGCCAGTCTCGAGATGTAAAATAGACTAAAGAGCTTGAAAAAGAAGAGACACAATCATGAACTAGTAGTCTAGACTAGAGCAAATAATTAGCCGGGACTAAAAATGTTGGAAGCAAAGAGATGGAGATGAAAACCGTAAGGTGGGGTCAAGGTAAATTAGAGTAAAAAGGAACTTTGTAAAAGATAAACGCAATAAACCGTTCAAATCTCAAGTGTAACCAAAAAATCAAATAAATTTGAAAAAGATGAGAACGTGAGTTGTGCATACCCCCTCCCCCTCCCCCTCCCCCGCTATAATCTCATCCATCAAGGCACATTCACAACTAACCCACACACCACTAACCTTACCTTCATCTTTCGTAATTCAAAATCTCCTTACCACTACAAAAAAAAAAACAACCATCATTACTAGTATTTCAATACAAATAGAAAGAGAGAGAGATGGGAAAGAGAAGAAGAGACCCCACGCAAGAAGATGAAGAAAAAGAATACCCATTACTAGAAGAAAAATATAAGCAGCTAGAAGAACATTGGAACATGACTTGCAAACAATCAAATCCTTGTCGTCATGATAAAGTCTTGCGTCGATGTTCAAGCAGCAGCATTAGTAGTGTTGATCAGTTATTTAACAAATACTCTCCAAGGGAGCTAATGTCCTCTCTGCAGGTAAAGCGTAGACCACCTTCCGAAGGTAGGGGATATATGATGATGTTCAACTCCAAGGTGAGAGAAGAAAATGATGATATGCTTGTTGAATTACTCAGAGACCGGTTGTCGGCTATTCAAAGCGGCAAGTTAAAAGGAAGGCGGCTTTTCCAGGACAGTGACGATGATGATGATGATGATGATGATGATCTAGATGGGGAAGAAATATGCGGTGACTGCTTTGATTTGATTATTACTCAACAAAGTGAACAACTGAAATCTGTAGTATCCTCCTATGCTTCTGATCATGAGATAATAAATGACGGGTGTACATCTGGTGGAATATTTAACAAGGAAGGTGATGGTGATGGTGATGGTGATGGTGATGAGTTTTGTTCTCCTAGTAGTAGTAGTACTTCTTCTTCTTCTTCTTCTTCACTCGTTATATCTAATGAGAAATTAGTGGAGAGAGAAAAGGTAAAGGTGGTAGTAGCCGTGGAAGGGGAGAATAGTGTGGCGGGAGAGAAGATAAATATTGGTAAAGGAGGAAGGGTGAAGAATAATAATAATAATATGCCTCATGTAGCCATGGCTTGGTTGGGTATTGTTTTAATGTTGTTTGTTGTGATCTGGACGAGTTGCAATCGCTGGTATGTGGGCACTGAAGATGATGATGATGATTTTGAGGTATTTCTAGTCCCAACGTGATGAATTGAATTACTTTTTTGGTTGATTGTTTATTTATTTAAACTTTCATTTTTACTCTTGTACGTACCTCCCTAGCTAGATGTTATGATCGGATGTTTTGTTAATATTGTCCATTTTGTTTGTGCGCTATAGCCTATAGCTGTACGTACTGTTTTGTGATGTTAAATCGATCCATGTTCGCTTTTATTTTGACTAAAAACTCGTTCTGGTAATATATATGATATACACATCCTTAATTGGGTTGGGAATTAATTGAAATTGATTCTCTATTGCTGTTGGTTACTTGTCTTATTGAATAAGAGAGTGATAAGTAGATAATTATGATAATAAGAATATAGATTAATTTTTTTTAAAATCAAATAAAATATAGTTTTTCCCTAAATTTTAAGGGTGATGGCAACGTATGCGCCTGCCTCCTATTTGTTCAAGTTTGATTAAATAAATCACTAGATTGAAGACGACTTATTCAAGAATTCGTGTATAAGGAAGGGTAAGGAAGTTTGGATGCGAATGGGTGTAAGCCTTTTAGACGTAAAGAAAAAATAATGGAGTAATTGTGAAAGAATAAATCCTTTTTTTATTGAGGGTGTTCATTCATTTTTATTATCATATTAATTTTGATTATACCCTTCCCGAGTTCATAAATAAATAGTTGGGATGAATTCTTTACAATTTAGTTTTTTTTATTGAAAAATCATTTTTAGACAATTTTTATTTAATATAACTATTTATGCAGAAGCTAAATCTTGATTAAGTGTGGGATAAAAATTAAGATAATCAAATTTTTTGGCACACATAATATTATTGCCACAGTTGGACCCAATCAAAAGATTTTTTAGGTTATATAATTATTTTGCACCAAAATTACATTGACTTCTGAATTGCAGATCATTTAACAAAAAATGTCGACTGTAATATTCTGACAACGTAGAATAATTAAGGTCCTTTCCTTAGTTAACAAATCTTATTGGGCTGGAAGAACTGAAGGCCCAAGTTCTATAGTACATATTACTATATTTTCCAAGCAGTGGGCTTTGCCCCAATAGTACCACCCCTCACCTCACCGGTGTTTAAAGAGAGTTTTATTTGTCAAATTTTGAGTACAAAAAATAGAGATTTTTCTTCTTTTAATTTTAATACCAAAAAATATATAATATTTTTAATTTTATCATTGTATTTTCAGTATCATACTATTCGTGCAATAAAATTAAACATAAAAAAAATGTAAAATTTAACAGACGAGACTCTTTTTATGGAAAATCTTTAAAGTATTACTAATTATTTTGTAATTTATCGGATCCTCTTACTTGTTATGATTAAATGTTTTTCAATGGATGGAAAAGGCAACGACGGACGGATGAAAATAGATAAAAACTTGGGTCCTTAACACTAATATACAACAATTAAAAAGTAATTACAAAAATAAAATATACACAAAATAATTACAAAAATAACACAATTCATATTAATAAGGAAACCTAAAATTAAGGAGAAATATCTGCCATAACTAATCATTCAAATTCAAATATCTGGGATCTAACCACAAAAATAAATTCAAATTCAAATATTCAAATTCAAATTTTATAGGAAAGACTGCACAAATTTTGTACTTTGCAGGAGGTGGCAGAGGCAATTTTCAGAGGAGGTGGAAGCTTTGGAGGAGGTGACAGCGTTGGAGAAGGTGGTAATGGTGGCTTTAGAGGCGGCGGTGATGGCGGTGGTGGCTCAAGTGGTGGTTACAGAGACGGTAGAGGTGGAGGCTTGGGCGGAAGTGGCGGGAGTAACCATTTTCTGGTAGTAAAAGGAAATTCTCAAGATACTGCAGAGGAGAATATCGTTAGTAATGTCATAGTAATCAAACTTTTATAACAAGATAACCAAAACTTTTATACTAAGGTAACCAAACTTTTATACCAAGGTAACTAAACCTTGGTAATTACCAAGGTAACCAAACTTTTATACTGAGGTAACCAAACTTTTATACTAAGGTAATCAAATTTTTATACCAGGGTAACCAACACTTTTATACTAAGGTAACCAAACTTTTATACTAAGGTAACCAAACTTTCATACCAAGGTAACCAAACTGTCATACCAAGGTAACCAAACATTTATATCAAGGTTACCTTGGTATGAAGGTTTGGTTACCTTGGTGTGAAGGTTTGGTTACCAACTGCACTATGAAAAAACTGATGGTGTGGAGGTGGATTGGTTACCTTGGTATGACAGTTTGGTTACCTTGGTATAAAAGTTTGGTTACCTTAGTATAAAAGTTTGGTTACAAAACTTTTATACTGAGGTAACCAAACTTTTATACTAAGGTAAACACCAATCAACAAAAAAAAGTGATCATAAATTCATAATTAAACGCACATTTTGCATAAAATTAAGATTATAAACCCCAAATGAATGAAATTAAAGAGAAAACCTTAAAAATTGGTGCTCGAGAGAGAGATGTAAAATAGAAGTACTTACAAAAATAGAGTACAAAAAAATATGAAGAACAATTGGAAGAATGAAAGAGAGAGAGAAAAATGGCAGAATAAAAGAAAATGGAAGAAATGACGTCTTCTTCTTTTATACAAAAATGACAGAAATGGCGTCTTCATCTTTTATACAAAAATGACAGAAATGGCGTCTTCATCTTTTGGAGAAAAAATGGTAGAATAGAAGAAAATGAGAGAGAAAATGGCAAAATGTCGTCTTTATCTCCTCTCTTCACTGGTGTCTTCGTCTTCTCTCTTCACTCTTCAGTTTTTATCTTTAAATATAAAAATAGAAGAATAGAATTGCAGTGGCGTACATAAAATGGCAATAGGAGGAGATGAGAGAGAAAATGGCACCTACCAAAACTAATCCCCTAAATTAAGGAATTCTAATTATACTGATATTGTCATGTCAGTCATTACATATTAATCCCTTAATTTAAGGACCTTTAATTATGTTAAGATTGAAAATAAAAACAAAAAAGTGTAATACTTTTATAATTATTTTATAGGTGTATGATTTTTATAATTATTTTTAAAAATATACTACTATATGTAATTTATCCTAAAAACTTTGTTCAGTTCAGTCTTGATCCAAATTATAATTAGCTCATGCATGCTCCTATTCTTTCCTACCCAATTTTGAATTTTACAACTCAACTCCAAAAAAATTAAAATTAATAGAGACGTACGTAGCGGTAGGGTGTTTGTTATAAACAAGCCTTAGTACGTACGTATTGCATCTTGTGATATATATATATATATATATATATATATATACACACACACACAACCAGGATCCTATCAGGATTCCGGATTTTAGTAAAAGACGGATTTTTTTTTTTTTTTAAAAACAACTAAAATTTTTTTTAATATTTTATGGAACTGAAATTTTTCCATAATAAAGTGTTTTGGGCGTGTTTTGAATACCTATATCAAAAAATGGTGGTACAGTCTGCACAGACTGTACCACTATGTTTTGTTATACGTACCCAAATCACGCCCAAAACACTTTATTATGAAAAAATTTTAATTCCATAAAATATTAAATATTTTTTTTAGTTGTTTAAAAAAAAAACAAAAAAAACAAAAAAAAAAAAGGTCCGTATTTTGTTAAAATGCGGGAGTCCGGATAGGATCTGCTCCCTATATATATATATATATATATATATATATATATATATATATATATATATATATATATATATATAGGGTAAAAGGTCAAAAAAGTCTCTGATATTTATCCTGATGTCCCACTTGTACCTTAAACTAATTTTTTTTTTAAAAGTACCCTTAACGTTACATTTTTTAGGTCGCCAGTGTCCATGTCGTTAACAGAAAGATAAACGGGGCTAAAATCTGATGACGTGGCAGACTTAAATATAAAATATATTCTAAATAAAATAATATATATCATTTAATCAAAATAAAAAAATACTAAAATAAAAAAAGCATAACATATTTACATAATTTAATCAAAATAATAAAATTCAAATTATTTTGTTAACTAATCAAAACAACTAATTAAATAAAATAAATTGTATAACATATTTACATCATTTAATCAAAATAATAAAATTCAAAACATAACATATTTATATCAAATACTAATTAAAACTTTTTTTACATGCGCTCCATAAATTAAAAAATAAAATAAATTTTATTTTATAATGAAATTCAAATGAAAGAACCTAAAACATAATCGAATCTAGGTGGCTACTTGAGATTGAAGAATAATCACAAAAACCAAGTTCTTTATTTACTAAATTATTTTCTACAAACATTTTATATTTTTAAACATCATGAATTTACTTCAAAAACTCCCCCTTTGTTGATTTTTTTCTAGATTAATTTTCTTTGTTATATATAAAAAATTGATATTTTCATATCAAAAAATAATATTTCTACATGAATCTCTCTCACATATTTTTACATGAAATAAAAAACAATATTTTTACATAAATTTTGATATTGAACAAAATTTTGAGACGTTTTTAAACTGTGCAGAGTCGCATGATACAGTTACCTCCTCTCAGTCGTACAGTCGAAAAAAACACTCCAATTGTCAATAAATAATTTTTTTTACTGATGTATTTTGATCCTTCTCTAAAAACGTTTCAATTCCTCCACTGTATATATAATTGGGAATAATTAATTAGAAATTAGATCAAGGGGAAGGAAGGGGCATCATCATGCATGCATGTCCAAAAACAACATCGAACCTACGTAAAATAAAATATTTGCATCTCATCTGAGAGAGACAACAGTAGCTAGTGTATTATAAACGGACATGAATGCATGCATTCAGGTGTGAGTTCCATGGGCCTAGCGACTTAGCTAGCTAGCCACAAAGAAAAGGATATATGGATGATTAATTAATGTACATGATATGATATGATACGATATGATAGGACATTGACTTGGGTTTTGTAAGGCTCTGGATAAATTTTTTCAAGTGTACCCCTTTATATAAATAAAATAAAATAAATAAATAGGTTATCAATTAATTAATTTTATTGAAATTATAAGAATTTATAAAAGATAAGAAAGAACACTTTAAAATGTCATCAAAGCAAATGATCATCACACGTACCTACAAAATAAAAAAAGCAATAAAATCTGAACTACAAAACATCATTTAAAATGTCTTTTTATTGCACTTTTAGATGCAAAATCATCAATTGTACTATCATATTTAATGTTTTCTAACATATCATTTTCAATGCATAATATCGTTAATCTTTTTATTATTTTATTTTTTTATACACATAAATACATAAGTTTAATTATAAAAAAATTTGGCCCCCCTCAACTATGGGCTCTGGGCGATAACACTGTTAGCCCTTGCCCAGGGTCGGCTCTATATATATATAGGGAATGATCCATAACATGTATTTGCTATGGATGTTGTAGATCAAAAAGTGACATATAACATCTATATTTTTCAATCTGAGCCTTTTATTTTTTTAATGAAAAGTATAGATGTTATATACTATTTTTTGATCCATATCAAATGGATGCTATAGATCATTCACACACACACATACACTATATATATATATATATATATATATATATATATATATATATATATATTGTCTTCTTCATTTTATTGATTGTCGATTGATTGATGAACTTTCGGTACCCCTTTTTGTTTAATCATTCACTCACTATATATGATTGCTACTAACACTATATATCATATATATCTTGTGATATTTCATAATTAACCACTACTACATTTTTTGGGTGTATATATTCATTTGTAATTTACTAATCCTTTGTCTTCTTTCTTTTGGTCGAATATATATATATATATATATATATATATATATATATATATATATATATATATAGCTCCTAAAATATAATTAATTCCCTTTGTTTAAAAATTAATTAAAGATACATTTTTAGTTGGTATATGGATATATTATTTTAATTTCAGAAATTAAAATGATTTTTCTACAACTAATGTCATGTCTCATGTACATGGTATCAAAACGGGGCTCCACCCGAAATCTGTACATACAGGCCAGGCCAAGCAAATGATTTAGGATCAATTACATATTTTATTATATTTTTTAAAATAATTACAACAATAGTGTACCCATAAAATATTTATACAATTAATACACTTTTCATATTTATTTACAAGATTAGTGCAATTAAAATTTCTTAATTTAGAAAATTAGTATGCAATTAGGATTCCTTAATTTAGATAATTAGTATTGATTTACTTATTAAATTAAGTAATTAATAAGTAAACTCCTCTTCCTCTTTCTATTTCTCTCTCAGAAATACAAACTCAGTCTCCATTGTTACACAAACTCTTTTCGCTCTCTCTCCTACCTCATCCGTCGTCCGCTGCCGTGCCGCCGACCCTCCGGTTGGACTGAAAGAGAGGTGGTCATATGACTGAGAGAGATATCTGACCGACGAAGATGACGCGCTTCCCCTTCCGATGGCCTATCCGGACACCTCACCGGTGTCTGCTGAAGAGATTGATCGCCGACACTATTATTGTCGCCATCCGCCGCCACCTCCACCTCCTCCTCCTCCTCTGCCGCCTCCAGCTCTTCCTCTGTCGCTTCCATTATGACCGCCTCCTCCTCCTCCGCCTCCACCACCTCCACCTCCTGAATTTTTTTTTTCCATAATGCAGTTGGTAGCCAAACCTCCATACCGAAGTAACCTATTCAGTTTTATTAGGTTGCCAATTTATTTTGAATGTGATGCAGTTGGTAGCCAAACTTTCATACCAAGGTAACCTATTCAGTTTTATTAGGTTACCAATTTTATTTTGAATGCGATGCAGTTGGTAGTCAAACCTTCATGCAGTTGGTTTCCAAACCTTCAGACAAAGGTAATCAATTCAGTTTTATTAGGTTACAAAATTATTTTGAATGTGATGCAGTTGGTAGCCAAACCTTCATACAAAGGTAACCATTTTAGTTTTTGTTAGAAACCAAATCGTTAAAAAAAATTCATAACAGTAACTCAGATACTTCTGGAGATTTGTGGCGGAAGAGGAGAATGATGAAGGGGAAGAGAGGGCGATGTAACGGCGGCGCAACCAAGGACTTCTGGAGATTCGCGGCGGAGGATGATGATGAAGGGGAAAAGAGAGAAGGAGGTGATGAAAAGAATGAGCGGTGAGGGAGGTGAAGATTAGAATGAAGAAGATATTTTTTTGTTTTTTCCTCTTTTTATTTTGAATTTGAATTTATTTTTGTTGTTAGATCCCAAATATTTAAATTTGAATTATTAATTATGGCAGTTATTTCTCCTTGATTTTAGGTTTTCTTATTAATGTGAATTGTACTATTTTTGTAATATGAATCATAATTACACTCTTTTTATAATTATTTTGTGCATGCACTAATGGTGTAATTATTTTCTAATTATTGTATATTTCTGTAAAGAACCCTTTATTTTTTACGGTGTCAATATTTACTATTTATTCTATACATTCATTAATTAACTGTATAAGCTCCTTTAATTTAATCAAGAAAAGCTCCTTTAAATTTAATTATATAAGTTGTCAACACATGATAATACTTTCTTTCATTAACTAACATATAATATAAGTTCCTTTAATTTAAAAAAAATTTCTTTTTGAAGAAAAGTTCCTTTTAAGTTTAGTTATATAATTGTCAAAACAAGATAATTAATGCTTTCTTTATATTTTTATGTAATTTTTTCGAGCAAATAAGTTTTGAACCCACCCCTACCCCCACCCCCAAACTGTATATTGTAACAATTTAAATTTAGAATGTGCACAAGAGCAAAAGTAATTGTTTTTCTTCTCTCTAATGTCCAATATTAATTAAATGAAATAAGGAAGAATCTCTCTATCTCTCTTACACATAAGTGGGACATGCTAATTTGCATAATGCTTAAGCCAGAAGTTATTAAGTTTGTGGGTATATGCAAAAATGGGTGAGGTTGGATATTATTGGGGCACCCGACAATCCTAATTGTCTGTCAAAATCAGGCCGACTGTTGGCCCAAAATTGAGGCCCAGTTATTTAATTGCAGAAGGATATTTGAACGATGTTTAACGTGGGGGCCGGGCCATCAACCTTTTTACCAGGTCCAGGACAGGTGTACAAAATCTACGCAAAATATGACTTGTCAATTGTCATAATGCTCTTCTAGGTGGACTCTCACGGAAGGAAGCATCTAGAAGACTATAACTATGGTTAGTTAGTTGGTTAGTTAATTATGATCATCCACACTCTCTTACTTCACAAGATTAGATTGGGTTTAAGTTTAACTCTTCCAACTCAATTTATAAATGTTAATTTTGAAAACAATTCAAATGATTATTAATAAATAATACAAATAATTATAACTGTATCAATAATAATTAAATATATTTATATTGATTTTAAATTTAAAAAAAATTATAAATTGATCAAGACAAAAATAAAAATCATTTTGAGATTAAAGAGGTACGTAGATAGTGACTACTATTGGGACATGGAAGTAGATAGATAGATATACACTGGCAGTTACCCTTGCCCACATGCAGAATAAGAAAGCCGAATGATACTGGGGGCCTTATGGTAGGCCCAAATAGATTCGTCGAGGGCCGAAAATAAAAGGGTCCTTAACACTAATATACAATAATTAAAAAGTAATTATAAAAATAAAATATACACAAAATAATTACAAAAATAACACAACACAATATTACGTTGCTAAAATCACGTATCATTAACTCTTATACGTCAGTTACCGACTTTGCTATTTGCAACTAACCGCTCCTAAATTGAAACAACTGAAAAAAAGCATGCAACTTTCATATCGGAGAAATCCAAATCTTCTGTCGCGACACAACTCTGAGATCGGAGAAGACGAAACATTTTGCAGCGACGTAACTCTGATATCGGAAAATAGCATACAAAATCAACAATAACTTCAAGTTCAGTAACAAAAAACAATCGTACTGCAGTGATTGTTGAATACAAGATCACAACAACTTCAATACAAATTTAAATACTGAGGTATGTGAGTTTAAAATTCGTATGCATGTAGTTTCCTATGGTTACTACGAATTCCTATATTGATTACATTTCTTAAGTTTTTCACACTTAAAATGGTCACAGATTAAGAATACTGAATGTTTTGAATGGTCATTAATATGTTTTATATTACGGTTACTAAATAGATATAAATTGGTTACTGTTTATTATGTATTTAGTTGCTGAATAATGTTTATTTGATTGCTTTATAATTTTTATATGAGTTCTACTGATTTTTTTATATTAATGGTTACTCATCAAATACATTGGTTATCTTCCTGCAACTGTCGGTTACTGTGTAATGTTATCTTGGTTACTGTGTAACATTATACTGTCTAATATTGTATTGGTTATTGTCTAATGATGTCTTGATTACTTTGTAACATTAAATTGGTTACTGACTAATGCTGATTTGGTTACTGTGTAACATTATAATGGTTATTGACTATTGCTTAGTTGGTTGTTGTGTAAAATTATAATGGTTAGTACATAATATTACTGACTAATGCTGACTTGTTTATTGAAAAATGATGACTTGGTTACTAACTAATGCTGACTTGGTTACTGTTTAACATTATATTGGTTACTGACTAATGCTGATTTGGTTACTATGTAAAATTATAATGGTTACTCATTAGTGCTGATCTGGTTACTGTATTAATCTAATTATACTTATACTTATATTTTTTATATTAATGGTTACTTGTTAGCTACATTGGTTACATTCTTACAATATTTAGCCTTTAGTTGATAACAGTCAAGTTATACTGGTTGGTTTTTACTATAAAAATGCAATGGAGAATGTGTTTATCTTGTGGCTACTAAATAAATGTGTTGGTTACGGTTTAAATTGGATTTGGTTACTGTATAATGTTGTTATGATTACTATATAATATTACGGTGTTTTATATTAGTTTGTTTTATTATGATGGTTACTTATTGGCTACATTTGTTATCTTCAAACAACTGTTATAGTTTAATTGGTAATAAATATCAATATACTGATTATTTCCATTGTAAGATGAATGTACAAATGTATTTTATGTAGTGGTTACTAACATTATGTAGTTTGGTTACTTGCTAACATTGATTTGGTGACTTTACGATACTTATTTTGTTGTCAGACAATGGAATTGATTCCTGTTGTACTTTATTTCAACGGTGCATGGACTGATAGTAACCAATACACCAAATTTGAAGTTACCAGCATACTAATTTCATCAACTTATTCGTTCAAAGAAATGCAAAACATGATATGCATTGCATTACGACTAGACACAAATACAACAACATTGTCAATCAAATTTCAGATTAGAAGCGACGTTCCACCGATCAAGTTTGGAATATCGAATTTTCTTGTTTTCGGAACCTAATTTCATTGGAAGCGGGTCAACGATCAAAAGTCACCAGCTTTGCTGGTGAATTGCAGGGTTTTTTGGTCAAATTCCATCATTTAGGCCTTCAAAATTGCATGTAAAAATATGATTTATATTCTGGTTACTAAGATTATGTAATTTGGTTACTGTCTAATATTAATTTGGTTACTTTACAATGTTATTCAGTTGTTAGACAATGGAGACTGACAGTAACCAATACAATAAATTTAATTGTTTACATGAATATTTAATTGTTTACTATTAGTAACCATTAACCACATGGTTGATAATATTTTTGATGGTGTACAATAACCAAAATTGATGTTGATTAATATTTTAATTTTTGATTCTATCATGAGTTGTCAATATAAAGTAAACATATGCATTGAACAATTGGTAACTGTTCTGAAATATTTTTATGTAAATTTGGTTACCCATCTAAAATAAAATTGTTACCTCTATATTCATATTTAGTTACCAACTGGCATGAACCATTTCGAAATAACTTTTATAACTACGTAATTTAAAAGTATCCATCAGCTAGATAAATGTGAAACCTCACATGTACATTAAGCACTTGATAGTTGTTCTAATATAAATTTTTAATTATTTGGTTACTAACAAAAACTAAAATGGTTACCCTTATATGCAGGTTTGGATACCAACTGCACATCTCAAGCTATTTTTATTTTAATATGAGATCTATAAATGATTGTCATATATATAAATGAGAACTTTTAATTGGAGTTTCTTATTCCATCACGATGACAGGGTATAAATAAAATATATAGATTTAACATTTTATAACAGTCCTGATACAAACTAATAATTATCTGGTTACTAACAAAAATGGACCAAAACATAATATAACAATTACACAGTAGCCAAAACAGACTATAACAAATAACCAACATCCCACATTGACTGCACAATAATAGTTATCATATCATAATATAACATTAACCATATCATAATAAAGCATTCACCAAAAAGCTATATTATATAATCTAATGGTAACCAAAATATAAACAACATGTAGTACAGACCATTTTATGTAGTAAACAAACAGTTATATATAATATTAACCAAAACATAATTTAATTTAAAGGTCACCAAAACAAAAACATGTATACCAAAAAATATACTAAAGATGTAACCAAATAGTTATATGATGGCAACCAAACCATGTTTTAATAGTAACCAACACATAAACAACATGTAGACCAAACTCAATTTAGTCAACCAATGTATATTAAGCAAATACATTGTAACCAAAATAACATATAAAAGTAACCAAAAATTCTATTGAAAAAAAAAGAATGGTATCCAAATCATAAGCTAACAGTAACAAAAAATATACTCATAAAGTAATCAAACAGTTATATGTTAGTAACCAAAACATATATTAATGATAACCAATACATAAACAACATATAGACCAAATACAGTTTAGTCAACCCATATATATACTAAGCAAATACATGGTAACTGTGACGCCCCCAAAATAGGTATACCTTGCCCATCTTGGGTCGCCAGAAAATACATTACTTACAACTCCATTTATACAACTGTCGTGCAAAATACGACGACTCATATACTGTGAGTTTCAATACAAATATTGTTACGTATATAATACAGCAATATTCATATTTAACTTATTACAATGCTATATAAAGTACAGCAACAATTATATCAAGTCCCCGAAGGAACACGGAAAGATTTATGTTCTCCTCATTCTAATGGAGTGCACCTTTGACGCTTCCAAATTCTGATTCGCTTCACCCTATTGTTGTTCACCAAAATTAAATATCAAATGATGTATAAAACATGTCATACACATTTTAAGTTCTCAGTACAATTATTATGTCACACCGTTTCATAATTTGATTAGGCTTGTGACTAATTCGTATCACCACTTTATACCCATGTTCTCTCTGCTAGTCCCAGCTACACTTTTATTACCTGAAAAGGGTGGTGAAGTAAAAGGGTGAGCACAAATAGCCCAGTAAAGAATATCATAACTTAAGATAATTAAATTATCAATAGTCTTCATCAATAATAAATTTGATATTTAGAACATATGGTAGAAGATAAAAGTTTCCAACCATAATAGCAGCGGAATCAACAATCCATTAGAAGAGTCAAGTAGAACATAATGTCTACTATCTCCTCTAGATTAAAAGTCCATCGTTAATATTTCGTTCATGTAATAATCATCAATAGTTCTTGGTTATACCTAAGACAAAGAGAACTCTCATCACCTGTCTTCACCTGAACCACCACAAATTATAATTAAATCACAATTCATATTTATAATCAAGTAAATCAACAGTACAACTTTGTACTACATGCCAAAGATATACAACTGTAAAACTAATAACCAACAGTCTATCTTTGCACTACAGGCCAAAGATATACAACTGTAAAACCAATAATCAACAGTCCATATTTGCACTACAGGCCAAAGATATACAACTGTAAAACCAATAATGCTGAGACTCAGCTTAATAGTATCACGACCATGAATTATCCATGCACTACGGGCCAATGATATTCGTATTTTTAATTACGGTCATGATTATACCGAATGATCCTTGGTCATAATCATGTCAAGTTCATCTATGCACTACGGGCCAAAGATGACTTTTACCACATCATTTGTAATATTACGGTCATGATTATACCGAATAATCCCTGGTCATAATCATACCAAGTCCATATATGCACTACTGGCCATAGATGACTTTCAACACAATATAAGCATGAGAATGATGACAATGATATATATAATGAATAAACATAGATCATCATAATAATAAGATAACATAGATCTTAGTGATTTTTAACTTAATTATCCAGAGTCCAAATTGATAACATAATAATAGATGAAGCACAAATTATTAAGGATATTCAAATCCTTTCAGGAATTTTCACCATTTAATGATAAATTGAATAAACGAATAATAATATCTTACCATAATATGGAGTATGAAAGAAAATGATATTCCTTTTACCATAAAAATGATACTCTCTTACCACAATAATGATATCTCTTACCTTAGCATGTGACTTGATTCTGCTTCCTGTAAAATTGATCAACTTAAAAAATGCTTGCATTCCTTATCTACACTTGGAGTAACATTACACTCAATACAAATACTCACAATAATATGCTCACAATATTGAAGTAAAAGAATTCTATATTTTTAGTGTAGTGTTGGTGTGTGTTTAGTTACTCCACCGAGTAACCTATTTATACTAAAAATTTAGTAAACAACTGGCACACCTGCTTTGACAAAATAACCAAATAGGGTATATAATACTGGTAGTGAAATTTATGGTCCCACAGAAAAAATTAAATCAACATGTACACGTTTTAACAAAATTTATTCAATAATAGAGTTGCGGTCCATACTACTTTAGAAAAAGTAAAGTGTCGGCAAGTCCTGCCAAACTTACTTTTGTAAAAAAAAAATAATTGAACAAACATCTGTATATCATACTTATCTTTAATCAACCACCTTTCAATCTTTAAACCATTATTCACAATTATTAACATACTCTCAATACTGTCAACTGGTTTAATTATATCATATCAAATAATATGAGTCACTCTGTAATAATTACTGTGGCAATTATTGAAATAAATACCGAGTGACTTCTTACGTAAGAATCAAATCAATACCTTACTTATAAACAATTTAAATTCTATTAAACGTAAGGATCAACATCAAATCATAATTATCTCGAATAACATATATATCAACTAATAATTCATTATTCATTTAAGTTGTCTTTATTTATCGTATAATATCATTATATTTAATAATGCTCATATTTTACAACTTAGAATAGCATCCTTTATCGTCTAAAACATTACACGTTGCATACGTGCATGCCTGACGTCCTCCGATTGCCTCCGAAAATACAATAGTCCCAAAGATAACTATTTTGACCCCTTCTAACGACATCAAATTGAAACACTTAAAGAACAAAAGTTGTAGGTCTATTCGTCCTCATTCTGGATCATCTTGAATCATCTAAATCGGAGTTCGTATGAAAAAGTTATGCCCAATCTACTAAAAGACGTCCGGACAAATTTTGGCTTAACACTTGACCAGCGCCTAGGCGCCCAAATTTGGCCTTGGGAAAGCGCCTAGGCGCCCAAGAGCAGATTCTAAGCGCCTAGGCGCCCGACCCTTGACACTTAACTCCGATTTCTTGATTTTTGCAACTTTTGACACACATACTTCAAATCTTCATAACTTCTTCATCTGTTATCGGAATTAGTCCGTTTTCGAGGCTATGGAAAGCTTTCGACATGCTCTACAAAACCCCCATGATTTCATAATTTTTCAGATTCATTAATTATTCCAAAATTTTGCTCCAAAGTCCCCCAAGACAAAGTTTTTCATCATTTAACATGTTTTACGAAAACTTTCACCACTACTTTGATTTAAATCATTTTTAGTCCGTTCAAATTGAAATATTTCCGTAACTTCTTAATCTATAGATCATCCTCCTCGGATATTACACATAAATCAACTATCAACACTTTTACAAGTTTGATTTAAGTCCTCAAAATAATTTTTGTTCATCCTCAAACACATGCCTAACTTTTTGATTATAAATTCTATTATGACATGAATTAAACATAAAATCTTTATCATATACTTCCTTATTACTTTGGATCCATCTGATCCCCTATAACCCAACTTTCAACAAATCAAACTCTTAGGAAAATTAAAAAGATGAAAAGTTTTGGTTTTACAAAATCAAGTAATAAAGTATTTTTTTCTGAAAATTTCCAGATTTTGTTCTTCATTTGATTTCTTGATTTCTCTCATTTGATCCTTGTTTATACAAGTTTAAATCATCTCAATCAAGTATGAACAAAATCTCTTCATATAAAATTCATGAAATCTTAAATAGAAAAATAAATCAATGGTTTACACATACCTTTCTTGATTTCTTGATTCCTTAATTTCTTCTCCTTCTTCTTCTTCTCACTTTCTCTCTCTCTCTCTCTTTTCCTTTCTAAACTTTGGCTACGGAAGGAAGCATGAGATAAAGAGAAGCAAAATGCTGCATAATTGACTTAAACAAAATGAATGGCCAACATCCTTCCCCACAAAAAAATTGGACCAATCGAAGAAAGGCTTGGTGCATAATTTAGGGAAAGGTTTGGAAATTAAATCTCACCACTCATCAGCCTTAGTCGCCTCCGTGTCCACATTTTATAAGTTTAATATCTCCTCTTTTATTTATCCGATTAATTGCTCATTTGACCATTCATCAATTTAACATTTTATAACAATCATAAATTAAATTAGACTTTTATTTCATAAAATTCGGGGTCTTACAGTAACCAGAACAACAAAAAACAGTAACCAAAATCCCAACTCAAGGAAACAAAAATGGAATCCAAATCAAAAACTAACAGTAACAAAAAACATACTAAAGAAGTAACCAAATATTTATATAATAGTAACCAAAACATGTTTTAATGGTAATCAATACATAAACAACATATACACCAAAACTAGTTTAGTCAACCATGTATACTAAGCAAATACATGGTAACCATAACAACATAAAAAAGTAACCAAAATACCAAATCAAGGTAACAAAAATGGTATCCGAATCACAAACTAACAGTAACCAAAATATAATGCAGAAGTAACCAAACAATTATATGATAGTAATAATAACAAAATTTAAATTAACACACCTTTAAAATTTTTGGGTTGAAAATATCTTCTGGCTATGAACTTGAGCTTCTATCTTAACTACAGGGACATCAAAATCATAATCCAACAACACAAATTCAAACAAATTTCTTCAAGTCCTTAACAGAATCACCATCCGTGATTCTTTTCCTCTTTTCATCCTTCTTCCTTGTATCAACCATTCTATACAAAACATAAAAATTGTTAGTTTTTGATTATATGATGTTTTGATTGATGACTAATTTAAATATATTAGAAGTGTGCATGGTTCATGGTGTGTTGTTATATTAATAAATATGCATGAATTATGGCTTATAAATGTTTTATAATATTATAATATGCATGAGTTATGGTTATTTATATAACAATCTATATTTGCATGTATATTGATTACTGATATCTTTAGTTGGTAAGTTGGAATGGTTTAAAATCCTTTCAAATTTAAATTGGAGGTTATTAAGGAATATTTGAATTGAAATTTATTAAGGATGATTTGAATTGGAGTTTATTAAGGAAGGTTGGTATTTTAAGGAATCTGTTTTGGTTTAAAATGTCCATCTATTAAGAAAACAGGTATTAACAAATCCTATCAATTTCCTTTAATCAAGTTTGATATAGATTTATATTTATGACTCTTGATATTGTGGGATTCTTTATAGCTGTCAAGGAATATATATATATATATATATATATATATATATATGTATATATATATATATATATATATATTGGATAAATCAGTTTATTGGAATCATATATTTTCAACCGGACTAATCATTTGTGCTATTAAATATATTATTCCCGTTATATATATAGATCTTGGATAAATCAGTTTGTTAGAATTATGTGATCCAACTGGACTAATCTTGTATGACAACTTATTTTATTTGGACTCTTATTATATCCTTGATTTACCAAATTTGTTGGTCTCTTCAAATGCTAAAATCATGGGGTATATCAATTGTGATATGTGTTTCCTATTCTAGCTTCTATTTATATTCGTTGGTCAATATTATAGCTTTAATTATGGGATTTAAATTATCTGATTTCTTGCTAACAAATATGGTCGTTGGCCTTCATGTTATATATAGCTTCATCATGCTCGATTATGAAGGGAGCCCAACGATTGGAAAGCAGCAATTCATTATTCTTAATTCTTAATTCTTATAGCTTTCTAATAGTCTTTCTAGCAATCAATTTCCTGTTATTCTTAAGCTAGAAAGTTTATATTCCATTGGAATCACCATCATTGTAATCTGAAAAATAAAACTGTTAGTTTTGATGGTCTAGAGTTGTCTAGAGTTTAGTGGGTCTGTTCAAAGGAAGCTTCAAAGGTCTCAGAGGTGAGAACAGGTGCAAAGGTGTACAAGTTGCAGAGGTGCAAAGGGGGCATTGGTGTCCAACATTAGATTTGAGGCTTCTTTGTAACAGGGAGTTCTTTTTATTGTATTTAATTGAATATTAAGTTTAATAAAAAGAGTCTCCAATCTTAGTTGGGATTGGACGTGGATTAGGCCACTAGATTAGAGGATAGGGGCTGAACCACGTAAAAATCTTGGTGTGATTTTTACTTCTGTTTATCTCTTTAACTGTAATTCATGTTCTGAATTTTTTGTTATTCACGCCACTATCCAGACACTAAAGTAGACAGGTCTAGCTGTCTGATAATAATAAACGAAGAACAGACACTAAAGCAGACAGGTGTAGCTGTCTGATTTAAACCTGTTACAGAAAATTTTAAAAAAATTTCACCGTTGATCACTTTTAGCTTAAACACCTATTCACCCCCCCTCTAGGTGTGCACATACATAGAATTATAAAAACAACACAAACCCAAACAATCAATACTCCATTCTGTTAGAAAACTACTTAAATATATAATACATTAAACTATTTAGAAATTACTTATCTGAAACAATAATAAACACCAGAATCGAACAATGCAGAATAAGAAACCAACTGAACCACTTTGCAACAACGATAACGAGTAACAACGATAATGTAGAATAAATCACCAGAAACGATTAATAGAGATAAAGAACACACGAATAGAAAAGAGAAATAAGGGTTTCAGTATGCCGAACAAGGGTTTGTAACTGAAGAGTTCCAATCAAATGATAGATGGCGGTTATCACGCGTTTCAAAAAAAACCAACTCGATTTTAAGATGGATACTAATTTGTCATGTCAGCCCATTAATATTAATCCCTTAAATTAAGGACTCCTAATTGTATTGGTATTGTAAATAAATATGATGAAGTGTCATATTTTTGTAATTATTTTATAGATGTATGATTATTGTAATTATTTTTAAAAATGTACTATAATATGTAATTATTCCAAAATAAAATGCAATGGCATGGACCCCAGGCCCAATAGCTCTTTGGAATTAATCATCAAACACATATTTAATTGTAAGGGATTATAATCTCAAAATTACTAATCTTAATATTAAATAGTTGTAGTCACATATATTTATTTAGCATAGAATTATTTATGGGATAATTTAAAATAATATCATGTTATGCGAAACAACTAGGGTCAAATCCCGAGTCCGGAACAAATTTTGATTCAAATTTCAAGTCCGAATCAAATCACCCCAAACAAATACTTAAACCACTAACCCAATAATATCTTCTTGAGTCATCTTAGTCCACCATAGGCTCATCCAAAATGTCATGATTAAAGATGCTATTGTTAGTAACTTAATTTCTTATGTACAAACAAATTATTTCCATATCTTTCGATATAGCATTGGGGTATTACATTATGTTTGTTTTGTCAAAAATTATTTAAAGGATTGGATAAGAACTTATTTTTTGGACTATTATACTTTATCTGTAATAACAAAAATATCATATTCTGTATATAAATATAGTAGGATAAAATGGACAATTGGTCATTTTCAAAAAAGGTAAAAGTTAATTTTATTCACAAATTTTTATCAAAGTGGTAAGAATTATAAGAGCAAGTTGGACATATTATTAAATAGTATCCCATTCCAATTCCAATTTATTTTTTATCCTTGAACTAATAGTTTTAAGTCTAGATTTAAAAATAAATAAATTATTTAAAATTAATAGTTTAATAATAAATGTAATTTTTGCAAAAGAACATGACCCAATATTATACAGTAGGGTTATGTTTATTTGCAATGATTATAATCCTATAAACTATAATTCTAAAATTATTAATCATATGATTAAATAGTTCTGGTCACATGTTTATTTTTTATATAATTATTTATGAGATAACTTAAAATAATCTTATGTTATGTTTATTTTTTCCATGATTAATTAAAAGATTGAATAAAAAAAATACCGTTCAGATGATTATACCATTACCAATAATAATATATTTTTAACTAAAATTTAAACTTGTTTATACATAAAAAAAATAATGAACAATTAACTATAAACTTTTAAATACTGTTAAAATAAGTTGGCATGCTCTTTTTGTATGGAATATTTGAGAATCAAATTATCATAAATTAATAAATAAATACAATGATATGTGAAATATTAAAATTTCATTAGAAATAATAAACAACAAGAAACAGTATGTTGTCATCATCATCAACTTATTGTCAGTAAACACATAACACATGAACATCTATCAGAGACTTGCCTTCAATCACCACCGGTCGTTATAAATTATCATCCTCACATTTTTATTTTTTCTTTTTCTATTTTTTTGATTGAACGAATCTATGGAATTAATGATTTAAGTTAATATATTATTTAGGAGTGCATTTTAATTTAATTGATGGTGAGAATGACACTACAAAATTTTAATTTCAAATAGTAATAATTATAATATCTAGTTGGACATGATATATTAAATAGTCCTATTTTTTAAATCAT
Organism: Panax notoginseng; assembly: GCA_016801055.1. Taxonomy (NCBI): domain Eukaryota; kingdom Viridiplantae; phylum Streptophyta; class Magnoliopsida; order Apiales; family Araliaceae; genus Panax; species Panax notoginseng. Next base: position 27,824,121 of record CM029013.1, on the reverse strand, counting down.
TTTATTATCCGAGATTAATAATCTCAATTTTATTTTTAAAAGTAAATAAAACATTTAAAATTAATAATTTTATTTCATATATAATATTTATAAACAAAAATAGGTGTATTTCTAGCGATACACCTAAAGCCTAAAGCGAAGACAATGACAAGTGAAAATAATTATTATGATTTGGACATTGTTGTAAAGGGTGGGAGAGAGAATGATAATCAAATCAAGTGTCTCACTGAATTTAAACTTTTGCAAACTAGATCCTCACCGTCCATCACTAACTTAATTTTATTGTTGGGGATAAAAATTGAGGGAGGGATATTGTAAATAGTTGGTACATTTCAACTATCTGAGTCTGATTTTGATGAAATCCAGTTATATAATAGTAGGAGGCATATTGAATAGTATTACATTTCTAGATTTTGCAGTGGGAGGGGAGGGAGCATCCAATCCATATTTAGTATTTTATTATTTATATTAATAATTTTTGTATCATATTATTATTTAATTAATTTAATTGTAACGGTCACAATTTTATTTTTTAAAAGTTTTGTTTAAAAGTCAAAATATCTTAAAATAGTTAATGTGGTTTTGAACCAAAACCATATAGTTCCAACCCACACAACTCATATTAAAAATAGTTAATATGGTTTTAGTTCTTAAATGGAACCATAACCATATTTTAAAAATAAAAATCAACCCATTACCATATTTTATCAGGCCTAATAGCGACAGAAAAATCCGTCACTATAGCCGGTTCGCTATATATATATATATATATATATATATATATATATATATATATATATATATATATATATCACTGATCAATTATTGCATGCATTAATATCTCATCTCATCACCCAATTCGGTAGCATTTTTTTTCCCTTTTTCTTTTTAAGCTATATAGTTTTTCAATGTTTCATAAAATTCAACTACCATATTATGTGACGCCCCCAAAATAGGTATACATCACCTATTTTGAGTCGTCAAATACATGGTACAGAAATAAATACAACTTCAGTAATACAATTGTCGTGCAGAATACTACAACACATATACTGTGAGTTTGAATACAAATATTGTCTACTAGAGAGTATACAAACTCAAAAGGAGTCCTCATTACAATTATCACACTATTTCACAGAATAGTGAGAACTACTAATGCAACCACCTGTACCGTCAATCTATTCCCCGACTAGTCCCAACTATATTCTCATTTCCTGAAGAGAACAGTGAAAGAAAGGGTGAGCTCAACTAGTCCAGTAAGAAATATTATGACTAAGATAATGTACAACAAATTATCTTTAGTCTTCAACAAGAAAAAATCTGATAAAATATAATAGACAACAAGTTTTAAATCAACAACTGCAGCGAAAAAAATAATAATCCATTAGAAGAGTCAAGTAGGGCATAAAACCTACTATCTTCTATGATTTAAAAGATTTATCATCAATTTTATTGCTGAGATTCAGCTTAATAAATAATCCACATCATCGAATCATCCCTGCACTACGGGCCAAATGTAATCGTGTTTTCATCAACGGTCATGATCATGTCATAAAATAATTCATCTTTGCACCCTTGGCCGAAGAGAATCCATGGCCATAATCATACCAAAAATTGTCCATCAATGCACTACGGGCCAATGAGGACTTTTACCACATCATTTGTAACATTACGGTCATTGTGAAACCCCAGATTTTATGAATAAAGATTTAATTTTTTTCGAAATATTTTTTTAAAATATTATAGTGTGAATTTGAGATAATGTTATAGTTGTGGGTAATATTTATAAATTTTACAAAGTATGCAAGTTGTTGTATTATATTCGATTGGTCGGAGAATATTATTTTTGTCGGGGAATATTCGTACGACGGCACAATTATTGGTGGACCCCACAACGAAATTATTGTCGGATTGAGAAAACGACAAAAATATTTTATTAAAAATAACGGCGGAAGTTTTACCGTTGATACTGTTGAACTACTCGGTAGTAAAAGTACAGTAATACGTGTGGTTGCATTGTAGCACACGGTATTGATTATTAATGCTTATGTGAGAAGTCACTCAGTTTGATTCAATTATTGTCAGTTAATAATATGAATTATTTAGCGATAATGAAGTTTTATTTTATTCGTATTATTAACGTAATAAAACAGAAACATCTTTTTATATAAAACAGAATACTTTATTAAAGTTATTCTATAAATAGAATATATTATATTTTATTTAAAAGATTTTTCTTTAAATATGGACTGTCAGATTAAAGTAATCAATCTGGACCGTTCATGGATTAGTTACTATGCATTCCATTTTCCTATAAATAGAAGCTCATTCCTTCATTATTTTCTTACGAATTTAATAAAACTCTAGAGAGAGAAACTATAGAGAGAGTTCTTCTTCTATAATCTTGAGCGTATTTCTTTAGAGTTTAAGAAAGCTTTGAGCGTAGTACAATTTTCTTCGAGTATATTCTCGCCCTACCAGTCGGAATACTCTTCTTTCAAAGGTAAGGGATATTATTTGTTGTACCTGTAAGGTGTGACGCCCCCAGAATAGGTATACAACACCCATTCTGAGTCGCCAAATACATGGTACAGAAAGCAAACTACAACTTCAATAATACAATTGTCGTGCAAAATACGACAACACATACTGTGAGTTTAAATACAAATATTGTCTTCTAGACAATATCCACACTCAAATAAATCCTCGTTACAATTATTCAAACACTATTTTACAGAAATAGTGAGGACTGCTAATACATCTTTCTAGAACCATCACTCCATACCCCGACTAGATCCTGCTATGTTCTCACCTCCTGAGAAGAAAAATGGAACAAAAAGGAAAAGGGTGAGCTCAACTAGCCCAGTAAAGAATATTATGACTAAGATAATATACAACAAATTATCGTTAGTCTTCAACAGGGAAAAATCTGATAAAATATAATCGACAACAAGTTTTAGATCAACAACTGCAGCGGAAACAGCAAACCATTAGAAGAGTCAAGTAGAGAAAGAATTCTACTATCTTCTAAGATTTAAAAGTCCATCATCAATATTTTATCCCTGTAACATCAATTAATAATCATCTTTAACCAAATATTCATCTTTGCACTACAGGCCAAAGATATTCATTTGTATCATCAGTCGGTCATGTTCATCTCAACACCTGTTCATCTTTGCACTACAGGCCAAAGATATTCATCAAGTAATTATACATCTTTGCACTACAGGCCAAAGATATTCAGTAATATCATCATTTAGGACTGAGGATGATGAAAAATATCTTAAAGAGAACGAATCCAATGAGACAGAAGGACAAATAGTAGGGATTCGTATAACAGTTTATCCAAGATCAATAATACTTCATAATAATCAATTGTGAAGTAGAATTCAAAAATAAAGATCAAAACATGGATACAATCAAAGATAGTAACCATAATAGACATCTTGGACAAAAAGGGAAAATTTTATTTTTCGGTGAATAGTGCCGTATTCGTGAATAGTGCCGTATACGTGAATAGTGCCGTATACGTGAATAGTAACCCCCGACACAAAAAGTTCCAAATTTGATAAAAACTCATATCAATATTTCAGCATAATGATATTGAAGAAAATAATATCATTTAAGAAGAAAATAATATCCCTTACCTCAAAATATCAGTACTTCTGGTCGGAATACCGGTATAAGGCTGAAAGAAACTTGCTCTGATGAATAGAAACTCTCAAAGTATCTAAATACTCACAAAATACACTCAATAATCTAGAGAGAGAAAGAGAGAAAACTTGTTTCTGGTGTGATTTTCAATTCTAACTTAGCTCTCTATTTATAGGAAAATTTTGGTAGGTTTGACCTGCAACCTGATGGCTTTACCTGCTACTATTCCCACCCACCACATTTGAAATATAATTCAGCACATTTCTTCACCAACCACAAGTGAGGCCCACCAATTCTAGAATTTTCCACCAAAATGATAAACTCCGAAAATTCAACAATTTCTGAACCAGTCATCTTGTAAAATTCGTAATAAATCATACGTTCATTTTTAACGGTTCAAAATTTGTGGACATATACTCAACTTATATATGTATAACATATCCAAAAATTACCACGATCCAACGGTCGGATTAAAAATTATAACCCCCGTAAAATATCTCAAAAACCCTGATTTTTAATACCTCCATTCCGACAAAAATATGGATAAAAACCTCAACATTAACTCCTTCATTTTTAACCAACAAAATATATCCCTCATTTATATCCACATAAAATAAATATTTCCTTATCATATGAATCAATAATTAATTATTCACAAATAATATTACAGAATCACATTTATGACAACCAGGCCGTTCCCAGGAAAGAGGGGGCTTTCCAATAAGGATTTCTCCTTACTGGCGCGCAATTAGATGACCAAACCTCTCCTTAGACAGAACTTTCTAGACATTGTCAATAATGTTATCTAATAATATTATTCAAATAATATGAATTATTGATCTGATAATGGAAAATACTGTGCAGTAACAATTATTAAAACAACAATAATATGAAATATCAATGCAGCAATTATTGAACCAATAAAATAAAATATTGAACAGTAATCACTGTAACAATTATTGAGTAGTGCCTTCTTACGTACGAATCAATAATTCAACTATACTGTGCAATCCGTGTGCTACTGTGCAACCACGCGTTATTACTGTATTTTTAACCACCGGGTATTTCAACAGTGTTAACGGTAACAACTACGCCGTTATTAATAAACAACTTATACTTGTCATTTTCTTCATCCAATCGCTTTCCGTTATGGGGCCCACACAAGGCTGCGCCGTCGTACGAATATTCCCCGACAGCAAGAATATTCCACGACCAAACGAATATTCCCCGACAAAATGAATATTTTATAACCACTTGCTTATTTTGTAAAATTTGCACATTTCACCCATAACCAAAGTATTATATCAAATTAACCCCTTATTATTCACAATAATATTTAGAGAAAATTTGATTTTATTCATTAATAAGTTGGGGTCTTACAACCTCCCCTCCTTATGAAATTTCGTCCTCGAAATTGACGTACGTACCTGATGTTTCAAAAAGGTGAGGATACCTCGCTTTCATTTCTGATTCCAACTCCCAGGTCATTTCTTCAATAGCATGGTTTCTCCACAAAACCTTAACTTGTGGTATAACCTTCGTGCGTAGGACATGCTCTTTCCTATCCAAGATCTTAACAGGTACCTCCTCGTACGTTAAATCTTCAGCTATCTCGTCTGGTTCTAACTCAATAATGTGGTTCGGGTCTTTAACATATTTACGAAGCATAGATATGTGAAAAACATTATGAACACGAGACATGCTTGGAGGTAATGCGAGTCTATATGCCACATTTCCTATTCGCTCAAGAATCTCAAATGGACCAACAAATCTTGGATTGAGCTTTCCTCTCTTCCCAAATCTTGTAACTCCCTTCCATGGTGCAACACGTAACAATACATGATCCCCAATATTAAATTCCACGTCCTTCCGATGAAGATCCGCATAACTCTTTTGTCGATCCTGTGCCGTTTGTATACGTTGTCGAATCGTTTGGATCTTCTCTGTAGTAATGCGTACCAATTCTGGTCCCAACAATGTTGCTTCACCCACCTCGTCCCAGCATACTGGAGAACGACATTTTCTTCCATACAACGCCTCAAATGGAGCCATACCTATGCTCGCCTGATAACTGTTGTTGTAGGAGAATTCCACCAATGGTAGGTACTTATCCCAACTCCCTTTGAGATCTAAGACACAAAGTCTTAATAGATCTTCAAGAGTTTGAATAGTCCTCTCTGATTGTCCGTCCGTTTGAGGATGGTATGCTGAACTGAATCGTAAATCCGTGCCCATAGCTTTCTGCAAGCTAACCCAAAATCGTGAAGTGAATCTTGGGTCACGATCCGAAACTATGGATACTGGCATGCCATGCAATCTCACAATCTCGTTCACGTACATACTAGCAAGACGTTCAAGGGAATAAGTCTCACGTATCGGCAAGAAATGAGCGGACTTGGTTAATCTATCAACAATAACCCAAATCGCATCTATGCCTTGAGAAACCTTGGGAAGACCTGTAACAAAATCCATAGTAATGTGTTCCCACTTCCATTTCGGAATCTCAAGTGGTTGCAATGGACCCTTTGGTACTTGATGCTCCGCTTTTACACGTTGACAAGTTAAACATCTCGAGATAAACTCCGCGATCTCTCTTTTCATATTGCTCCACCAAAATGTATGTCGAAGATCGTGATACATTTTGGTACTCCCAGGATGGATTGCAAACGGTGTGTTGTGTGCCTCCATCATTATTCTATGCTTCAAGTCAAAATCGTTAGGAACACAAAGTCTGGAGTTGACTCGAAGTATTCCTTCTTCATCGATTCTTGCTTCTGGAATAGCACCTTCTTGCACTTTCTTCTTCATACGCATCAGCTCTATATCCGTAGCTTGAGCAGCTTTAACTTTATCGATTAAAGTCGGTTCTACTCGTATATTTGATATCATCATGTGGGTACTTGGAGCCTTCATCTCTATCTCCATCCTTTGCAAGTCATACAAAATGGGCCTTTGTGTTAAAAACATTGCACTCGTACCCGCATATGATCTTCTACTCAATGCGTCAGCTACTACGTTTGCTTTTCCAGGATGGTATTGGATGGTATGATCGTAATCTTTCAACAGCTCAAGCCAACGTCGTTGCCGCATGTTGAGTTCCTTTTGGGTGAAGAAATATTTGAGGCTTTTATGATCTGTATAGATCTCCACTTTCTCCCCATACAGGTAGTGTCTCCAGATCTTCAACGCAAAAACGACTGCTGCCAACTCCAAATCATGAGTAGGATAATTCCTCTCATATTCTTTGAGTTGTCGTGAGGCATAGGCTATGACTTTCCCATGTTGCATGAGAACACATCCTAACCCTTTGCCTGAAGCATCGCTGTAGATAACAAATCCATCCGAACCAGATGGTATTGTCAGAACAGGTGCCGAAATGAGTCTCCTCTTGAGTTCTTGGAAACTCTTCTCGCATTTCTCACTCCATACGAATTTTGTATCTTTCCGAGTCAGCTGAGTTAACGGAGTAGCGATTCGAGAAAATCCTTCCACAAATCTCCGATAATAACCAGCTAAGCCCAGAAAGCTACGTACTTCGGTTACCGACTTCGGTTGCTCCCAACTTTGTATGGCTTCAATCTTCGCCGGGTCGACAGATACTCCATGTTTTGACACCACGTGCCCAAGGAATGCTACTTCCTCAAGCCAAACTCGCATTTCTTCAGTTTGGCATATAGCTTGTTTTCACGAAGCCTTTGCAGTACCAGCTTCAAATGGCGCTCATGATCTTCACGGCTTTTGGAATAGATGAGGATGTCATCAATAAAGACAACAACGAACTGATCCAAATATTCTTTGAATACACGGTTCATCATATCCATGAAGGCAGCAGGAGCATTAGTCAATCCAAAAGACATTACTAAGAATTCATAATGCCCGTACCGAGTTCTGAAGGCAGTCTTTGGAATATCCTCAGTTTTAATCTTCAGCTGATGATATCCAGAACGAAGATCGATCTTTGAAAAGAATTGTGCTCCTTGCAACTGGTCAAACAGGTCATCAATGCGAGGTAGCGGATACCTATTCTTGATGGTGACATGGTTCAATTCTCGATAGTCAATACAAAGTCGCATACTCCCGTCTTTCTTCTTTACGAATAAAACAGGAGCACCCCAAGGAGACGTACTAGGACGAATAAAACCGATGTCCAACAACTCCTGTAGTTGGACTTTTAACTCCTGAAGTTCAATAGGAGCCATTCGATATGGGGTTTTAGAAATGGGCTTTGTACCGGGTTCAAGGTCAATAAAGAATTCAATTTCTCGTTCCGGGGGTAGACCGGGAAGTTCTTCAGGAAATACATCGGAAAATTCTCTAACAATAGAAATATTATTCAAATCTGACTTGTCTTTGTTCAAATCCATAACATGGGCTAAGAAAGCTTGACATCCGTTTTTCAATAAACGAATAGCTTTGTGGCTTGATATGACAGTGACTGATTTTAGTGGTTTAGTAGTTTGAATTCGTATGACAGGTTGGTTAGGAATATGAAAACTAACAACCTTACGAAAACAATCAATTTTAGCATGATGAGTGGTTAACCAATCAATTCCTAAAATCACATCAAAAGCAAGTATCTTTAAAGAGATAAGATCAACAGGTAATGTGATAGTGCCAACTTGGATCATGCAAGATTTATAAACTGTAGATGTAACGAAGGTTTCACCCAACGGAGTTTCAACAGATAAGTTAAAGTCCAATTTCTCCGGAGTCAAGTTTAAACGTTGAGCACAAGCAGGAGAGATAAAAGAATGGGTAGAACCGGTATCTAGTAAAGTATAAACTTCGCAAGAATTCAAGATTAGCTTACCCGTGATCACCTCGTTCGGGTTTCTCACGTTTTGGCCAGTTACGACAAACGCTCTTCCAGGAACCGCTGATTTCGCCTTATCCGGGACAGCCCTTGGAATCACCACTCCCGCTGAACTTGGTTTCGCTATAGTACAATCTCGAGCGATGTGGCCTTCCTTCCCACAGTTGTAACACACCTTGGATTGTTGTGGACAGTTTGGGCTGATATGTCCCTCTTTCCCGCATTTGTAACATCTAACTGGTGGTCGTTCTCCTCCCCTAAAATTTGTTGTTGGTGCTGGTGCTGCTGCTGATATCTTCCCGTCATTGTTGAATCTCCTCTTTCTGAAATTTCCACTTGACTCACCTCTCCTATTATCATGGCCACGATGACCACCGAGTGGTTACCGCCTTTGTTCGTATTTTTCCCTCCTCGTTGGTTATCATCGCTCTGATGATTGCTGTCACCGGTATGACCCTGGTTGTGGTCCCTCGGTTGAGTATACTCATTATCTCTCTCTAATAATTGGGCCCTGTTGACAACGTCTGAATACAGAGAAAATTTATGAGAGATAAGGTATTGACGAATCTCAGGTTTTAAACCTCTCAGAAACATCCGCGTCATTCGTTCCTCATTTTCGACCAAATGAGGTGCAAACCTGGATAACTCTGCAAACTTCGCCTCGTACTGGGACACCGTCATGTTGTTTTGTTCCAGTCTAATAAACTCAACCTCCTTCATATGACGAATACTTTCAGGAAAGTACTTGTCATTGAACAGTTTTTGAAATGTTTCCCAGGACATGTTGAGTGCGTCAGGCTGGGTACGCTTCACAGACTCCCACCAGTAGTCTGCCTCACCGCGGAACATAAATGTGGCGAATGGAACCTTCTGTTCCTCCGTGCATCCCAAGACATCAAATATCTTGGTAATTTGCTTGACCCACGTTTCCGCCATGATCGGATCCGGCTTTCCCTTAAATTCTGGTGGTCCCAATTCTTTGAACTGCTTAGCTGTGACAAACCGCGCGTTGTTATCATTTCCACCCGTATTCTGCACACGAGTCTCCCTCGTCTGATTTTGCATGAACTGCAAAAAGCTCCTAAACATTCCATCATTCATCGTTTGCTCGGTAACGTTGTTTACAGGAGGAATATTGCCTTCCTGTTGCACGTTCCCCTGGGTAGTGATCAAAGGTGTCTCCACGGTCTGATTTACTCCATTATTAACGTTCTCAGCTGCCATTCTTAAATACTGCCATAAAACAAGGGTTAATAGTCATGTCATATATTATCCCTATACTCTGACCGACCAAATAAACACCAAATAAACTTAGTCAGGTCATACTAGCGAAGGAATTCCCCGTCTCTCCCCTCCTAGTTCTTGTCTCACATCTCAGCCAGGGATCATATCCCTAAGCTCTGATACCAACTGTGACGCCCCCAGAATAGGTATACAACACCCATTCTGAGTCGCCAAATACATGGTACAGAAAGCAAACTACAACTTCAATAATACAATTGTCGTGCAAAATACGACAACACATACTGTGAGTTTAAATACAAATATTGTCTTCTAGACAATATCCACACTCAAATAAATCCTCATTACAATTATTCAAACACTATTTTACAGAAATAGTGAGGACTGCTAATACATCTTTCTAGAACCATCACTCCATACCCCGACTAGATCCTGCTATGTTCTCACCTCCTGAGAAGAAAAATGGAACAAAAAGGAAAAGGGTGAGCTCAACTAGCCCAGTAAAGAATATTATGACTAAGATAATATACAACAAATTATCGTTAGTCTTCAACAGGGAAAAATCTGATAAAATATAATCGACAACAAGTTTTAGATCAACAACTGCAGCGGAAACAGCAAACCATTAGAAGAGTCAAGTAGAGAAAGAATTCTACTATCTTCTAAGATTTAAAAGTCCATCATCAATATTTTATCCCTGTAACATCAATTAATAATCATCTTTAACCAAATATTCATCTTTGCACTACAGGCCAAAGATATTCATTTGTATCATCAGTCGGTCATGTTCATCTCAACACCTGTTCATCTTTGCACTACAGGCCAAAGATATTCATCAAGTAATTATACATCTTTGCACTACAGGCCAAAGATATTCAGTAATATCATCATTTAGGACTGAGGATGATGAAAAATATCTTAAAGAGAACGAATCCAATGAGACAGAAGGACAAATAGTAGGGATTCGTATAACAGTTTATCCAAGATCAATAATACTTCATAATAATCAATTGTGAAGCAGAATTCAAAAATAAAGATCAAAACATGGATACAATCAAAGATAGTAACCATAATAGACATCTTGGACAAAAAGGGAAAATTTTATTTTTCGGTGAATAGTGCCGTATTCGTGAATAGTGCCGTATACGTGAATAGTGCCGTATACGTGAATAGTAACCCCCGACACAAAAAGTTCCAAATTTGATAAAAACTCATATCAATATTTCAGCATAATGATATTGAAGAAAATAATATCATTTAAGAAGAAAATAATATCCCTTACCTCAAAATATCAGTACTTCTGGTCGGAATACCGGTATAAGGCTGAAAGAAACTTGCTCTGATGAATAGAAACTCTCAAAGTATCTAAATACTCACAAAATACACTCAATAATCTAGAGAGAGAAAGAGAGAAAACTTGTTTCTGGTGTGATTTTCAATTCTAACTTAGCCCTCTATTTATAGGAAAATTTTGGTAGGTTTGACCTGCAACCTGATGGCTTTACCTGCTACTATTCCCACCCACCACATTTGAAATATAATTCAGCACATTTCTTCACCAACCACAAGTGGGGCCCACCAATTCTAGAATTTTCCACCAAAATGATAAACTCCGAAAATTCAACAATTTCTGAACCAGTCATCTTGTAAAATTCGTAATAAATCATACGTTCATTTTTAACGGTTCAAAATTTGTGGACATATACTCAACTTATATATGTATAACATATCCAAAAATTACCACGATCCAACGGTCGGATTAAAAATTATAACCCCCGCAAAATATCTCAAAAACCCTGATTTTTAATACCTCCATTCCGACAAAAATATGGATAAAAACCTCAACATTAACTCCTTCATTTTTAACCACAAAATATATCCCTCATTTATATCCACATAAAATAAATATTTCCTTATCATATGAATCAATAATTAATTATTCACAAATAATATTACAGAATCACATTTATGACAACCAGGCCGTTCCCAGGAAAGAGGGGGCTTTCCAATAAGGATTTCTCCTTACTGGCGCGCAATTAGATGACCAAACCTCTCCTTAGACAGAACTTTCTAGACATTGTCAATAATGTTATCTAATAATATTATTCAAATAATATGAATTATTGATCTGATAATGGGAAATACTGTGCAGTAACAATTATTAAAACAACAATAATATGAAATATCAATGCAGCAATTATTGAACCAATAAAATAAAATATTGAACAGTAATCACTGTAACAATTATTGAGTAGTGCCTTCTTACGTACGAATCAATAATTCAACTATACTGTGCAATCCGTGTGCTACTGTGCAACCACGCGTTATTACTGTATTTTTAACCACCGGGTATTTCAACAGTGTTAACGGTAACAACTACGCCGTTATTAATAAACAACTTATACTTGTCATTTTCTTCATCCAATCGCTTTCCGTTATGGGGCCCACACAAGGCTGCGCCGTCGTACGAATATTCCCCGACAGCAAGAATATTCCACGACCAAACGAATATTCCCCGACAAAATGAATATTTTATAACCACTTGCTTATTTTGTAAAATTTGCACATTTCACCCATAACCAAAGTATTATATCAAATTAACCCCTTATTATTCACAATAATATTTAGAGAAAATTTGATTTTATTCATTAATAAGTTGGGGTCTTACATAAGGGGTATTATTTCTTTTGTATTCATGAAGAGAACTTCTGTTATTCCATTATTTATTATTCTGTTGGAATAACCTGTATACGCGGTCTACCCTATACTTGGTGACATTCTTCTATTATTCTATTGAAACATCCTGTCTGTGTGTTTTACACCGGACCTGGTTCCGTCTTTATTATTATTCTGTTGGAACATCTTGTCTGTGTGTTTTACACCGGACCTGGTTCCGTCTTTATTATTATTCTGTTGGAACATCCTGTCTGTGTATTTTACACCGGACCTGGTTCCGTCTTTATTATTCTGTTGGAATATCCTGTCCGTGTGTTTTACACCGGATCTGGTTCCGTCTTTATTATTTTGTTGGAATATCCTGTCTGTGCGTTTTACGCCGGACCTGGTTCCGTCTTTATTATTCTGTTTGAACATCCTGTCGGTGTGAATTTCACCTGACCTGGTTCCGTTATTATTATTCTGTTGGAATAACCTGTCTATGCGAAGTACTGCATGCATGGTGATTTCTTTTGTTATTCCATTCTTTATTATACTCAGTTGGTTAAAGTTTTGACTTCTATACTCCATGAAATTAGTAGAATATCCGTGATATTTGCGCTTCATCCAGTATCTTTTCATGAAAATATTCTTCTGAGCATTCTTGAATTTTACTCTACACAAAAGTATCATGTTGACAATTTGAACGTTATTGGTTCCTGGACAAATTAATTCTTGAACTTGTTTTATTGAATTCTTATATCATTGTCATCATCCTCATGTTTATATTATGTTGAAAGTCATCTGTTGCCTGTAGTGCATAGATGGACTTGGTATGATTATGACCAGGGATTATTCGGTGTAATCATGACCGTAATGTTACAAATGATGTGGAAAAAGTTCTCATTGGCCCGTAGTGCATTGATGAAAAATTTTTAGTATGATTATGGCTATGGATTCTCTTTGGCCGTAGTGCAAAGATGAATTGTTTTATGGCATGAAAAGGACCGTTGATGAAAACACGATTATCTTTGGCCCGTAGTGCATGAATAATTCGTGGTCGTAAAGAATATCCTTGGTCGTAGTGTAGGGGTGATTCGATGATGTGGATTATTTTTTTAGCTGTGTCTCAGCGATAAAAGTCATGAAAAATCTTTTAAATCATAAAAGATAGTAGATTTTATTCTCTACTTGACTCTTTTAATGGATTGTTGGTTCCGCTGCAGTTAAACTTGATGTCTATTGTATTTTATCAGTTTAACATTGTTGAAGACTAATGATAATTTATTCTGCATTATCTTAGTCATAATATTTCTTACTGGGCTAGTTGAGCTCACCCTTTCTTTCACTGTTCTCTTCAGAAAATGAGAACGTAGCTGGGACGAGTCGGAAAACGGAGTGATGTTCCTAGATGATAGCATTAGTAGTCCTCACTATTCTACGTAATAGTGTGTTAATAAATGTAACGAGAACTCCTTTTGAGTATGAATACTCTCTAGAAGATAATATTTGTATTCAAACTCACAGTTTATGTTTTGTCGTATTGTTCACGACAGTTGTAATAGTAAGTTGTATTTGTATTCTGTACCATGTATCTGACGACCCAAGATGGGTGATGTATACCTAATTTTGGGGGCGTCACAGTCATGATTATACCGAATAATCCTTGGTCATAATCATACCAAGTACATCTATGCACTACAGGCCACAGATGACTTTCAACAGAATATAAACATGAGGATGATGACAATGATATAATAATTCAATTAAACAAGTTCAAGGATAAATTTTAAAGATTTATAATTTAATTAATCCTGAAATCAGTAACGTCCAAATTGTCAACATGATACTACTTTATGGAGTAAAATTCAAGAATAATACTCAGTTGATCATGTTCATCCCAACACCTGTTCATATTTGCACTACGGGCCAAAGATATTCATCAGGTAATCATTCATCTTTGCACTACAGGCCAAAGATATTCAGTAATATCATCATTTAGGACTGAAGATGATGAAAAATATCTTAAAGAAAATGAATCCAGTGAGATAAAAGAATAAATATTAGGGATTCGTATTACAGTTTATCAAAATTCAATAATACTCCGAAATAACCAATTTCGAAGCAGAATTCAAAAATAATGATCAAAACATGGATACAATCAAAGATAGTAACCATAATAGTCATCTTGGATGAAAAAAAAATTTTATTTTTCGGTGAATAGTGTCGTATTCGTGAATAGTGTCGTATACGTGAATAGTAACCCCGACACAAAAAGTTCTAAATTTGATAAAAAGTTCAAACCAATATTTCGGCATAATGATATTGAAAGAAATAATATCATTTACGAAAGAATAACATCCCTTACCTCAGAATAACCGTACTTCTGACTGAATTTCGGATATAGTGCTGACAGAAACTTACACTGAATAACAACTCTCAAAGTATCAAAATACTCACAAAATACGCTCGAGAATATAGAGAGAGAAAGAGAGAAAACTTATGAATTCTGGTGTGATTTTCAATTCTAACTTAGCCCTCTATTTATAGAAAAATGTTAGCACGCCGAAGCAGACTTGACATGCAACCAGATGGTTTTACCTGCTATTATTGTCATCCACCATATTTGAAATAAAATTCAGCACATTTATTCACCAACCACAAGTAGGGCCCACTCAATTCTAGAATTTTTCACCAAAATCATTTATAAACCTAATTTCTGAATCAATCACCTCTTAAAATTCATAACAAATCATCCGTTCATTTTTAACGGTTCAAAATTTGTGGACATATACTCAACTTATATATGTATAACATATCCAAAAATCACAATGATCCAACGGTCGGATTAAAAATTATAACTCACGCAATATATTTGAAAAATACTGATTTAATTTTTAATACCTCCATTCCGACAGAAATACTGATAAAACACTTCAACATTAATTCCTTCAATAATAACCACATAAATAAATCCATCATTTATATTCACATCAAATAAATATTTTCTTATCATATAAATCAATAATTAATTATTCACAAATAATATTACAGAATCACAATTATGACAACCAGACCGTTCCTAGGAAAGAGGGGGCTTTCCAATAAGGATTTCTCCTTACTGGCGCGCAATTAGGTGACCAAATATCTCCTTAGACAGAACTTTCTAGATATTGCCAATAATGCTATCTAATAATATTATTCAAATAATATGAATTATTGATCTGATAATGGAAAATATTGTGTAGTAACAATTATTGAAACAACAATAATATAAAATATCAACGCAGCAATTATTGAATCAATAAAATAAAAAATTGAACAGTAACTACTATAACAATTATTGAGTAGTGTCTTCTTACGTAAGGATCAATAATTCAAAAATACTGTGCAAAACCGTGTGCTACTGTGCAACCACGCGTATTACTGTATTTTAACCACCGGGTATTCCAACAGTGTTAACGGTAACAACTACACCGTTATTTATAAAAACTCAATTTTGTCTTTTTCTTCATCCGACAATTATTCTGTTATGGGGCCCACAAATGGCTGCGCCGTCGTACGAATATTCCCCGACAGAAAGAATATTCTACGACCAAACGAATATTTCCCGACAACAATGAATATTTTATAACCACTTGTTTATTTTGTAAAATTTACACATTTTACCCGTAACCAAAATATTATATCATATTGACACCTTATTATTCACAATAATAATTAGAGAAAATTTAATTTTATTCATTAATAAGTTGGGGTCTTACATATTATGTTTGAAAATCTTATCTTATAAAAACAAATTCGAAATTTAGTTATATATATATGTATATTCATGCTTAATTTCTTTAATTTGGAATCATATGCATAATTTGTTTTGACATACGTCCTCCAACAAAAAAAAAGTAGTTAAGTTTCACCATCCTATCCTTATAAGACGTATAAATATGGGATTCGTTTAGTATGAAATTTATTTTTAGATAAGTTGATCAATTGATCAATAGAATGCTGACACACAGAATTTCGTCTGCGTATCAGCACTCTATTAACCAATTGACTAACTTATTTAAAAATAAATTTCATGCTAACCATTTTCATAAATCTATACGCAATTACTAAAATTAAGAAAACAGATTTGCCTCATCATGATTGCATCATACAGAAGAAATGTTATCACTAATGTCATTTTCCTAAAAAGACAAAAATTCCTACAAATTTTCGCCTGCAATGGGGCCAATAAAAAGGAGATGTTTTTCTTTTTTCTTGTAGAAGCAATTATATTCCATGATCGACTTTCCTTACTAGTAACGTCCAACTAATTAATACCGCTTAATAACTTCACATTTGATTCGGTAATAAAATAAAGTTAATTAATAAAATTTTATTTGTCTTTTATCATTTCTTAATAAAAATATATAAATTCAAATTATTAACAATTTTCTCTTAATGAAAAATTTAAATCTATGGAGCTTGTATAAATATTGTACTCCCTTCATTTTAAATTTTAAGGTCATTATTGATTTTTGAAAAATCAATTTGAGATATTTTTAAATTTCAAAGTCATTAAGATGTTTTATACTTTTTAGTTATAAAATAACTTTTAAATTCAGATATTATTTTGCTCAAATAATTTAATTTATTAAGATAAATTAACTATTTAAATTTTAGTTAATTTTATTAAGCACCACCCAACTCATTTTAATAAAAGAGAACACATCCACCTTATCATATTGAATCAGAATCAACCAATAATGTCTATTTCACAACACTCTAGTCCCCGGTTGCATGATTTTATTTCTTTGGAGTTCGATAACGGATCAGCCTTTAGAGACGGTCATATCCATCGTTAAATCCCATAACATGTCTGTTATAAACTTTAGCGATGGGTTGGTACCCTAAACCATATATATATATATATATATATATATACACACACACAACTGTGTATTACACATTCGATTATGACAATATGTTTTTTGGGCTATGGCGACGGCTGACGACAGTTCACCCGTCGTCGTAGCCGTCGCCATAACCGACTGTATACTACACAGCTGTATACATATATTTATCCATATATATATATATATATATATATATATATATATATATATATATATATATATATATATTTACTCATCTTCTTTTCTGAACAAACAGTTGTTAATCCTTAATCATCTCATCTGATTTGATTTTGATGTTGAATTTAATATTTTATTTGCCTACCAACAAAGAAATTCAGTACTTGGGTGGAGCGACTGTAACTCATCTTAATCTCCAGGATGGCATCGACATCTAGTGAATGGTAGATTAATCATTACCTTATCTTGTTCTTAATCTCAATTCAACTAGTCTATTTTGCTCATCAATTTGCCTTTCTTAATATTCTGAAATATTTAAGATATGAATTATACAGACATTAATTATATGAAGAATAGATAGTAAAAAAACGCACGATACAGTATACACTCAAATTTTTATTTTTATTTTTATTTTTATTTATTTTTATTGTTCTTGTGACCAGTAATTGATATCTATTTTTACTACTATGTTAATATTGATTGTGTTTTTTTTCCTTCAAATGATTAAGAAAAGGGTGGGAATTATTAACAAAAAAATAATATATTTTGAAATGAAGAAAATGTTCACGTGCCATGCTTTCAGGTGATTGATTGATAGATGAATACTGTAAATACTCCATTTAGTTAGGGCTCAACAAGTAATCAAATTAGAACCGAAATCGCACCAAAAATCGCACGAACCGTATCAATTAAAACCGCACCAACAGTTTCGGCGTATGTGGCGATTTTAGGCGGGTTGAATAACCAAATATACGGTTTCGATTTGGTTATTAGTCAAAACTACACGCATAAAATCGAAACCGCACCATGTGTGTGTATGTATGTATTATCTGTAGTAAATTTTAAAGTTACTTTTCACTTAAACACGCTCAGAGAAAATTCCAGTCTTGTATTGTCATTTTTTCATCAATTGACAGAAGATTGTTAGAGGTTGTAGAGTCAAAAATTAAACAATTGGGTTTAGAATTTCAAATTTATTTGATGCGTTATTGGATGGGCTTATAACTGAGGGGTCAAATTCGTTAGTTCGAGCACTTGATGCATTGGTTAAGGTCAATGCTATAATAGTAATTGTTTAATAGATTATTTTTCAAATTAGGTATATTTAAGATTATATTTTATAATTTCTCCCTGCAATATATAAGATAGAATTTCATTCTATCTCCAGTATATGCTTTTAATTTTTGGGAAACTAAATAAACATTCTTCCTTGTTATCAAATATATGGTCTCCGTTGTTTTATATAGCGTAATGTGTACCCAACGTTGGAAGGGTGATTTGCCACTATCATACAAGATGTCTAACGACATACAACCTCGTGTCATCATAAGACAGGGATGTGCTCATCCACTTGCTGAGTATATATACGAGCACTACCTATATAATCTTGGTGTTTGTTTAAAGTATAATTCTCAATTAGAGATAGTAGAGATAATGTCAAGAGAAGACTCACCATTGGGAAGAATATGATAGTAATCTTCTCGTTTTTCTTTGGGGTCTATTGGATAAACCAAGGATAATTCTGTGGCCATATGATATCTATCATAACCTAGATGCATGGTCTCCCATGTACGAAGGTTTCCTTGAGCACTTCCCAAATATTCTAATTTCTAAAACAATTTTTGACTATACCTTTATGTAAGGTGTCATTGTGAGGTGATGTCCACGGTTGGAACATGAGTCACATTTGGTATATATTTGTATCCAAACTCACAGCATATGTGTTGTTGTATTTTGCACGATAATTGTTGTAATAAAGTTATAGTTATTTTCTGTACCATGTATTTGACGACTCAGAATAGGTTGGATGGAATGGACCTATTTTGGGGGCGTTACATTTGGTATCAGAGCTTAGGGATATGATCTCTGGCGGAGATCGGGGAATAGGACTAGGAGGAGAGAGACGAGTAAATCCTTCGCTAGTGTGTCCTACCTAAGCTTATTTGTTGGTCAGTCATAATATCGGGATATTATGTGATATGTTAATTTGTTAAATTAACCTTTATTTTTGAAGCTGTATTCTAGAATGATATCTGAAATACAGGAGATGAGCAATGGAGAAATCATGATGACAAGAAAGATGGAATCCGAAATGAAAGCAAGGTATTCTCAACTCTTTGAAATACCAGGTACGTAAATTTCGAGGACGAAATTTCATAAGGAGGGGAGATTGTAAGACCCCAAATTTTATGAAATAAAAGTATTCAATTTTTTCTTATAATTACTATTCAGTAAATGGTTAAATTGATAAATGTTAAAGTTAAGGGTGATATGTGAATTTTTTTCAAAATAAGCAAGTGGTTATAAAATAATCATTGTTGTCGGGGAATATTCGTTTGGTCGTGGAATATTCTTTCTGTCGGGGAATATTCGTACGACGGCGCAGCTATTTGTGGGCCCCATAACGAATAACTGTCGGATGAAGATAACGATAAAAATTGAGTTTTTATAATTAACGGCGTAGTTGTTACCGTTAACACTGTTGGAATACCCGGTGGTTAAAATACAGTAATACGCGTTATTGCACAGTAGCACACGGTATTGCACAGTATTTTTGAAATTATTGATTCTTACGTAAGAAGGCACTACTCAATAATTGTTACAGTAATTACTGTTCAATATTTTATTTTATTGATTCAATAATTTCTACGTTGAAATTTTATATTATTGTTGTTCAATAATTGTTGCTGTACAGTATTTCCCATTATCAGATCAATAATTCATATTATTTGAATAGTATTATTAGATAGCATTATTGGCAATGTCTAGAAAGTTCTGTCTAAGGAGAGGTTTGGTCATCTAATTGCGCGCCAGTAAGGAGAAATCCTTATTGGAAAGCCCCCTCTTTCCTGGGAACGGCCTGGTTGTCATAAATGTGATTCTGTAATATTATTTGTGAATAATTAATTATTGATTCATATGATAAGGAAATATTTATTTTATGTGGATATAAATGAGGGATATATTTTTGTGGTTAAAAATGAAGGAGTTAATGTTGAGCTGTTTTATCAGTATTTTTATCGGAATGGAGGTATTAAAAATCAAATCAGAGTTTTTGAGAAATATTGCGGGTGTTATAATTTTTAATCCGACCGTTGGATCGTGGTAATTTTTGGATATGTTATACATATATAAGTTGAGTATATGTCCACAAATTTTGAACCGTTAAAAATGAACGTATGATTTATTATGAATTTTACGAGATGACTGGTTCAGAAATTGTTGAATTTTTGGAGTTTATCATTTTGGTGGAAAATTCTAGAATTGGTGGGCCCCACTTGTGGTTGGTGAAGAAATGTGCTGAATTATATTTCAAATGTGGTGGGTGGGAATAGTAGCAGGTAAAGCCATCAGGTTGCAGGTCAAACCTACCAAAATTTTCCTATAAATAGAGGGCTAAGTTAGAATTGAAAATCACACCAGAAACATAAGCTTTCTCTCTTTCTCTCTCTATATTATGAAGCATATTTTGTGAGTTTTTAGATACTTGGTGAGTTGCTATTCATCAGTGCAAGTTTCCTTCGGCTTTACATTCCGGTCAGAAGTACTGCTGTTTTGAGGTAAGGGATAGTAAGGGATAGTAAGGGATAGTAAGGGATAGTAATGGATTTTAAGGGTTGTTATGATTTTCAGTTTCGTAATTTTTCTGATCTTCAAAAATTATGGAAAAATTTGAAATGATATTTTGATGAGTTTTATTGATTGTGTCCAAAAATGGTGATTTTTGGATGTATAGATTAAGAGTTATGAATTTTACGGGAAAAGACTATTTTAAAAGTAACCGCTTATAATTCCTTGTGGTTAACTCCAAAATTGATGAAATTTTTATTGGGAGTACATGTGTATGATAGAAGTATACTCTGTAAATTTCAAAATTTTTGGACTAAAGTATAATTTTTGATAAATGTCTAAATATTCGGCTGTTTTGGCCATATGAAAAATAGTAAATGACTTTTAAAAATTCTGAGAAAAATATATGTTCACTATGGGACTATATTATACTAAATTCCAGAAAAGAAATATTTTTGGAACGGATTTGGTATTTTTCATGAAAATAGTCTAGTTATGAAAAAATGAATTAAATATGTTATGTGAAGTAAGAAAATTGGAAAATAGGATTTTATGGCTTGAGAATCCTATATGAGGTATATGCAGATTTTTGATGAGGGTTTTGGTTATTGGTAATAAAATCTTATGAGTTTGGTATTTTTTGAATGATTAAATGCATTATTTAGTAAGTGTAAACAATTTAAATAAATTGTTTATAAGCTTAAGAAATGTTATTCTTTCAATATCATTATACCGAAATATTGGTATGGATTTTATTGTGGAATTTTTACCTTTTTGTGTCGAGATTACTATTCATGAGTTACTATTCACGAATTACTATTCACGAGTTACTATTCACGGGTACTATTCAAGACAAAATTGGTTTCTTTTTCTAACTAAATTATAGTTGATTTATGAATATTACTCTTGAGATTAAATCTAGATATTTTGATTATATTGATTTTACTATTATATATAACATTTTTATAACCTTGATGTTGAAATTCTCTTTCACTGGAGTGTAAAGATGGGTAGATTATTGGTATGATCATGACTAGGGTTCTCTTTGGCCTGTAGTGCAAAGTTGAATTGTGACTGGTATGATCATGACCATTGAATTTATAATTGAATATCTTAAGCTTAAGTGCAAAGGTGAATTGATCAACATGGTTATAATTATTGTTTATATAAATTCTGAAATGATTATATATTTCTTTGAGATATGAATATATTTGGCCTGTAGTGCAAATATGAACTGTTGATGAATATCTTTGGCCTGTAGTGCAAAGATGAATTGTAGATGAATATCTTTGGCCTGTAGTGCAAAGATGACATGTTGTAGAATATCTTTGGCCTGTAGTGCAAAGATGAATTATTGATGAATATCTTTGGCATGTAGTGCGAAGATGAACTGTTGTTGAATATCTTTGGCCTGTAGTGCAAAGATGAATTATTGATGAATATCTTTGGCATGTAGTGCGAAGATGAACTGTTGTTGAATATCTTTGGCCCGTAGTGCAAAGATTGTTTGTTGATGAATATCTTTGGCCCGTAGTGCAAAGATGGATTTGTTAGTATGATTATAAACAGGAACTGTGATTTGGTATAACCATGATCTTTGATGTTTCAGGTAAAGACCGGTGATGAAAATATTCTTCGTCCTGGGTGCGAAGAAAAATTTATAGTCACAATTATGATTATGAGTTATTCATATGATTGTGGAAAGGAACTGTTGAGTGATGTTACATGGATAAAATATTGTTGGTGGATTTTTAACATGGAGAAGATAATAGACTTTATAGTCTATTTGACTCTTCTAATGGATTGCTCGTTCCGCTGCAACTATGGTTGAAATTTTTATCATTTACCATATGTTTTAAATCTCTGATTTATTGTTGATGAAGGCTATTGATAATTGAATTATCTTTAGTCATGATATTCTTTACTGAGCTAGTTGTGCTCACCCTTTTGCTTCACAATTCCTTTCAGGTAATAAGAGTGTAGCTGGGTCGAGCGAGGGTAACGGGGAAATAGAACGGTGGTCTCTAGCTGTGGATGTTCTCCCGAAGCAGTATAGAAAAGTTCATTTAGTAGTTATATTTGGTGAATCCAATAGGGTAAGGTGTACCCAACGTTGGAAGGGTGGTTTGCCACTATCATACAAGATGTCTAACGACATACAACCTCGTGTCATCATAAGACAGGGATGTGCTCATCCACTTGCTGAGTATATATACGAGCACTACCTATATAATCTTGGTGTTTGTTTAAAGTATAATTCTCAATTAGAGATAGTAGAGATAATGTCAAGAGAAGACTCACCATTGGGAAGAATATGATAGTAATCTTCTCGTTTTTCTTTGGGGTCTATTGGATAAACCAAGGATAATTCTGTGGCCATATGATATCTATCATAACCTAGATGCATGGTCTCCCATGTACGAAGGTTTCCTTGAGCACTTCCCAAATATTCTAATTTCTAAAACAATTTTTGACTATACCTTTATGTAAGGTGTCATTGTGAGGTGATGTCCACGGTTGGAACATGAGTCACATTTGGTATATATTTGTATCCAAACTCACAGTATATGTGTTGTTGTATTTTGCACGATAATTGTTGTAATAAAGTTATAGTTGTTTTCTGTACCATGTATTTGACGACTCAGAATAGGTTGGATGGAATGGACCTATTTTGGGGGCGTTACATTTGGTATCAGAGCTTAGGGATATGATCTCTGGCGGAGATCGGGGAATAGGACTAGGAGGAGAGAGACGAGTAAATCCTTCGCTAGTGTGTCCTACCTAAGCTTATTTGTTGGTCAGTCATAATATCGGGATATTATGTGATATGTTAATTTGTTAAATTAACCTTTATTTTTGAAGCTGTATTCTAGAATGATATCTGAAATACAGGAGATGAGCAATGGAGAAATCATGATGACAAGAAAGATGGAATCCGAAATGAAAGCAAGGTATTCTCAACTCTTTGAAATACCAGGTACGTAAATTTCGAGGACGAAATTTCATAAGGAGGGGAGATTGTAAGACCCCGAATTTTATGAAATAAAAGTATTCAATTTTTTCTTATAATTACTATTCAGTAAATGGTTAAATTGATAAATGTTAAAGTTAAGGGTGATATGTGAATTTTTTTCAAAATAAGCAAGTGGTTATAAAATAATCATTGTTGTCGGGGAATATTCGTTTGGTCGTGGAATATTCTTTCTGTCGGGGAATATTCGTACGACGGCGCAGCTATTTGTGGGCCCCATAACGAATAACTGTCGGATGAAGATAACGATAAAAATTGAGTTTTTATAATTAACGGCGTAGTTATTACCGTTAACACTGTTGGAATACCCGGTGGTTAAAATACAGTAATACGCGTTATTGCACAGTAGCACACGGTATTGCACAGTATTTTTGAAATTATTGATTCTTACGTAAGAAGGCACTACTCAATAATTGTTACAGTAATTACTGTTCAATATTTTATTTTATTGATTCAATAATTTCTACGTTGAAATTTTATATTATTGTTGTTCAATAATTGTTGCTGCACAGTATTTCCCATTATCAGATCAATAATTCATATTATTTGAATAGTATTATTAGATAGCATTATTGGCAATGTCTAGAAAGTTCTGTCTAAGGAGAGGTTTGGTCATCTAATTGCGCGCCAGTAAGGAGAAATCATTATTGGAAAGCCCCCTCTTTCCTGGGAACGGCCTGGTTGTCATAAATGTGATTCTGTAATATTATTTGTGAATAATTAATTATTGATTCATATGATAAGGAAATATTTATTTTATGTGGATATAAATGAGGAATATATTTTTGTGGTTAAAAACGAAGGAGTTAATGTTGAAGTGTTTTATCAGTATTTTTATCGGAATGGAGGTATTAAAAATCAAATCAGGGTTTTTGAGAAATATTGCGGGTGTTATAATTTTTAATCCGACCGTTGGATCGTGGTAATTTTTGGATATGTTATACATATATAAGTTGAGTATATGTCCACAAATTTTGAACCGTTAAAAATGAACGTATGATTTATTATGAATTTTACGAGATGACTGGTTCAGAAATTGTTGAATTTTCGGAGTTTATCATTGTTGAATCTTCGCTCCAACCAAACTTTGTATCTTTCCGAATCAGCTGAGTTAATGGAGTAGCGATTCGAGAAAATCCTTCCACGAATCTCCGATAATAACCAGCTAAACCAAGAAAGCTACGTACCTCGGTCACTGATTTAGGTTGCTCCCAGCTTTGAATAGTTTCAATCTTTGCCGGGTCAACCGATATTCCACAACTTGATACTACGTGCCCAAGGAATGCTACCTCCTCCAGCCAGAACTCGCATTTCTTCAACTTGGCATAAAGCTTGTATTCACGAAGCTTTTGGAGTACCAGCCTCAAGTGTTGCTCATGATCTTCACGGCTTTTGGAATAAATAAGGATGTCATCAATAAAGACGACCACAAAGTGATCCAAATATTCTTTGAATACCCGGTTCATCATATCCATGAAGGCAGCAGGAGCATTAGTCAATCTAAAGGACATGACTAGGAATTCATAATGCCCGTACCGAGTTCTAAAAGCCGTCTTTGGAATATCCTCAGTTCTAACCTTCAGCTGATGATATCCAGAACGAAGATCGATCTTTGAAAAGAATTGTGCTCCTTGCAACTGGTCAAACAGGTCATCAATACGTGGCAATGGGTACCTGTTTTTGATGGTGACATGATTCAACTCCCGATAATCAATACAAAGTCGCATACTTCCATCTTTCTTCTTCACGAATAGAACAGGAGCTCCCCAAGGAGAAGTACTAGGACGAATAAAGCCAATGTCTAACAATTCCTGCAGTTGGATCTTTAACTCCTGAAGTTCAATAGGAGCCATTCGCTATGGGGCTTTGGAAATGGGTTTTGTACCGGGTTCAAGATCGATACAAAATTCAATTTCACGCTCTGGGGGTAGGCCAGGAAGTTCTTCAGGGAATACGTCAGGGAATTTATTAACAATAGAAATATCATTCAAAACTGACGTATTTTTGTTTAGATCTGTGACATGAGCTAAGAAAGCTTGACATCCGTTTTTCAATAAACGAATAGTTTTATGGCTTGAGATGACAGCGATTGATTTTAATGGTTTGGTTGCTTGAATTCGCATAATAGGTCGATTAGGAATATGAAAACTAACAACCTTACGAAAACAATCAATTTTTGCATAATGAGTAGTTATCCAATCAATCCCTAGAATCACGTCAAATGCAAGTATTTTTAATGAAATCAGATCGATAGGTAATGTGTGGGTACCAACTTGAACCAAACAAGACTTATAAACAGTGGAGGTAATGAAGGTTTCTCCTAACGGAGTTTCCACAGATAAGTCAAAGTCTAATTTCTCCGGAATCAAATTTAATCGATGAGCGCAAGTAGGAGAAATAAAAGAATGGGTTGAACCGGTATCAAATAAAGTATAAACTTCTTTAGAGTTTATAATAAGCTTACCCGTGATGACCTCATTCGGGTTCCTTGCTCTCTGGGAGTTCACAACAAACGCTCTCCCTTGCACAACCGGTTTTGACTTTTCTGGGACGGCTTTTGGTGCCTCCATCCTAGCTAAATTTGTCTTCGGTAAACGACAAAATCGGGCTAAATGACCTTCTCTTCCACAATTATAACATACTTTGGACGGTATCGTGCAGTTTGGACTGATGTGCCCCTCCCCTCCGCATTTGAAACATATGATAGGTGGTCGTTCTCCTTCCTTAACGACAGGTGCTGGTGCTGACGTCTTTCCATCATTGTTGAATCTCCTCTTCTTGAAATGTCCATTCTTATTGTTTTGGCCCTGATTACCACCGAAGTGGTTACCATTTCTGGCCTGTTGATTCCCTCCACGCTTGTTGTCACCGCTTCGATGACTGCTCTCACTGGTATTATCATTTTGCCGGCTGCTCTCTTTTGGTTGCGTTGTCTCGTTATCGCGCTCCACCAACTGAGCCCTATTTACAACATCTGAATACAAACACAGTTTATGAGAAACAAGATGTTGACGTATCTCCGGCTTCAAACCTCTTAAAAACATCCGCGTCATTCTTTCTTCATTATCCACCAGGTGGGACGCAAACCGGGATAACTCCGTAAATTTTGCCTCGTACTGCGACACGGTCATATTATTCTGCTCCAATTTGATGAACTCCACCTCCTTCATGTGACGAATACTCTCGGGAAAGTATTTGTCGTTAAACAGCTCTTGGAACTTCTCCCAGGACATCTTCAGTGCGGCAGGTTGAGTACGCTTTATCGATTCCCACCAGTAATCTGCCTCTCCTCGCAACATAAAGGCGGCAAAGGGAACCTTTTGCTCCTCGGAGCAACCCAAGACATCAAATATCTTGGTGATCTGCTTTATCCATGTTTCAGCTACAAGTGGTTTGGGTTCTCCCTTAAACTCCGGTGGTCCCAGCTCCTTAAACTGTTTAGCGGTGACCGCCAGAAAGTTTCCAGTATTTCCACCTACGTTGTGGACAGGAGCCGCTTTCACCTGTTGTTGCATGAATTGCATAAAGCCTCTGAACATTTGATCATTCATCATTTGGTCAGTGTTGTTGTTTGCATGAGGATTGACACCTTCCTGATGCACATTATCCTGATTATTGATATGTGGTGAATCAACAGTCGTCTGTGCTCCATTGCTATTCTCAACGTTCTCAGATGCCATTTTCAGATACTGCCACAAAATAAAAATTAATTGATATGTCATATATTATCCTTATATAATGACTGACCAATTAAATACCATGCAAATAAACTTAGGTATGTCATACTAGCGAAGGAATTTCCCGTCTCTCCCCTCCTAGTTCTATTCTCACATCTTAGCCAGGGATCATATCCCTAAGCTCTGATACCAACTGTGACGCCCCCAAAATTAGGTATACATCACCCATCTTGGGTCGTCAGATACATAGTACAGAATACAAATACAACTTAATAATACAACTGTCGTGTACAATACGACAAAACATAAACTGTGAGTTTGAATACAAATATTATCTTCTAGAGAGTATTCATACTCAAAAGGAGTCCTCATTACATTTATTAACACACCATTACATAGAATAGTGAGGACTACTAACTAATACTATTCTTCGGACCATCACTCCGTTCCCCGACTTGCCCCAGCTACGTTCTCATTTCCTGAAGAGAACAGTGAAAGAAAGGGTGAGCTCAACTAGCCCAGTAAGAAATATTATTACTAAGATAATGCAGAATAAATTATCATTAGCCTTCAACAATGTTAAACTGATAAAATATAATAGACATCAAGTTTAACTGTAGCGGAACAAGCAATCCATTAAAATAGTCAAGTAGAAAATAAACTCTACTATCTTTTATGATTTAAAAAGTTTTTCAACACTGTGATCGCTGGGACTCAGCTTAATAAAATAATCCACATCATCGAATCACCCCTGCACTACGGCCAAGGATATTCGTATATTCATTAATGGTCATGATCATGCCAACAACTGTCCATCAATGCACTACGGCCAATAAGGACTTTTACCACATCATTTGTAACATTACGGTCATGATTATACCGAATAATCCCTGGTCATAATCATACCAAGTCCATCTATGCACTACATGCCACAGATGACTTTCAATATTTTATAAACATGAGGATGATGACAATGATATAAGAATTCAATAAAACAAGTTCAAGAATTAATTTATCTAGGAATTAACAACGTACAAATTGTCAACATGGTACTGCATTGTGGAGTAAAATTCAAGAATGCTTAGAAGAATATTTTCTTGAAAAGATACTGGATGAAACGCAACTATCAAGGATATTCCACAAATTTCATGGAGTATAGAAGTCAAAACTTAATCAACTGAATACAATAAAGAATGGAATAACAAAAGAAATCGCCATGCATGCGATAAACCGCACAGACTGGTTATTCCAATAGAATAATAATTAATGGAACCAGGTCCGGCGTAAACGCACAGACAGGATATTCCGACAGAATAATAAATAATGGAACCAGGTCCGGTGTAAAACACACAGACAGGATATTCCAACAGAATAATAATAAAACGGAACCAGGTCCGGTGTAAAACACACAGACAGGATGTTCCAACAGAATAATAAACGGAACCAGGTCCGGTGTAAAACACACAGACAGGATGTTCCAACAGAATAATAGAAGAATGTCACCAAGTATAGGGTAGACCGCGTATACTGGTTATTCCAACAGAATAATAACAAATGGAATAACAGAAGTTCTCTTCATGAATATAAAAGAAATAATATTCCCTACCTTAAAAGAACTGGATATTGGAAAAGTGATGTAGCAGAGTACTTTTATTCTCTCTCTCTTATTCTCTCTATACTTTCTCTCTCTATAGCTTGAATGAATTCGTGAAAAATAATGAATCCCTAGGCCTCTATTTATAGAAAAACTGAGGGTGGCTCTTGGTCTTAACGAAGGGTCAAATGACTCTTGATCTTAACGAAGGGTCAAATGACTCTTGGTAATATTGAAGGGACAACTACTATTGACGAAAGTAATTACTATTGACCAAGGTAAATACTATTGACGAAGGTAATTACTATTGACCAAGGTAAATACTATTGACGAAGGTAATTACTATTGACCAAGGTAAATACTATTGACGAAGAGACTCTTAGATGATGACATATGGCCCCCCATAAAATAACCAAACTTACCACAACGTCTCAATTATTGATTTAATAATATAACATATTATACAGATGATACTATGACAATAATTTAAGAGATATGATGCAGCAATTACTGTAGTAATAATTGAGTATAGCTGAGTGACTTCTCACGTAAGCATCAATAATCAATACCGTGTGCTACTATGCAACCACGCGTATTACTGTACTTTTACTACCGAGTAGTTCAACAGTTTTAACGGTTTTAACGGTAACACCTCAGCCGTTATTTTTATAGAAAGATAATTCTGTCGTTTTCTCAATCCGACAATAATTCCGTTGTGGGGTCCACCAATAATTGTGCCGTCGTACGAATATTCTCCGACAAAAAGAATATTCTCCGACCAAACGAATATTTTATAACAACTTGCTTACTTTGCAAAATTTATAAATATTACCCACAACTATAATATTATATCAAATTAACTCCATAATATTCAAAAATAATATTTATAGAAAATTCATCTTTATTTATAAAAATTGGGGTGTTACGTAAATATTAACATTTGGAGTCAGAGAATTGAGAAGAGGTGTCCGAATTGAAGACAATGTGATTAATGCATTATGCCTAAATACAATGTCATAAATCGTAATGACGTCTTGGATTGTCCTACTGCTAATAAATAATTTAGTGGATCTTAATATTATAAAATTAATTTTAAAATAATTTAATTAATTGCAATACTACAGTAGTAGTAGTAGTATTATGTAACCCGGAGGTGAGACGTTAATAGGTACCAAACCAAACCAAACCAAACCAAGTTCTGAAATCGTCTTCTACTAGCTTATCAGCTGTTTAGCCTATTTAATGCTTCGGCTGTGACACAGACATTTCACTTCCGGATGCTCTCTTTCTTTTCAAGTTTCAACGGAGTACTATATTTTAGCCAAAAATATTCTAAACTGGTTAAAATATTTTCCAACAATCATCAAATATCAAAATCTTTATAATATATATGTATACGTATATGTATGTATATATACTAACTTTCAAGGGTTATGGGATACGGAACCGATTACGATCGAAAAACTCCACGTTATCAAAATAATATTAATAATAAAATAAAATAAAAAAGTACTTGTTACAATTTCAATTCCATCACATTTGTATAGTTTTCCTAGCCTTTGTTGCTTCAAATTCCTTTCATCATTTTCTAATTACTATTTACTGCACTTGTAATTTTTTATATACGATACAAAAATTTTGCGTTTTAGAAAATAAATTCTAACCCACTTACATGGCTCGGAATTATATTTTTTATAACTATTTTATACTCTACAATAAATTATATGCTATAAGTTATATTTGACAGGAATTAAAATAAGTTATATACTCCCTCCATCCTTTAATATCTATCCTTTTACAGTTATATTCAAAAATTAAGGAAATGATTATGTAGCATTAAATATTATATCAATTGTCTATAATACCCTTAAATTTTCATAATTTTCTCATACTCTCTCTATTTGGAAATATTTTAGTTAATTCTCCTAAATTATATAAAATGATAAATAATTAGGCAAAAATGAAATAATCTAAAATGATATATATTAAGAGACAGAGAGAGTATATTGAAACTAGGAGATACCACTATGGGGTTTTCATGACAATCCATAAATAATAAAAAATAATTTTCAAATATAATAAATGTAATAAATTTTAAAATTCGAAAGAAACAATAACAAATGTAATAATAATGTTATTATAAATACAATTAATGTAGGGAATTTAAATTTTTACAAATAAAATTGTCGGATTCGATTATCTTCATGATAAGTTGGTCAATTGACCAATACAGTGCTGATATACAGAGAGATTACATTCTGGCCTTCGTGGCCACACTCTATTGGTCAATTGAACAAAATTAATTTCATGTTAACCACTTCTAAAATTGACCGTTCAAAAAGATTCTTTTTCGCATAGCCGTCTGAGAATAAAAGGTCTAGTTGACTTTTTGTGCATATTAATTAAAAAGGATAGCACGATAAAATTATCCATATTTAAAATTTTAATTAATTGAATAGTTTTCTACACAAGAATCATGATTAGTGTTGCTCCATAAATATGCATATAGAATAAAAATATGACAATTAATATTAGGGGCATTATAGACACATTATTGTAAGAAATTGATTATTTAAGGTAAGTATAAATTTAATTTAGTACTACCTAAAATATTAATTTAGACTTTTATCTCGGATAAAGTAATAAATAGGTCCCACACTAATGTAATCCAAATTTAATTTTGAAAATATTAATTTCCTAAATATACACCAACAACTAAATTAATTTTATTTTAAAAGAACATAATATTACATAGATTCACACAGTAACTAATGAGCCAATTTTTTAAAAAGTTAATATTTCCATATGTGAAAATGATAATTTCACTAGTTTTTCTCACATAAATGATAAATGAGTCTCACTTGTGAAAGTTTGATTTTCGCTAATGAAAATATAAATTCTTATTTAATAAAAATAACTTTTATTTCCTTACTAAAATTAAATTTTAAATAAAAATAGATTATTTTTTATTATTTTTAAATTTTAATAAAAAAGAGTAATTTTTTATTTTAATATTTTATAAATTAATTTCGAATATCAAATTGTATATCTAATTTTTAAACAGAAGAAATAGTTAAATAGGTACTTAACAATGTATTCAAGTTATTTATTTATTTTATATTTTTGTGTTTAGTCATCTTAAACTCGTGTTATTTGTTTTTGACGATGTTAAAACCGTAAAAGAATAATATTGATTTTTAAATACTCCATCTATTTATCAAAAAGTGCTTAATTTGAATTTATTCTAAGACTAACGGTTGCATTAGTAGAAATCAAACAACTTCACATTGAATTTGATTTTCAAAATTTATAATTTAATTTAAAATAAATAAATATATTTTTATGGAAGATAGAGTATCCGCTAAATAAAAACTTATTATTTAAAAGAAAATAGAAGTATATATATTGTGAATGTTATATTTTTATTATTTTTTAAAAAAGATATGTAATAAGTGAAGACTGTGAAGTTCTCTTATAAATTTATCTAATTTCACATATTAATATACTTTATAATTATAATTTAATATAAATTTAGCAATAATTTTATTTAAAAGAGAGGTGGTACTTTGATGAGTAACGGTTTTTTCTTCAAAAGATTATGTATGAGAGTTAGAAAGACGGTGAATACATCAATTTAACTTATAAAAATATCCATCTTTATTTAAAATAAAAATCCTGTCCATAAATATTTTCAACATCAAATTACCGTTATCTGAAAACAAAAAACAAGACGGTTAAGATGAAAGTTTCCACAAAATTGATACTAGTAGTTTATACATTCAACAAAAATGATGTGTATTAGAATTTTTTATGTCAATTTTTTTATTATTAATTGTAAGAAGAAATATTAATGATACTACATTTTTTTAAAAAAATATACTAATTAATTTTTTTATTCTATTTTTATAAATTAATATATTTTATAATTATAAGTCGATACAAAAAAACTAAGCGGGACCCTACATATATACTCCCCCGAACAGAATTGTAGCAGTATAGATAGATGGTATATATAGCACATTGGTGTTGCACGTGCTAGCTATAAATTAGCCACGTCGGTTATGATGACGATAATGAATGCTGTAGATCTGACGGTCCTGAGTGTATAATCCTCATTACCGGTGATGTAAACTAGGGGTCGATTTTTGTTTTAGAGAGAGAAATACAGACTATCACAACAAACAAAACAAAATACTCCTAGTTTTAGAGAGGGAGAGGGAGAGGCAGAGGGAGAGAGAGAGAAGAGAGAGTCCTCTATAGCTGCTGTGAGTCCAAAGCTTTATCAAACAAACAAAACCCAAATGGGGGAGGTCTGGAAATCCACTTCTCTCATAAAAAGATTCAATCTTTTTTGATTACTCTCGCAAATTTTAGTTTGTTTATGATACTAATTAATTTGTGATTTATGGATGGTGTTTTTACAGGAAGAAAAGAAACCAGAGCAACCCAAAGTGGAGGAAAAGAAAACAGAGGAGCCCAAAAAAGCAGATGAAGAAAAGAAAGAAGAAGGTAAACCCGGTAAACCAAGTGATGAGAAGAAGGCAGAGGAATCGAAAGAGCCACCGCCCCCACAAGAGATTATTCTCAGAGTTTACATGCATTGCGAAGGTTGTGCTAGAAAAGTCCGTAGATGCCTCAAAGGCTTTCCAGGTAATTTTTCATTTATTTGTTTTTATAGCTATTTGATCTGTCTGTCTTGTTGATTTATTTGGGTGATTTGGCAGGAGTTGAAGATGTTCAGACGGATTGCAAGAGTCATAAGGTTGTGGTGAAGGGTGAAAAGGCAGATCCGGTCAAAGTTCATGAGAGGGTACAGAGGAAGAGCCACCGCAAGGTCGACCTTCTCACTCCGATCCCAGAACCACCGGCCGAGGACCCTAAAAAGCCCGACGAGAAAGATATTCCCAAACCCGAAGAGAAAAAAGAGGAGGTTATAATTAATTTCTTCTTTTATTAATTCTTAAATAAATGAAACAAACTTTTTATGATACGTACTGTTATTGAGTAGTAGTAATTCAAAGGAGGTGGTTGAGGTCATGAATTTGTTGTTTTGCGGCGTCAGGTAATTACAGTGGTTTTGAAAGTACACATGCATTGTGAGGCCTGTGCTCAAGAAATTAAGAAACGTATACTGAGAATGAAAGGTAATTAATAATATCCTCTTCTCTTTTTCTTTTTTTTTTCTGCTCATTTTTATTAATTTGTTTTTGATTCTTTTGAAGGGTTTAATTTTTTTGGTTTGCTTTTTAGCTGTATTTGCAAAGAAGTGTTTTTTTCTTCACTTTTTATCTTTTTTGAACCTAAAATATTTCTTATGATTCCATATTCCCAATCTGTACGTTCTCTAATTCGAATAAAATAATCTCTTCTTCAGATTCCATTGTACAATAATTATTATTTTTTCAACTTGAAGTCAAATTTGCTCTATGTGATTGACATTAATGTCAAATTATATACATTTGTAATTATTTTATTCATTTGGCAATTTAGGGGTTGAGAGTGCAGATCCAGATCTAAAGGGCTCACAAGTGACGGTAAAAGGAGTGTTTGAGGCACCAAAACTGGTAGAATATGTTTATAAGAGAACAGGGAAACATGCAGTGGTTGTGAAGCAAGAGCCTGAGAAGAAAGAAGAAGACAAGGTTAAAGATGAGAAAAAAGGCGAAGACGGCGGTGGTGACAAGGACGGAAAGAAAGGCGCGGAGGCGGCTGATGGTGGCGCTGGTGAGGGGAAAGACAAGAAGGAAGGTGGAGGTGAAGAGGAAGCAAAACCAGAGGCGGCTGCTGGTGCTGGTGCTGGTGCTGGTGAACTAGAAGAGACGAAAGTGGTAGAGCTGAAGAAGAATGAGGTCTACTATTACCACCCGCAGAATTACCAAATCTACCCTCCAAGGTTTGCCACTGAAATGTACTCGTACCCTCCTGCACCTCAGATGTTCAGTGATGAGAACCCTAATGCATGCTCTGTTATGTGAATGTGAAATTGAAATTAAAGAACGTGAATGAGGGGGGTAATATGGGAAGGGAAAACGTTGCAGCTTGGCTAGCACATGGCCACGAGGCCATGGCTCTTTCTTGATGTGGTCTGCATGTGGCCTTGTCGATCCTGTTGTCTTGGTATAAGTCCTGCGGGGAAGGGAAGATGTAGAATTTTGCGAGGCTTTGTACCTCTTTTTGTTTAGTTTATTATAATGTTGTTATATAAAACTACAAATAATTTAGTATGATGATAATAATAATAATAATAATAAGTATAAATTAAAGTTCTTATACCTGGATTTTGCAATTTTTATTCTGAGTTGAAATATTTAAGGTGGCTGAATATTTTGGGTTTAGTGGAAAGGGATAGTAGTAGTGGTATTAATTATTTTTGTTTGAATCAACAAGTGGGTACTGGGTGTGTTGGGTTGTGGAGTAAACGAGTGTATTTAAAAATGGAACTACAACAGGAGTAGAAAACTAGTGGATTTAAATGTCCAATGGAAGAAGGTTAAGAAAGATTAGATAAGAGAATTCCCAAGTCTGTTTGACCGTGGTCAAAATTTTACGAAGATGGTTAAGATTAGATACGAGAATTTCAAAGTCTGTTTGGCCGTGGTCAAAATTTTGTGATTATATGAGGGTGTCTTATTATTACTCATTCTTTTTTTTAATATAAGAAATATTTTTGTTCCTTAATATAAGTCGTTTGAGAATGTCAAATAAGTATTAATTGTTTAATTTTCATATAACCCCGTGTATTAAATGTAATTTTGGTTTTCTCACTCTTTTCTGTCCAATAAATAACAATCTCTCTTGTTACAATACAAGAGCAATATAGACAATTGATAGTATAGTTAATATTCCCTCCATTCTTATATGTAAGTCGTTTTAGACTTTTTTTGTTATTCTTAATTATTTATCGTTTTTGATTATCTAAGAGAATTGATCACTATTTATTCCAAATTACCCTTTATTATTCCACCTAATTTTTTGATCCATATTTATCATTATCCTATAGGGTTAAATACGTTTATTCTCACTCTACTCAACCTTGATTTACAAATGCATCATTGAACTGAATTTTTTTACGATAAACTCATTGAACTTAAAAAGTTTTACAAAAAGTTTAAAAATCATCCAAAGGTGTTAAAAGTTAACGGCATGTCTGCATGGCAACATATTGGACGCATATGTGGATTATTTAATTAAACTAAAATATGATGTGTCAAAGATGACTGTATTAAGAATTAAAAAAAACTTATTTTTAATTAATCTGTACATTTAAAAATTACACTTAAATAAGTTTAAAAACTTACACAAATAAATTAAAAATTATACTTAAATTTCACAAAACCCATAAACTTCTCTCTCTCTCTCTCTCTCTCTCTCCTTTTCTGTCTCTTGATCTATCTTCAATCAATGGAATTTTTGGCAGAAAGTAAACCACGCTCCATGAAATTGATGTTAATTGTCACGGATTTGATCTTCGTCCCGAGTATACGGACCAACTTTGCCCAACAAAAAACTCTGTGTGTGCATGAAACCATTATCAGATCTGGGCTGCTAGAAAATGAATGGAGCCGAAAACCAAAACTCTTTGTTTGCCTTTGATGACAATAGCCAGATGATTGTAGGTGACTTGGCTCCAAGCGCCGTTTTCTTACAAAATTTTTGAGCAAAAACAACACCAAAATAATTAAAAGCTCTGTTCCTCTTATTGTAAGTATTAACCAATTTCTTTCTCTAAATTTTCAAATCCAAAATTAATTACAAAAAATTCAATTTCTCAAAATTAATTCCAATCCAAATCTAAATCCAAAATAATTTGAAATCAAAACTTAAACTCCAACAACATAGATCCAAATAAACCTAAATTCAGATCTGAAAAAAGGAAATTGAAGAAGAGAGTGAAAACTGAGCTCGATTGGAGAAGGGAGAAGAGAGAGAAAGCTCGATGAAAGGGACAATGATTACAAGAAATAACTCATGATGCTCTTATTTGGCTTCATTTTTTCCGTCAATGTGCAGTATTTTTAGGGAGGGAGAGAGTGTGTTCCTTGGGTGATAAAGTAACAGAGAGTGTACCTTCAAATTGCTCAAGAACTTCGACGAACAGAGGGTGTTAATGGTTATTTGGGACCTTGGTTGATTAAATTTTTTGGATTGAAGTTTAATAATCCATATATATGAATGTGTTTTTAGGCTTTTGATATTGTTTCAAATGTTTTAATTTTTTTTAATTAATTGTATTTGTTATTTTTTTTTATTTTTATCCTTTATATTTAATTAAAAGGATTAAGTTTGATTTTAAAATTTATTTTTTGTTACACATGTGCATTGAGTTGCCACATCATTTTTCTCTCTCTTATGTGTAATTTTATTTGGCAAGTCTATTTAAAATCAACTACACTTAACGGATTTTGTGACGTTTTGAAAAAAAATATCAATTCAATGAGTCGATTGTAAAAAATTTCAGTCCAATCATGCATTTGTAAACTGAGGTCGAGTAGAGTGAGAAAATATATATTTAACCCTTATCTTATACTACTCCTCTGCTCTTAAGTCTTTCTCTCATTCTCCCAATAAAAAACTCTTTCATTGTGAGATAAGTGATGTGGAGGGTATTATAGATAATTGATAGTATAGTTAATGTTTTTCAATTATTTTCCTAATTCTTGTACACATGTCTAAAACGACATATATTAAGGAACGGAGGGAGTATTATACAATCATTACCTTAATACTTGTGTACAACCCTAAAATGACTTATATTAATGAACGGAGTGTCCAATAAATAACAATATCTCTTATTCCAATACAAGGACAATATAGACAATTGATAGTATAGTTAATACTCCTTCCATTCATATATGTAAGTCGTTTTAGATTTTTTTTGTTATTCTTAATTATTTGTCGTTGTGGTTATCTAAGAGAATTGATCACTATATTTTCTAAACTGCCCCTTATTACTCCACCTAATTTTTTATTTCATTTTTATCATTATCCTATACTACTTCTCTACTCTTAAGTCTTTCTCTCATTCTCCCAATAAAAAACTCCTTCATTATAAGATAAGTGAGGTGAAAGGTATTATAGACAATTGATAGTATAGTTAATGCTTTTCAATCATTTCCTTAATTCTTGTGCACATGTCTAAAACGACTTATATTAAAGAACGGAGGGAGTATTATACAACCATTACTTTAATACTTGTGCACAACCCTAAAATAACCTATATTAATGAACGGAAGGAGTATCTATTAATTGTTAACCCGTGCAATGCACGGGCTAGTTTGAATTTAGTACGATCGTTCTTGAAATCAAAGATGTATTATTCGTTGTAACAATTAAACATAAATTTAGAAACTATTCATCACATTTAGATCTTAATTACTCAAAACACCACCTTACTTGGCATGAATTTCTTTTTGATTCAATAGATTATGTGACGCCCCCAAAAATAGGTATACAGCACTCATTCTAAGTTGCCAGAAAACATGGTACAGAAACAACTACATCTTTATTATTACAACACAAGAACTGTGAGTTTAAATACAAATATTGTCATTTAGACAATATCCACACTCAAATAAGTCCTCATTACAATTATTGATACATTATTTCACAAAAATGATGAGGACTACTAAAGTAACTTCTAGAACCATCATTCCATACCCCGACTAGTACTCGCTACATTCTCGCCTCCTGAGAAAAATGGAACAAAAAGGAAAAGGGTGAGCTTAACTAGCCCAGTAAAGAACATTATGACTAAGATAATACAGAACAAATTATCGTTAGTCTTCAACAGGAAAAAATCTAATAGAATACAATAGACAACAAGTTTTAAATCAATAACTGCAGCGGAAACAGCAAACCATTAGAAGAGTCAAGTAGAGAATGAGTTCTACTATCTTCTAAGATTTAAAAGTCCATCATCAATATTTTATCCCTGTAACAACAATCAATAACCATCTTTAATCAAATATTCATCTTTGCACTACAGGCCAAAGATATTCATTTGTATCACCAGTCGGTCATGTTCATCTCAACACCTGTTCATCTTTGCACTACGGGCCAAAGATATTCATCAGTTAATCATTCATCTTTGCACTACGGGCCAAAGATATTCAGTAATATCATCATTTAGGACTGAGGATGATAAAAAATATCTTAAAGAAAACGAATCCAGTGAAACAAAATAACAAATACTAAGGATTCGTATTTCGATTTATCCATGTCCAAAAATATCTTATAATTATTCATAGTGAAGTAGAATTCAAGAATGATCAAAACATGGATACAATCAAAGCTAGTACCCAGAATAGATATTTTGGACGAAAAGAAGAAAATTTTATTTTTCGGTGAATAGTAACTCGTGAATAGTAACTCGTGAATTACTCATGAATAGTAACCCCGACGTGAAAAGTTCCAAATTTGATAAAAATTTCTAACCAATATTTCGGCATAATGATATTGAAGAAATAATATCATTTTTGAATAAAATAACACCCCTTACCTCGTAAAGACAGTACTTCTGGTCGGAATACCGGTATAAGGCTGAAAGACACTTGCTCTGATGAATAGAAACTCTCAAAGTATCTAAATACTCACAAAATACACTCAATAATCTAGAGAGAGAAAGAGAGAAAACTTGTTTCTGGTGTGATTTTCAATTCTAACTTAGCCCTCTATTTATAGGAAAATGTTAGCACGCCGAAGTAGACTTAACCTGCAACTTGATGGCTTTACCTGCTACTATTCCCACCCACCACATTTGAATAAAAATCTCAGCACATTTCTTCACCAACCAAGAGTGGGGCCCACCAATTCTAGAATTTTCTACCAAAATGATTAACTCCGAAAATTCAACAATTTCTGAACCAGTCATCTCGTAAAATTCATAATAAATCATACATTCATTTTTAACGGTTCAAAATTTGTGGACATATACTCAACTTATATATGTATAACATATCCAAAAATTACCACGATCCAACGGTTGGATTAAAAATTATAACCCCTGCAAAATATCTCAAAAACCCTGATTTTTAATACATCCATTCCGATAAAAATACTGATAAAAACCTCAATATTAACTCCTTCATTTTTAACCACAAAAATATATCCCTCATTTATATCCACAAAAAAATAAATATTTCCTTATCATATGAATCAATAATTAATTATTCACAAATAATATTACAGAATCACATTTATGACAACCAGGCCGTTCCCAGGAAAGAGGAGGCTTTCCAATAAGGATTTCTCCTTACTGGCGCGCAATTAGATGACCAAACCTCTCCTTAGACAAAACTTTCTAGACATTGCCAATAATGTTATCTAATAATATTATTCAAATAATATGAATTATTGATCTGATAATGGGAAATACTGTGTAGTGACAATTAGTAAAACAACAGTAATATAAAATATCAACGCAGCAATTATTGAATCAATAAAATAAAATACTGAACAGTAATTACTGTAACCATTATTGAGTAGTGCCTTCTTACGTAAGAATCAATAATTGGTGCAATACAGTGTGCTACTGTGTAACAACGCGCATTACTGTGTTTTAACCACCGGGTATTCCAACAGTATTAACGGTAACAACTACGCCGTTATTAATAAAAAACATATACTTGTCGTTTTCTTCATCCAATCGCTTTCCGTTATGGGGTCCACAAAAGACTGCGCCGTCGTACGAATATTCCCCGACAGGAAGAATATTCCACGACCAAACGAATATTCCCCGACAACGATGAATATTTTATAACCACATGCTTATTTGAATTATTTGCGCATTTTACCCATAACTAACCTCATTAATCAATTTAACACTTACTATTTCAAAATAATAAATAGAGGGAATTTAAATTTCATTTATTAATAATTTGGGGTCTTACAGATTATATTAAAATGAAGATCTATTATACGTTGTACCTGTGACGCCCCCAAAATTAGGTATACATCAGACATCTTGGGTCGTCAGATACATAGTACAGAATACAAATACAACTTACTGATACAACTGTCGTGTACAATACGACAAAACATAAACTGTGAGTTTGAATACAAATATTATCTTATAGAGAGTATTCATACTCAAAAGGAGTCCTCATTACATTTATTAACACACCATTACATAGAATAGTGAGGACTACTAACTAATACTATCATTCGGACCATCACTCCGTTCCCCGACTTGCCCCAGCTACGTTCTCATTTCCTGAAGAGAACAGTGAAAGATAGGGTGAGCTCAATTAGCCCAGTAAGAAATATTATGACTAAGATAATGCAGAATAAATTATCATTAGCCTTCAACAATGTTAAACTGATAAAATGTAATAGACATCAAGTTTAACTGCAGCGGAACAAGCAATCCATTAAAAGAGTCAAGTAGAAAATAAACTCTACTATCTTTTATGATTTAAAAGGTTTTTCAACACTGTTATCGCTGTGACTCAACTTAATAAAATAATTCACATCATCGAATCACCCCTGCACTACGGCCAAGGATATTCGTGTATTCATTAATGGTCATGATCATGCCAACAACTGTCTATCAATGCACTACGGGCCAATGATGACTTTTACCACATCATTTATAACATTACGGTCATGATTATACCGAATAATCCCTGGTCATAATCATACCAAGTCCATCTATGCACTACATGCCACAAATGACTTTCAACATTTTATAAACATGAGAATGATGACAATGATATAAGAATTCAATAAAACAAGTTCAAGAATTAATTTATCCAAGAATTAATAACGTCCAAGTTGTCAACATGATACTGCTTTGTGGAGTAAAATTCAAGAATGCTTAGAAGAATATTTTCATGAAAAGATACTGGATGAAACGCAATTATCAAGGATATTCCACAAATTTCATGGAGTATAGAAGTTAAAACTTAACCAACTGAGTACAATAAAGAATGAAATAAGAAAAGAAATCACCATGCATGCGATAGACCGCACAAACAGGTTATTCCAACAGAATAATAAATAATGGAACCAGGTCCGGCGTAAACGCACAGACAGGATATTCCGACAGAATAATAAATAATAGAACCAGGTCCGGTGTAAAACACACAGACAGGATATTCCGACAGAATAATAATAAAGACGGAACCAGGTCCGGCGTAAAGCACAGACAGGATGTTCCAACTGAAAATAAAGACAGAATAATAAAGACGGAACCAGGTCCGGCGTAAAGCACATACAGGATGTTCCAACTGAAAATAAAGACAGAATAATAAGGACGGAACCAGGTCCGGCGTAAAACACACAGACAGGATGTTCCAACAGAATAATAATAAAAACAGAACCAGGTCCGGTGTAAAACACACAGACAGGATGTTCCAACAGAATAATAGAAGAATGTCACCAAGTATAGGGTAGACCGCGTATACAGGTTATTCCAACAGAATAATAAAGAAATGGAATAACAAAAGTTCTCTTCATGAATAAGAAAGAATAACACCCCTTACCGTTTTAAAGAAGAGCTGAAATAAGGAAGTAGTTAAGTAGCAGAATAC
This sequence comes from Panax notoginseng, assembly GCA_016801055.1. NCBI lineage: Eukaryota > Viridiplantae > Streptophyta > Magnoliopsida > Apiales > Araliaceae > Panax > Panax notoginseng. The sequence continues at coordinate 27,781,281 of CM029013.1, read as the reverse complement.
TCTTCTTCTCTCTCTATAGTTTCTCTCTCTAGAGTTCAGTGAATTCGTAAGAAATAATGAAGGAATGAGCTGCTATTTATAGAAAAATAAAATGCATAGTAACTAATCCATGAACGGTCCAGATTGATTACTTTAATCTGACGGTCCATATTTAAAGAAAAATCTTTTAAATAAAATATAATATATTCTATTTATAGAATAACTTTAATAAAGTATTCTGTTTTATATAAAAAGATGCTTCTGTTTTATTACGTTAATAATACGAATAAAACAAAACGTCATTATCGCTAAATAATTCATATTATTAACTGACAATAACTGAATCAAACTGAGTGACTTCTCACATAAGCATTAATAATCAATACCGTGTGCTACTATGCAATCACACGTATTATTGTACTTTTACTACCGAGTAGTTCAACAGTAACAATGGTAAAACTTCCGCCGTTATTTTTAATAAAATATTTTTGTCGTTTTCTCAATCCGACAATAATTTCATTGTGGGGTCCACCAATAATTGTGTCGTTGTACGAATATTCCCTGTTAAAACGAATATTCCCCGACCAATCGAATATTATATAACAACTTGCGTACTTTGCAAAATTTATAAATATTACCCACAACTATAATATTATATCAAATTCACACCATAATTATTTCGAGAAAATTAAATATTTATTCATAAAATCTGGGGTCTCACAGTACCCCTTAAACATGATTTTAGAGACCATTCATCACATTTAGATCGTAATAATTTAGTTTAATTAAACACCACCTTAAACATATTTTTATAACTAATTCATAGTTAACACATCAAAAATATTATTTCATGACCACTCAACAAAAATATTACCTCATAGTCTCTCGACCCTTGCACAACACAAGTATTAAGAAAATAATCGTATAATATTAAATATAATATCGATTGTCTATATTGTTTTTATATTAGAAAAAACATAGTGTTATCTATTACGTAAAAAATAATGAGAGAATTAAAATTAAAATTAATATTTAGTGTAATATTGGAAACTAAACAATTAAGTTTTAATTTAAATTCTCAAATGACAGATATTAAGAGACAAAAATACTTTTTTAAAAAGACATTTAAAAAAGAACGGAAGGAGTAAGTACTTTAATTAATTCATTCTAATTAAAAATTAATTAATAAGTTAATTTTGATGGTTATGAGTTCACTCGAACTCTTATTATTATATTTAGCACGGTAACTAATAATTACAATTAACTTCTCTTGAAATCAAGTAGGAAAAATATGTAAAAAAAATTTTTTTTAAAAAATGCTAAAAAAATATATATAATCACTACAAGAAAATAACCCATTATCGAACAAGAGTATCCGCGACCGCATTATTCGGTTGCTAATGCTAGAATTAGCGACCGCTATCCGCGACTGATATTATAACTAGTCGTTATTTACATTAGCAACCACATTGTGGTAGGTGATTTAAATTTTGCCGTCATTAATTTGGCGCAAATATTGGCGGGGGAGACTTATTGCGACCAATCCGTAAAAACGGCTGCATATCGATCGCTAATACATCCACGCCAATAAAAATCAGCGACCTCATGCGGTTGTAGAAATGGATCGCTGATCCTTTTAAACTCCTTCAACAGCCAAACAGTCTGCCAGAAGAAGAAGAAAGAAAAAGAGAAAAGGGAGCGACGCCAGCCTGTCCCACACCGCCGGTCTGCATACATGTATCAGAAAAATTAATGATTTTTTTCTTTTACCTCCATTTCAACCAATTTCAACTGTGACAAAGATATTGATCTTATCCCCAAAATATTTGTATATAACCCTAATATTTGTATAATCTTCCATCTATAATTTTCAATTTGGGTTTGATTTGAATTATATTGCATCCTTTTTATTTGAGTTTGATTTGGCTATTTAGTTTAAATTTGGGTTAGATTTATGCAATGACAGGTATCATGTTGATTATATAATAACAGTGTGATATTTAGTTTCAATTTGGGTTAGATTTGTGCAATTATGCTTTATTATATTAGTGATGAATCTTAGAATTGCTTCAATTTGGATTTAATTTGTGCAATTCCATTGCATGTTCATAATTTAATATTGAGGCTTATGATAGTGTATTGAATCAGATAATTGCTTTAATTTGGGTTCTTTTTTGCGTTGTGTATAAATTTATGGTATAATTTATGTGTTGTTTATAGTGGTTAGACTAGGATATAATAGTGTGAAATTTGCTATTTTCCAAAAAAATTTTATCAGAAGTAGATAACATAAGAAAATAATATAATATAGTCTAATATAATGTAATCATGCTTAAAACAAAATTTAAAAATAAATAAATAAATATCCCTAGTTTATTTGATTTTCCCCTACTAAAATCATCTTAGTACCATTTACTTAGTTTTAACTACTTAATTTACATAAACTAATTAGTATTTACTTAGTTTTCCAATACTAAACTAAATTAAATAGCATTTACTTAGTTTTACACTAATAAATAAAATAATATAATATAATAACATACACTAAACTAAACTTAAATAATATAATATAAGATAATTTAATATAAATTAAAATAATATATCGTAACATAACATAAACTATTAAATAATATAATATAATAAAATAATATATTACAAAATAAATAAATTAAAATAAATGAAATGAAATAAACTAAAGTATATTAAATTGATATAAAATATAAGAAATATAATATAATAAACTAAGTAACATTTACTTTGTTTCTCATTGGTAAAAGAAGAATATGCCTTCAATTCTCAATATGCTTAAAATTGTCAAATAATCGAATGAAACACTCATTCTTCAAAATAACATTTCCCTCCTAAAACTAATAATTTCTCTTTATTTCACTTATGTAAACGAACAATAGATATTGAGAGGACGGATAATAAAGGAAAAAATGTGGAAATACTTAGGTAAGTTATAGGGATTAAAAGGGATTGAGTTACATAGGCCAGAAACAAAGTAAATGGGAAAGAGGTACATATACATATACCAATATAATTGACAGCTTCTCACCACTGTGAATTCCTCATATGGTAGTTCTCACAGTAGGGATACTTTTTATGAAAAAGAGAAGCGATGTCGGCAACCAAGGTCTTTGAATAAAATTTTCCTCTATCGGAAAGTTGCATAACCTAAAAAATAATTTGTTGAACTACATTGTTGATAACAGAGTTACACTTACAGTTAATTAAAGTACCCATTGCAGATGACTTTAGAATGAATTTAGCAACTGGCATTTTCACATGCCTTAATTATATGTTTCTTCATTTGCAATTCTATCAGCTCATTGTAAGAAGACCGCAAATAATAGAGCAAAGAGGAAACATTCTAAATTAAGGTGTGAATATTGTCCAGAACCTCGTTGGAACCCTTCCCAAAGAAGGTAGAAGTGACAATATCATTAAGGACAGATGACATAACGACCCTATTAAAATCAAGTTGCAAGATGTTACTTCCGTAGATTTTGTGTATCTCCCAAAAAAGTCAAATTTAGGTGGTAGAGCGGTTTATGTTAATTGTAAAATAGTCCATAAGGGGCCATAATTTTGTGCTCTTAACAGTGCAACACTAGGTAACAAACCACAAAAATATAATGACAATTGCTGAGCAGCTGCTCTATTAAAGAAGTAGTTCGTAAACATTAATAGATAATAACAAATCTCTTCCCCGTCAAAATCAGAACTAGCTGGCCGGGGGATTGATATACCATCATGAACTTATACTGGTAATGCATATACATATCTTTGAGTATATAACCATATATATCTTTCAGTATTTTATATAAACGTCTTGGATGATATTATATTCTTTAAACAAACAGATTGTGACTTCTTGTGCACTATAAATTCAAGACTAGCACGATAAACTTTCCCCCAGTACTTCTTGAGAAGTGTAAAAGTTGGTTTGTCCCACCTCTCTATGAAATCGGAAAATATCCTCGATTTTAAAGCCCTAAGCTTTTCAACTAGTGCTCCCGTTTTTGCAAAATCAACTGCCAGTTGGCAACCCTTCACTCTATGACAGTTGATTTTGTAAAAATAAGAATAACTGAAAAGCCTAGGACTATAAAATCGAGGATGCTTCCCGATTTCATAGAGAGGTGTGTCACAACTAGCTTACACTTCTAAAGTAGTATTGTGGACAAACTTTATCAACGAAGATCGACTATAAAGATCGTAATTTTCTTCTTACACTTGGCGGGTATTTGCAGTCTCCGAATCCTGAGGAGTTAGCTTCTACAGTGGCGTGTGCATCACAACAACAATATGATGATGTCAAGGTAATTTTGTCATCGTTTAGCTCTATGTAGTACTTTAATTTTCACCTTGAGATTGTTCAATTGTAAATTAAGTCTCCGATTGGATTCTTACATGTTGTAACTATTTTATGAGTATGTTGAACGTTTAATTTGTGTATTAATTATGCATTCATTCAAAAACTTCAAATCATTACTCTCTCCGTTTTTTAATATAAGTCGCTTTAGAGAATTGTTTATGTTTCTTAATATAAGTCGTTTGAGAATTTTAAGTAAGTATTAATTGCTTAGTTTCTAATATTAATAAAATATAATTTTGGTTCTCTCACTATTTTTTTTCAATACAAGGGTAATATAGATAATTTATATTATATTTAATATTATATAATTATTTTTTTAATATTTGTACACAATTTTAAAATAATTTATATTAAATAACGAAAATACTTCCTCCGTCCCAAATTAACTGCTCAATTTTGACTTTTTAAAGTCAAATTGACTATTTTTAAAATTAATAATTAAGCATATATAAATATATTTTTAAAATTATAAAAATTAGGATTAGTAATAAATTGTATATATTTTCTTTTGGTTATAATCTCTTCACATATATTTTAGTAAAAATAGTAAAAAAATTAGTTTTAAAAATGGTCAATTTAATTTTTAAAAGTTAAAATTGAAAAGTTAATTTGGGACGGAGGTAGTAGTTAAGGGCAAGTGAAATGATGGTATACCGCATATAGTAAGTATTACTTGAGCTGACGGACCAAACCACGCAGGTAGTCCTTGAAATTAAATGATGGTATGCCGTATGTAGTATAGGTTAAAGTAATTAATGTTGTCTGGGACCAAGCATATGAGTGTATATGGAATGACGTGACGTGATAAAATAATTTTAGAATGAATGAAGGGGAAAAATGTGATTGGTGGGAGTGTACGTACGTTGTTATCAAAGATAAGATGCCATGCCAATCAAGAGGTAGTTGATGCATGCATGCATTATCATCTTCATCAACTGCCTGGCTGCCATTACTCAACAGCCACTATTGCCTATATATATTTTCGTCGTCTTCTCTCTCTCTCTCTCTGTATGACTGTACGTACAATTCAGGATGGATCGGATTGGATCGGATCGGATCGGATCATACTACTACATATTCATGTTACAAAAATCCAATAATGCCATGCACCTATTCCCTACCTGCGTGCCTAATTTTTTTTATTACTATTATGTTTGATGTTAAATTAAGGAATTAATTGTCTCGGGCACGTATACTGTCCGCTTTTATGCGTACCTACATGAATGAAGAGAACATTAACTCTCTCTCTTTCAATATATATATATATATATATATATATATATATATATATATATATAATTTGCGCGCAGTTTAAAAAATTAAAATTAATCACACTTCTGATAGAAGTATACTATTCCCTCCGTCCTTCAATATAAATTATTTTAAAAAAGTGTAAAAAATCTATTAACTTTTCATGCTGGTTACATTTTTAAAAATAAAATTTATTCGAGAGTAGATATATAATATCCCATATATATATATATATATATATATCAGTCTTCACCACAACAAAAAAACGTAACAATTTTAATATTGCGTATGTGAGTTTGAACAAATAGAATGGGGAACGTATTTTAAACGTATTATAATTTTTTTTTACACGTTTTAAAAAAAGAAGGAAAGTGATGAGCTAACGTCTACAGCAGATGTTCAAGTGAAATGGAGGCGCGTGAGGTACTCTAGTACTACATAAGTATGCTGAAACTGGTGGAAGGATGATTGGATTTTAATGACGGTTTGGGAAAGGGACAGGCCACAGCATGGGTCCAGAATATCGAGTCACGTGACATGGACTGGACTGTTCACCTCATCATTTCCTGCTTTACGGCTTTTGTCTTTTTTTACTTGTAGTGCTGCTCCACCTCAACTTTAAAATTGACATGAATATAATTATTGTGTAATAACATAAATAACTATTATTATTATTATTAGTACTAACTATTTGTACAACTTAAATAAAATTTAATTATTTTTAAAATAAAACGTATTTTATAAGACTATTAATTTTATATCCCATGTGAATTCTGACTAATGTAAAATTAAAATTGTTAAAACAAAATAATAATATGTGAGTCAAGGGACAGATCTAGGATCTAGTCTCAGCAGGGGTGTATTTTTTTAAGTTGAAAATTAAAATGAAAGGTTAAAACTTAGCAGTTAGCAAGTTAGAGAGCAATAATTTAAATACATTATACATCCACGTGTTTAGTTTTTTTTAGCGTAATAATAGTTTAAATTTTTTTTCCCTCTATAAGTTTATCAAGTTTTACTTTTTTCCTTATCCTTAAACTTATAAAATTTTAAAAAAATCTCAACCTAAACACTGTCTACTCTTCCCTCTTAATAGATTTGCCACCGGTCTCATTACCACTTTGAGTTTCGTTTGATTTATGTACAAATATGGTTTTACAATTTTTTGTCTTTATCTATTTTTTTTAAAAAAAATTAGTATTTTGATGTAGAAACAAACATTGCAATTGATTTACAGCAACATATATTTGGTAACATATCAATTTATATAGCAATGTAAATTATTTAGTCATAAAATTTTAATATGAATTAAAAACCAATAGTTAATTAAATAAATGGAGGTAATATGTACACTATAAAAATGAAAACTCAATCGGTTTAAAAACTAATCATAACAAACATGCATAAATAGT